>JAVIAB010000041.1:82989927-83300319 GCA_032433765.1 Megaustenia siamemsis
CTTTTGATGACATAAGACAAGTAACAACATCTTTGGATGACATAAGTAAAGTAACAACATCTTTGGATGACATAAGTTATGTAATAACATCTTTGTATAACATAAGTCAAGTAACAACATCTTTGGATGATATAAATCAAGTAACAACATCTTTGGATGATATGAGACAAGTACCAACATCTTTGGATGACATAAGACAAGTAACAACATCTTTGGATGACATAAGTTATGTAATAACATCTTTGTATAACATAAGACAAGTAACAACATCTTTGTATAACATAAGACAAGTAACAAACTATTTGAATAACATAAGTCATGTAACAGCATCTTTGTGCTGAGTTATTTGTGAGTTATCATGATTTCACACGAAGCATGTCCAGCGGTTCTTTGATTCCCCGCTCAACAAGTCCTTTCAGTGTGCCGCCACTGATGACTCCAGGTTTGTGTTGAGTCCACTTATGCGTCCTCTTAGCCTCTTGTTTCTGGATGCAACTGTCTGTGGCATAAGTCAAGTAATAAATCAACTATCTTGGCACATTAATGGCAACGACTGAATTACGTCAACTATCTTGGCATATTAATGGTACAGACTAAATTACGTCATTTATATTGGCACATTAATGGCACCGACTGAATTATGTCAACTATCTTGGCACATTAATGGCAACGACTGAATTACGTCAACTATCATGGCACATTAAAGGCACCGACTGAATTATGTCAACTATCTTGGCATATTAATGGCACCGACTGAATTATGTCAACTATCATGGCACATTAATGGCACCAACTGAATTATGTCAACTATCTTGGCACATTAATGGCACCGACTGAATGACGTCAATTATCTTGACACATTAATGGCACCGACTGAATGACGTCAATTATCTTGACACTTACATCGAGATATGAAACAAGTACACCTACATCGAGACATGAAACATGTACACTTACATCGAGACATGAAATATGTACACTTACATCGAGATATGAAACATGTACACTTGCATCGAGATATGAAACATGTACACCTACCTGCACTGCTGCAGTAGATGTACACTTCTCTGCCCTACACTGATGTAGTAGGCGTATAGCTGTGTACAAGAACTGGATATCCGGGTGTTGAAAGAATCTGAGCAACGTCCACAAATATATCCAACGTGTGTAAGCAGAAATTAATAATGTAGCAACATTACTGGCATCGCGACGTCAACATGAATGACATCGTTATATTGACATTGAAATAATGACAGCAATGACATTAATGACAAGAATGGCAGCGATATCTATGTCATTTGAAGTTCTATAGATGCCTTGTCATGGCAAAGGTGACAATTAGGCTGGGGGTATGTGGTCTGTGACAGGTAGATATGTCAGCAATCACGTGATGTGTCACCACTCCTTGATAACTGACAACTGTGTCATAAAGTAGCCCCAAAGTACTCTCACCATTGCTCGTCAAGTAGGCGAAGATTACAGACTTACATGTGTCATCGATTGTAATAGAGGATTATTTGCTGTCAGGGTTAGGAAAATGGATAGATTATCAGTCAAGATCACGTTTGGTACACCCCAGCCACGAGCCGCCCACACTCTCTCTACACCACTATCTCTACAACTACAACTAAAACTATTTCTACTACTACTACCATTATTTCTACTACTACCACTACTACTACCAATGGCTTGCTCAAATTGGTTACTCGTAAATTCTCCCCCATTGTCTGTGAGTATTATTTGCGGACAGCTATACCTTGGTATGAACTCATTCATTAGTACATCCAATACTGTCTCACTGGTTTTGTCTGTTACGGGAAAACTTTCTGGCCATCTACTATAACTGTCTGTAAAATGTACTATATACTTATTTCCTGAATGTGTTCTTGGGTAAGGGCCTGTAATATCGATGCTGACTTTCTGCATGGGAAAATATTGTCTGTCCATTCTTTGTAGTGGACATTTTTCAATCTGCATATTCCTCAACTTGCATGTTTGACACTTTCTCACATAATTCGCTACATCTTGAAACATCCTCGGCCAATAATATTTTGTTCCTATTGCATCCAGTACCTTATCTCTACCTACGTGTCCATTATTATTATGGTATTCTTGCAACACCTGTTCTCTACAACCTGTAGGGATATCTCCACCTACGTATCCATTATTATTATGGTATTCTTGCAACACCTGTTCTCTACAACCTGTAGGGATATCTCCACCTACGTATCCATTATTATTATGGTGTTCTTGCAACACCTGTTCTCTACAACCTGTAGGGATATCTCCACCTACGTATCCATTATTATTATGGTATTCTTGCAACACCTGTTCTCTACAACCTGTAGGGATATCTCTACCTACGTGTCCATTATTATTATGGTATTCTTGCAACACCTGTTCTCTACAACCTGTAGGGATATCTCTACCTACGTGTCCATTATTATTATGGTATTCTTGCAACACCTGTTCTCTACAACCTGTAGGGATATCTCTACCTACGTGTCCATTATTATTATGGTATTCTTGCAACACCTGTTCTCTACAACCTGTAGGGATATCTCTACCTACGTGTCCATTATTATTATGGTATTCTTGCAACACCTGTTCTCTACAACCTGTAAGGATATAAACTTGACATCTATATCCTGTACTTTTGTTGGATATATAACAAAGAATGTCATCGTCGTCAACATAAAATTGTTTCCATTTCTTCTTGTTTCTGTGCTCTTCTATATCTTTGATTATCTGTCTGGTCACTGGGTCTTTTTCTTGTTCTCTCCTAACTATAGATCCTTGCAAGTCTATTCCACTGTTATCTGTTTCGCCACTCTGTTCTACTTGTGTTTGTTCCTGACCAACTGAGCCATAGTTGCGGTTAGTGTTTATTATATTCACTTGGAGATTTCTTTCGTCTATCTCTGGTTCCATATGTATTTTCTGTTCCCGGTATATACTCTATGTGTGCATCATAGCCCTGTATATTTAATGCCCACGTTTGAATCTTTTTATTTTGCATCGGTGACTGGAGCATATTCTTTAGAGGTTTGTGGTCAGTTCTAATAATGACCTTCGCATGGCGCAGATAGAAATCTAGTTTCTGTACAGCATAATGAATTGCAAAAGCTTCTTTTTCTACTGTGGAGCAATTCTTCTGGGATTTGCTTAGCTTGTGAGAGAAAAAATCAATAGGCCTTTCATTCTTAATTCCTGGTATGGTTTCTCTTCCATCACTATCCTGGGCCAAACACGCTCCAATAGCTTGTTCTGAAGCATCTGTATACAAGATCATGTCTTTATTCATATCTGGATGTGCCAATATTGGTATAGACGTTAATTCTTTCTTTAAACTCTCAAATGCTTTCTGACACTCCGTTGTCCATCTAAACCTAGCACATTTTCTAGTCAATGCAATTAATGGCTCCACAATTACCGAAAAATTAGGAATGAACCTCCGGTAGTAACTGCACATTCCTATGAAGCTCCTGACTTCTCTAGTCTTATTCGGGCTCGCCATTTCTCTAATTGCTCTGATCTTATCTCCATCTGGCTGGATTCCTTCCCTATTAACTACAAATCCTAAATATTTAGTCTCTGTTTTTAGAAACTCACACTTGCTCAACTTCAACTTGACTGAGTGGTGTCTCAGTCTTTCAAATACTAGCTCCAATTGTTTGAGGTGATCTTATATAGTGGTGTCTCAGTCTTTCAAATACTAGCTCCAATTGTTTGAGGTGATCTTATATAGTGGTGTCTCAGTCTTTCAAATACTAGCTCCAAATGTTTAAGGTGATCCTGTATATTGGTGTCTCAGTCTTTCAAATACTAGCTCCAAATGTTTAAGGTGATCCTGTATATTGGTGTCTCAGTCTTTCAAATACTAGCTCCAAATGTTTAAGGTGATCCTGTATAGTGGTGTCTCAGTCTTTCAAATACTAGCTCCAATTGTTTAAGGTGATCCTGTATATTGGTGTCTCAGTCTTTCAAATACTAGCTCCAAATGTTTAAGGTGATCCTGTATATTGGTGTCTCAGTCTTTCAAATACTAGCTCCAATTGTTTAAGGTGATCTTATATAGTGGTGTCTCAGTCTTTCAAATACTAGCTCCAATTGTTTAAGGTGATCTTATATAGTGGTGTCTCAGTCTTTCAAATACTAGCTCCAATTGTTTAAGGTGATCTTATATAGTGGTGTCTCAGTCTTTCAAATACTAGCTCCAATTGTTTAAGGTGATCTTATATAGTGGTGTCTCAGTCTTTCAAATACTAGCTCCAAATGTTTAAGGTGATCCTGTATAGTGGTGTCTCAGTCTTTCAAATACTAGCTCCAAATGTTTAAGGTGATCCTGTATATTGGTGTCTCAGTCTTTCAAATACTAGCTCCAAATGTTTAAGGTGATCCTGTATATTGGTGTCTCAGTCTTTCAAATACTAGCTCCAATTGTTTGAGGTGATCCTGTATAGTGGTGTCTCAGTCTTTCAAATACTAGCTCCAAATGTTTAAGGTGATCCTGTATATTGGTGTCTCAGTCTTTCAAATACTAGCTCCAATTGTTTAAGGTGATCCTGTATAGTGGTGTCTCAGTCTTTCAAATACTAGCTCCAATTGTTTGAGGTGATCCTGTATATTGGTGTGTGTGAATACCAATATATCGTCCATATATGCCAATACAAATTTGTGCATTCCTGCTAACACTTCATTCATTAACCCCATATAAGTGGCTGGTGCATTTTTTAAACCAAAAGGCATTACATTCCAGGCATAACTACCTATGTGGGTGCTGAACGATGTCTTATTGATACTATCTTTATGCATTCTTATACACCAATAACCAGATTTTGCGTCCAATTTCGACAGAAACTTAACTCCACTTAATACCTCCAAGATATATTCGATCAATGGCATTGGGTATGATATACTTTTGGTAACTCTATTCAACGCTCTATAATCGCAACAAAATCTTTGCGATCCATCCTTCTTTACTAATACAACAGGTGATGACCATGCTGATTTAGTTCTTTGTATTATATTTTCTTTCAGCATTTGTTCTATTGCTTTTTCTACTATTTCTCTGTCTTTCAGTGGTGTTCGATACGGTCTGGATTGTACTGGCTGCGCATCTCCAGTATCAATTTCTATCTCGGTAGTTGCTGTTCTTCCCAATTCAAAATCACTTAATGCAAATACATCATGGTTGTTCAATATTAACCTTTCCAATATTCTCTTGTTCTTCTGATCAGTGTTTAACTGTTCTAATAACTCAACTTTTCGTTCTCTGGTTAATA
This sequence comes from Megaustenia siamemsis, assembly GCA_032433765.1. Lineage (NCBI taxonomy): Eukaryota > Metazoa > Mollusca > Gastropoda > Stylommatophora > Ariophantidae > Megaustenia > Megaustenia siamemsis. Next base: position 82,995,213 of record JAVIAB010000041.1, read on the forward strand.
CTATATTCTCTGACAAATTCATATTACTATTAGTCTCATTATTATCCATCTGTGTTGAGTTCGTCCAACTCCGTTTATAACATTTATCTCGATGGTTGTTTGTCTTATAATATTAACCTTTGTTATTGCCATTTCTTGTGAAACTATCTCTTGTATTTCCTAAATACCTATTATGGTTCCGGAAGTAATTATTATATGACCTGTCCTTCTTTTGAGTCTGTTCCCTTTTTCTCCTACTGCCGTATATTGCTGCTATACTAACAGTCTCTTGTACCTCAGCCACTACACAACCTTTCTTATATTGTTGCTATACTAACAGTCTCTTGTACTTCAGCCACTACACAACCTTTCTTTAGCTTTACTGTCTTCCCTATCTTATTGAGGATCATCAGAGGAAATTCATTATTCTTCCTTACTCTCACGATCCCACTTACAGAACGTATTCCAGGTTCTTCTATTATCAACGAATTCCTTAATTCCCCTGTTTCTATGACATCTCCTTCTTTCAAATATGGACTCTTCTTTAATTCAGCTTGTATTATGTTTGCTGTATATGGTTTCAACACCACTGTTTCCTTCGTTCTGATGATACCAGCTATGTGTATATCATTTTCCATTGATATCCACTCTCTACCTATTTTGATCTTTCTAATGTCAAAGTATATTCTGACTCCTTTATTACACAAGAAGTCTCTCCCTAATTTCATAGTTCTGTTGCAATTCCTTGCCACTCTAAATCTTTGCTCTATTCTCGTCTCTCCCTAATATCATAGTTCTGTTGCAATTCCTTGCCACTCTAAATCTTTGCTCTATTCTCGTTTCCCCAAGTCGTATATTCAATATTGTAATTCCTATCACTTCCAACGATCCCCCACTTACTGATTCCAAATTATTCGTCGCTCTCATCAACTTGTATCTCTTGCTTATTTGTCGATACGCAGATTCTTTAATTACACTCACCTCGGCTCCCGTGTCAATTAATGCCCTGAATCTATGGTTATCTACTTTGACCATACAGGAGCTTGGGTCTTCCTTATATTCTCTGTCAGGCCAATTCACATACCTCTTACTCTTTGGGGCCTGTATCCAAGAGCGAGGCACTAGTTTTCCTGTTTAGATCTCCTCATCTCTGTTCTATGTCCAAATGGTGATCTATGGTCTCTCACATTACTTCCACTGTATCCTTACCTGCAATCTCTAATAATATGCCCAAATTTTCCACACTTGAAACATCTTTTATTTTCTATTAATCCTTCTATTCTGTGTTGTGGTCTTCTGACCCTTCTATCCCATCTGTGTCTAGCATGATCTACTTCCATTGGTACATGTTCCCTATCTCTTCCCATTCTTTCCTCAGTACTTTCTTGATCTACCTCCATTGGTACATGTTCCCTATCTCTTCCCCTTCTTTCCTCAGTACTTTCTTGATCTACCTCCATTGGTCTATGTTCGAAATCTCTTCCTCTACCTATGCTCCTGTTCTCCTCGTGTCTCGCACCCCTATCACGGTTTGTGTTGTCTTCCTCTGCACATCTTCTTAAATGGTTTTCTTCTTTAGTCGCTATCTCCAGTGCCTCATTGATGGTTTTAATTTCTTTTCTAAGCAAGTACAACCTTAAAGCTTTGTTCTTCAACCCCTCAACAAAGATGGTAGTGATTTGCAGTTGTATTTCTCCATTACTAACTCCAGTTCGTGTGAATGCTCTTTCTGCTAAGTTGATCACTCTTTCTCCATATACACAGACGGCCTCCCCTTCTTTCTGCTTTATTTTGTGTAGCTTTGCAAACACATCTTGTGCTCTTTGTTCTTCTCCATACCTCGAGGTTAATATTTGTTTTGTCTCCTCCCACGTTTCCTCTGGTACTGATTCTAATCTTCTTCTCAGGAATGCCGACACTTCATCTGATCAGGTTTAAAATGTTATCTCTCTTATCTTTGTTCTTCGTCAAATAAGCTACTTTTTCTATTCTTTCGATCCATTCCCGAAACTTAGATGCTTCTCACTTAAACATGGTAACACTATGGTTAACATTCTGATGGTTTATTGGCCAACTTTAGTTCACCCATCGTTTCCGTTACCAACCTTAGTGTTTCATTGGTCATTTCTTCCATAGTTGCCATTATTTTGTCAGTAATGTATCAAATTAATTCAATTCTTACTTAATACCTTATGCCTGTGCGCTATAATCAACAATTTTATTATTATTTTTTTTTAATAATATGTACTGACTAAATTATGCCTTTTACATCAAGACATATATCATTACAACATGGTACAACATATATTTCGTTTTGTTCTATTTTGTATCAATCTCATGTGCGTCCTTTCCTTACTATCACTACCACCAACTCCCATACCAATTACCTCCCTTTTAATCGTACCTACTTGGCTGTATATGCCTTTTTTTTAAAAACTATTAGGACTCACATGACATTGTCACAATTCATATTTACATTCTTCATTATTACAAAAAAAATATTATTCTCTTATTTCTTTGCGTCTTTTTGGTTCCTGTGGAATGAATCACTGTAACACTTATGTCCATATCTATCTCAATGTCTTCTAATAGTCTTATTTCTTCACTGTTTCTTCATATCTTCGTGTCACACTATTGACGATCCATAGAAAATGTCTCTACTCACCGTCTATAGATATCTCCGTTGGAGTGCGTACAGTTGCCTGTTTGATCTGTTTACTGACAGTCTGAGTACTGCCCACGTATCTGAATGTCGACTGGACTTTTCACTGCGCTGATTTTCAGTCTGTTTGTTTCACTGTTGCTGGAACTTCCTTTGATGTTTGCTCTGCCCTTCTCGATTGTCGTGGTTTGTGGTGTCGTTTGCGTTACTGGTTCTTCGGGTTTCTTACTGGTGACGTGGGGCGTTAATTGCTTTTTTTCGTCTGCGTTGTAGTAATTTTGATCTGCGTTACTGGTTCTTCAAGTTTTTTACTTGTGACGTGTGACGTTAATTGCTTTTTCGTCTGCGTTGTAGTAATTTTGTTCTGGGGCACCTCTTGATGCAGCAAAACAATTACTGCCTTGCAACAATAGTCTTTGTGCCCCCCGTTTCTAGGCTTTTGCAGTAACGCTACAGAGTATTTGTATTCACTCTGAACTGGTGTAGTCAGGCTCCTGGTTTCTGCTCTCCAACCACAAGCTAAATTACTGACTATTATCTGTTAACCCAGGCTCTTGATAACGTTTTCGTATTAAATTCTTTGACACTTCGTTATCCTGGTCACGGCACCAAATCGCTCTTGTTGCCGTGTCACCACATGCAAAAGGTCAGACTTCTTATTAAATGACTGACCAACAAGAGTTTGTTTATAATATTATTTATTTTAATCATACCTTCTGATACTTAATTACCTTGCTGACTTGACTCAGGAAAACCTAACGGCTACCTCTGACTACACCGATGGCTAACTGTCTCTTCTATACGGAACGTTGCGTGTTCTACTGCTCCGATTATAAGATCTTCTCTCTTCTCTGACCGTTGAGGCTCCCCCCAGGCTTATATATCTCTTTTCTATCCCATGGTTACTCCTTCAACCAATCCAATTCTGCCACTCTAACCTTCCGTTGGTTCTTATTTACTAATATTACGTCATCACTTTCACCCTTCTAGAACTGCAGACCGCACCATCTTGAACTTACGTACTTATGATATCTTTCCCCGTTTGCACACCTATTATATTCTGGTTCACTTCTACTTTACTATTACACTACCACTATTTCTACTACTTCCACCACAATAATTACCACCACTATTTCTACTACTACCACTACTACTACCACTATTTCTACTACTACCACTATTTCTACTACCACCACTATTTCTACTGCTACCACTACTACTACCACTATTTCTACTACTACCACTACTACTACCACTATTTCTACTACCACCACTATTTCTACTACTACCACTACTACCACCACTATTTCTACTACTACCACTATTTCTACTACTACCACTACTACTACCACTATTTCTTCTACTACCACTATTTCTACTACCACCACTACTACTACCACTATTTCTACTACCACTATTTCTACTACTACCACTACTACTACCACTATTTCTACTACCACCACTATTTCTACTGCTACCACTACTACTACCACTATTTCTACTACTACCACTACTACTACCACTATTTCTACTACCACCACTATTTCTACTACTACCACTACTACCACCACTATTTCTACTACTACCACTATTTCTACTACTACCACTACTACTACTACCACTACTACCACCACTATTTCTACTACTACCACTACTACTACTACCACTACTACCACCACTATTTCTACTACTACCACTACTACCACCACTATTTCTACTACTACCACTATTTCTACTACTACCACTACTACTACTACCACTACTACCACCACTATTTCTACTACTACCACCACTACTACTACCACTACTACTACTACCACTACTACCACCACTATTTCTACTACTACCACTACTACTACTACCACTACTACTACCACTACTACCACCACTATTTCTACTACTACCACTACTACTACTACTACCACTACTACTACCACTATTTCTTCTACTACAACCAAACCTACTTCAGTACAACAATCAGTAAATTATCCTGCCTGTAACTACTGCAATGCGACGACTTCCATATCAGTCATCACTACCACCCCCCCCCCCCCCCCCCTAACACTGAGATCCTTTTCCAATGTTAGCCGCCATGTTTTGACGCAGGCTGTCTCCAGGGAGACCGACTTAGAGGTGTCGGACTGAGGTCTGTTTCAGCTGTTGTGCCGCCTTCCCTGCTGCTGCGTCCACACATGGCAAGTGCTTGATCTCATCGACATATCGGAGCTAGAATTAGGTGTTACTTGATGCTTCAGCTAGAATTAGGTGTTACTGGACGCTTCAGCTAGAATTAGGTGTTACTGGACGCTTCAGATAGAATTAGGTGTTACTGGACGCTTCAGATAGAATTAGGTGTTACTGGACGCTTCTGATAGAATTAGGTGTTACTGGACGCTTCAGATAGAATTAGGTGTTACTGGATGTTTCAGCTAGAATTAGACGTTACTAGATGGTTCAGCTAGAATTAGACGTTACTGGATGCTTCAGCTAGAATTAGACATTACTGGATGTTTCAGCTAGAATTAGGCGTGACTGGATGCTTCAGCTAGAATTAGACGTGACTGGATGCTTCAGGCAAGAATTAGACATGACTGGATGCTTCAGCTAGAATTAGACGTGACTGGATGCTTCAGCTAGAATTAGACGTTACTGGATGCTTCAGCTAGAATTAGACGTGACTGGATGCTTCAGGCAAGAATTAGACATGACTGGATGCTTCAGCTAGAATTAGACGTGACTGGATGCTTCAGCTAGAATTAGACGTGACTGGATGCTTCAGGCAAGAATTAGACATGACTGGATGCTTCAGCTAGAATTAGACGTGACTGGATGCTTCAGCTAGAATTAGACGTGACTGGATGCTTCAGCTAGAATTAGACATGACTGGATGCTTCAGCTAGAATTAGACGTGACTGGATGCTTCAGCTAGAATTAGACGTGACTGGATGCTTCAGCTAGAATTAGACTTTACTGGATGTTCCAGTTAGAATTTGGCCTTGCAGGATGTTCCAGATAGAATTAGGCCTTACTGGATGGTTCAGATAGAATTAGGCCTTGCAGGATGTTCCAGATAGAATTAGGCCTTACTGGATGTTCCAGTTAGAATTTGGCCTTACTAGATGCTACAGTTAGAATTAGGCCTTGCAGGATGTTCTGCTAGAATTAGACGTTACTGGAAGCTTCAGCAAGAGTTATTGAGTTATTTGCGGGTCATCATCATTGCACTCCGAACATGTACATAGGTGCTCATAACCCCTCCTCAGCAATTCCCTCAGTGTCCAGCGATTAACGACTCCAGTTCTATGTTGTTTGATAAGTCTTCTTACAAGCCCACTAAGTTTCTCGTTTCTGGCTGTGCTCATCTTAACTCCCATTTCCATCATCCAAAGAAGTGACGTTGATCTGTGTTTGTCGAAGTTCTGTGCTCTTCCCACATCTCGGAGAGCATTGATGATGTCCGTCCGATCCATTGGTTGCCCGTCCTCAACGACAGCGCAGCTAGCCAACCTGTCCGCTCTTTCATTTCCCCGTACTCCCGCATGTTCAGGGACATATGCAAAGGTGACCTTACGTATTTTGGATTTCTGCAACGACTCTACCCATTGCATGCGTACAGAGCCCGCCTCCACTTTTTTTTATCATGCTCATCGAATCACTCAGTATACATGCGTGGATGTAGTCTTGTGACTCTAACCATTTGAATGCCTTGGTCACTGCCATCGCCTCCATTGTCATGCTACTTGTGGTCATGACGTATGCACCACTGTCTTCCTTGACTATTCTGCCTGCCGAGCGTGCTGTAAATGTTCAAACACTTCTTTGGTGTCGTATTACATATCCGTCTGTATAGATGACTGCATCTTTCTCATCGGTGTTATCGCAGATGAGACCGTTGACCTCAGCATTAACCACGACCGGGTTCTGTTCCCTACTTTTCCTGTCGAGTGTGACAATACACGAGACAGTCCCCTTGAATGACATAGGCACCGGTATCCACTCCTCACCAACGCTGATATTGGTAAGCCCACAGACCTGTTTGATGACATCTTCTGCTCGGCCCACCCATGATTTGCCTCTTTTTAGCCTGCCACCTTTCACTGTGTTGAGCACGTGGTGCAATGGATGTTCTGTATCTGTACTAATCGTCAGGTATGCTCGTGCTCTCCAGATCTTGATTCTGTCATCCATGGTTGGAAAGTCAAGAAGATACCTCATTGCTACACAGGGAGTGTCCCTCGTACATTCCAGGATAATGCGCATGGCTTCATTTTGTATTTTCTCCAGCCTATCAATTTGTGTCGTACTGACAGTAAGAATTGACAGGACATACTCGATTGGTGCGAGGACTAATCCCTGGAACAGAAGAGTAAGTAGCCTCTGCTCGATGTTGGCAGCTGCCATGACCTTCAAGGCGGCTAATCCTTTGCGGGATTTTGTTATCACATGGTCGACGTGGTCTCGAAAACATAGGCTGCAATCAAACTTAACTCCGAGGTATGTCATCAACTTGTCCCTGGTCACCTCATCAGCTCCCATTCGTACTACCGGTGTGGTCGTATTAACGATATGATTGTTAAGGGAGAACCATGAAACTGATGCTTTATTAGGATTAACCAAGGCACCTGAAACCCCACACCAGGAAAAATTTGCGATCGAGTTAGAAGCTTTATCTCTAGTCAACCATCAACTCTGATATTAGAAGCGCTATCTCTAGTCAACCATCAACTCTGATATTAGAAGCTTTATCTCTAGTCAACCATCAGATCTGATATTAGAAGCCTTATCTCTAGTCAGCCATCAACTCTGATATTAGAAGCTTTATCTCTAGTCAACCATCAGCTCTGTTTTAGAAGCTTTATCTCTAGTCAGCCATCAGCTCTGATATTAGAAGCTTTATCTCTAGTCAGCCATCAACTCTGATATTAGAAGCTTTATCTCTAGTCAACCATCAGCTCTGATATTAGAAGCTTTATCTCTAGTCAACCATCAACTCTGATATTAGAAGCTTTATCTCTAGTCAACCATCAACTCTGATATTAGATGCTTATCTCTAGTCAGCCATCAACTCTGATATTAGAAGCTTTATCTCTAGTCAGCCATCAACTCTGATATTAGAAGCTTTATCTCTAGTCAGCCATCAACTCTGATATTAGAAGCTTTATCTCTAGTCAACCATCAACTCTGATATTAGAAGCTTTATCTCTAGTCAACCATCAGCTCTGATATTAGATGCTTATCTCTAGTCAGTCATCAACTCTGATACAAACACAGCCATCTATTTTGTTAATAAGGCCCGGGGGCTGAAATGAATCACCCAAAGTTTGTGACGTTTTCAGCTTAGGGAGCAGGGGCTGTTAGACAATATGACGTCAACTGTTTAGAGCTCGCATAGCTGTAGACGTCAAAAACATCGGGTGATTCCGGTATGCCCTCTCAGCTCATAGTAAAACTATGTTTGACTGTTGTCTAATCTATTGTCTAATCTATTGTCTTGTTCATTTTCTTATCTATTGATTTGTCTATTGTCTTATCTATTGACTTGTCTATTATCTTATCTATTGATTTTGTCTATTGTCTTGCCTATTGTCTAATCTATTGTCTAAACTATTGTCTTGTCCATTGTCTTGTCTATTGACTTGTCTATTGTCTTGTCTATTATCTTATCTATTGACTTGTTAATTATCTTTTCTATTGATTTGTCCATTGTCTTATCTATTGATTTGTCCTTTGTCTTGTCTTTTGTCTTATCTATTGTATTGTCCATTGTCTTGTCCATTGTCTTGTATGTTGTCTTGTCTTTTGTCTTATCTATTAAAGTTAAATTACTAGTAAAGTTAGCTAAAGTAGGATCAGACAACAGAGGCTTCGGAGAGATTATGGGAAAACATGGACTTGGAGATCAAACGAGAATGGAGAGATATTAGTGAATGTCTGCGCCCTTAATCAAGTGAGCCTAGGAGGAACAATATTCCAACATAAAAGAATACACAAAGCTACATGGGTGTCACCAGATCATAGAACGGAAAATCAAATTGATCACATATGTATTAATAATAAGTTTAAGTCATCCTTACAGGATGTAAAAGTATATAGAGGGGCAGATATAGCTTCTGATCATCATCTTCTGATAGCCAAACTTAAAATTAAACTAAAAAGGTATACTACAACGAATAAGGGTAGAAAGTATTTCAATGTAGGGTTTCTTAAAGAACAAGGAATTAAAGATAAATTCGCAGTCACAATATCAAACAAATAACAAGTCCTCCAACAACTAGAAAATACAATAAATATAGAAATTCTTTGGAAACAGGTTGAGGTGCGCGTGGCCGTGCGGCTAAAACCACTGTTCCGCTGGCTGAAAAGCTGACGTACGATGTTCAAAGCCCGCGGTAGACAGAAAGGATTTTTTTCTATAGGGGGTGGAATAAAAATCCTGAGTCGCACACATCGTGGCGACTGCTTGACCAAGCGGCCTTTATCTCTCTGGTTCTATCGTTGCACCCCCCCCCCCACCCCGACATACACCAGCAATGGTACTATGTGTCGTAAAGATAGTTTTTTTTTTTTAAATATTGGAAACAGGTAAAATATATAAGGAAAGAGACATGCGGATAAACACTGGGGAAAAGAGAACGCCAGAATAAGGCATGGATGACAGCAGAGACCCTGGATAAAATTAAAGAAAGAAAGACCAAGAAAGCAGACATAAATAAAAGCAAAATGAGAAGTAATAAAGCCAAGACACAGGAAGCTTACACAGGGGTGAACAAAGAAGTGAGAAGATGCATTAAAAGGGATAAGAGGAAATATGTAGATGAACTACAACAGCACAAATAAATTAAGTGGAAAATACAAACAGATCAATGCCTTTATCAAAGATGAGAAAGGAAATCTGCTTAGTAATTTAAGGAACAAATGGAGAGATGGAAAGAGCACTTTGAAGAACTTTTGAACAGACCCGGCTCAAATAATCCTCCAGATATACTACCAGCAGAAGAAGAGTTACACGTTAACTGTGGAAAACCAAGCAAAGAAGGAATAATGAAAGCCATCAAACTATTAAAAAATGGTAAAGCCACAGGACCAGATGAAATTCCTTCGGAAGCAATCAAAGCAGATATTAACACCTCTACCAAGATGTTACATGATCTATTGGATAAAATTTGGGAGAGGGAAGAAATACTTAAAGACTAGAGTGAAGGTTATATGATCAAACTACCAAGAAAGGAAGTTTACAGGAGTGCACAAATTATAGGGGAATTATGCTACTATCAGTGCCAGGAAAAATATTAAGCAGAATCATTCTGGAGAGACTAAAAGAGGCTATAGAGAAACATTTGAGAGATGAACAAGCAGGTTTTAGGAAGAACAGATCATGTGCTGATCAAATAAATACTCTATGTATAATAGTTGAATAAAGTTTAGAACAATAATCCCCACTTTATATTGGATTCATAGATTACGAAAAGGCATTTGATAGTTTAGACAGAAGAATGCTTTGGAAGTTGCTGAGTCATTACAGAATCCCCATAAAGTTTATTAACCTGATAAAAACAATGTATGAAGGAACAAAATGTAGTGTAGTGCATGAAGGACAGCTTACAGAAGCATTTGAAATAAGAACAGGAGTAAGGCAGGGATGCCTTCTGTCTCCATTTCTCTTTCTACTGGCCATAGATTGGATTATGAAAATAACTCAGACCAACAGAAATGGAATCTAGTGGTCAAGCAACTTAATGACTTAGACTTTGCTGATGACATAGCTCTCCTATCACACAGCCAACAACAGATGCAGGATAAAATGATCATACTTGATGAGAGATCACAACAGCTAGGACTGAAAATTAATAGAGATAAGACCAACATTATGAGAATTAATACAGTTGACAATAACCAAATAAAACTAGGAGAAATACCTCTACTAGACGTACAATCTTACATATATCTGGGCAGTAATATAGATAAAGAGGGAGGAACAGAAAATGATACCAAAATAAGGATATCAAAAGCACGAGGAGATTTCATTGCACTGGGCAACATATGGAAATCCAAAGAAATTAGGTTAAATACAAAAATAAAAATGTTCAACTCAAAGTCGTTCCTATTGTATGGCTGTGAAACATGGAGAACAACAAAATTGACAATAGCGGGGATGCGGAAACAAAAACATATGGAAATCCAAAGAAATTAGGCTAAATACAAAAATACAAATTTTCAACTCCAATGTTAAGTCGGTTCTATTATATGGCTGTGAAACATGGAGTATAACAAAATTGACAATCACGAAGGTACAGACTTTCATTAATGGATGCTTGCGCAGAATAAAGGGATGGAAATGGCAGGACAAAGTCACAAACGTGGAATTATGGAAATGTACCGGTCAAATACCAGTGGATAAAGAAATACAGCGAAGACGATGGCGATGGATAGGACACACACTACGGAAACCAACTGAGAGTATTACACAACAGGCCCTTTTTTGGAATCCCCAGGGGAAAAGACAAAGAGGAAGACCAAGGAATTCTTGGAGAAGACAGATTGAAGCAGAGATGAAGATGATGGGGAAGACATGGAATGATCTTAAAAGAATTGCAAAAAACAGAACGACTTGGAAAGTGTTTGTTGAAGACCTATGCTCCACTGGGAGCTAAAAGGTAGAAGAAGGGGATGCGGACTTTCATTAATGGATGCTTACGCGGAATGAGGGGATGGAAATGGCAGGACAAAATCGCTAACATAGAATTATGGAAGTGTACCAGTCAGGTGCCGGTGGATGGGGAGATACAGCGAGGACGATGGCGCTGGATAGGACACACACTACGGAGGCCAACTGAGAGTATTACACAACAGGCCCTTTTTTGGAATGCCCAGGGGAAAAGATAGAGAGGAAGACCAAGGAATTCTTGGAGAAGACAGATGGAGGCAGTGTTGAAGATGATGGGGAAGACATGGAATGATCTTAAAAGAATGGCAAAATAACAGAACGACTTGGAAAGCGTTTGTTGAAGACCTATGCTCCACAGGGAGCTGAAAAGGTAGAAGACTAGTAAAGTTTCAAGTAAAGTTAAGAGCCACGTCACGCCAAGTGACGTATAGGGAATATGATGTTAGTGACCATAATTTTTACAGACCTTCGGCTCATGATTTTTGGGGTAATGTGGTCGGTATTACGCCCGTCATCACCTCAGTGCAAAATAAAGACAAGTGGAACAATATTAAAACAGGTAAATGAATTTAAATATTTGGAAACTTTGTTAACCTCAGACTGAAGATGTACAAAAGAGGTGAGATGCAGAATGGCTCAGGCAAAAGCAGCTTTCCAAAAAATGAGGTGTTATAGATTGAGTTTGTGAGAGCATGGGGGCAGGTAACTTTAGTTGTTACCCGCTTCTCAATAGATAATAGCAGTGAGAAATGGTAGCGACCACAAGTTGTAGAGACAAAGTTAAGGGAGTAAAAGTTCATGTAGGGGTAGCACACAGAAGTGGGGAGGAAGGAGGTAATGTCCAGAATTGTTGGACGACACATAATGGTTAGGTCCATGGAAATTTCCATGCGGGTTTTCACAACAACAGGTTGTTCAAGAGTTCAGGTCTCGGACACGGGACTGCAGGTGATCAGGAGCGGAGCGCAAGTGGTCACTTGGCAGCAGTTTTGATTGGCTGCTGAGTCTCAGGTGAAAGAGAGTAGTTGAGTATTTAAACTCCTACACGACAGGAAAGAGTAAGAAGTTCAGGATGAAGTAAGTTAGAGAGACAGTTAGAATAGTCAGAACAGTTAGAAAGTTAAGATTAGAAAGTGAAGCCAGTTAGTTAGGAAGTTAGAATCTCCAAGTTGTAATGCAAGCCAGTTACAAGTTGTTAAACAAGGTTGATAGAGAGTATTGTGACTTTAGTTGTGAAGTTATTGTGTTTCCATTTTAAAGTATTCCAAGAAATGTGTTTCATAGTCTTACAATTTCGTAAGTAGGCAAATGTCTGATGAATAAGTTGTATACAATTTATACACTTGGGACTGATCATAGTCACCGGCGATTTGCCTCGGAGAAGTCCCGAATTAATTAACATTAATTTCAAATAAGTGCATTCACCACTAGTAGATCATTGTGCCGAAAGAAATCAATAAGCTTATTATCATGATGTATTCAAGAAAGACTCTGTCATGAATGACCTGCTATGTGTGTTGGTCAACTAAATCAATGTGATGTAGTTCCTGTCAAGAAGTACAAAGATAAATACAACCAAAGTCAGTGTGAGTCTATAACAGAGGAAGATACTATGCAATCCATTTTTGACAATAGAAACAAGAAAAAGAGTTCTTAAATGTTATTTAGAGCCAGTCTTAACATATGGATGCGAATCATGGACAATAGGACAACAGACAAGAAAATCACTGGAGTCTGTAGAAATGTGGTTTTACAGAAGAATGTTGAGAGTACCATGGACAGCTAAGAAGAGTAATGAAGATTTTCTGAGAGAGGTCAAAGCAAAAAGAGAGCTAATTTCCAATATTAGGAAGAAACAATCATAATTGTTTGGCCATGTAATGAGAAGAAAACAACTGGAGTATATTGTAACAACTGGAAAAATTGAGGGACGAAGAGATAGAGGGAAACAAAGAGAAAATTAACAGACAGCTTAAGAGAATGGCTTGGCAGAAGGTCAACAACAGAAATGATAAATAGCTGCCGAGATCGAAGGTTGTAGAGAGACATGATCACCTACGACAGTAGGCCCGGTGCTTGATGATGATGATTAGGCCCGTGCCGCTTTACTTTCCCAGAAAAAATGCGCTAACCCATTAAGGTTGGGTGAACCTGACGGCGATCAGGATCGAACACGACCTCTTGTCCTTTGTAGTCCAGTTCACTAACCACTGAGCTTTAGCGACTGCTAGTTTCACAGTGCTACATAACAGTTACCTAGCTCTATGTTGACATGTTTCTTGATGGCTTCATATCCCTGTTTACGACTATCTATTTTATGTGCAGTTGATCTCTTCTGTTGGCTTTGACATTGTAATCTTATTTCCCAGTGCACAGATTGTGGTCTCTATTATCACCAACGCCTCTGTATGCTCGTACATAACAAAAACACACTAGCCCTGCCGTGATGTCTTGACTCGAACTATGGAGCCCTAGTCTCGACTTTGTTTATTTTGTCTTTAATTTATTATCATGGTCGGTGGAAGGTCAAACTGGAGTACACATTTCACTTAACGTGCAGGACTCAGCAGACACAGTTCTGGGTTGTTGCCTGATCAGCCACCTGTCGGCTCCTGCCAACAGATAACGGTTGGTCGTCGCAGGCACGGGTAGACGACAACTCCCAGACACAGCAAGACAGGTTCCAGCGGTTCTTCAACTTTTCATCGGCTCGGTCCCGCTATAATTAAATACATTTTACCCAGTGGAGCACTCAAGAACTACAAACTCAAGAGCTACAAACTCAAGAGCTAAAAACTATTAGAGTACAAGCTCAAGAGCTAAAACTATTAGAGTACAAGCTCAAGAGCTAAAACTATTAGAGTACAAACTCAAGAGCTAAAACTATTAGAGTACAAACTCAAGAGCTAAAACTATTTGAGTACAAACTCAAGAGCTAAAACTATTAGAGTACAAACTCAAGAGCTAAAACTATTAGAGTACAAACTCAAGAGCTAAAACTATTAGAGTACAAACTCAAGAGCTAAAACTATTAGAGTACAAACTCAAGAGCTAAAACTATTAGAGTACAAACTCAAGAGCTAAAACTATTAGAGTACAAACTCAAGAGCTAAAACTATTAGAGTACAAACTCAAGAGCTAAAACTATTAGAGTACAAGCTCAAGAGCTAAAACTATTAGAGTACAAACTCAAGAGCTAAAACTATTAGAGTACAAGCTCAAGAGCTAAAACTATTAGAGTACAAACTCAAGAGCTAAAACTATTAGAGTACAAACTCAAGAGCTAAAACTATTAGAGTACAAACTCAAGAGCTAAAACTATTAGAGTACAAACTGAATAGCTAAAACTATTAGAGTACAAACTGAATAGCTAAAACTATTAGAGTACAAACTCAAGAGCTAAAACTATTAGAGTACAAACTCAAGAGCTAAAACTATTAGAGTACAAACTCAAGAGCTAAAACTATTAGAGTACAAACTCAAGAGCTAAAACTATTAGAGTACAAACTGAATAGCTAAAACTATTAGAGTACAAACTCAAGAGCTAAAACTATTAGAGTACAAACTCAAGAGCTAAAACTATTAGAATACAAACTCAAGAGCTAAAACTATTAGAGTACAAACTCAAGAGCTAAAACTATTAGAGTACAAACTCAAGAGCTAAAACTATTAGAGTACAAACTGAATAGCTAAAACTATTAGAGTACAAACTGAATAGCTAAAACTATTAGAGTACAAACTCAAGAGCTAAAACTATTAGAGTACAAACTCAAGAGCTAAAACTATTAGAGTACAAACTCAAGAGCTAAAACTATTAGAGTACAAACTCAAGAGCTAAAACTATTAGAGTACAAACTCAAGAGCTAAAACTATTAGAGTACAAACTGAATAGCTAAAACTATAAGAGTACAAACTGAATAGCTAAAACTATTAGAGTACAAACTCAAGAGCTAAAACTATTAGAGTACAAACTCAAGAGCTAAAACTATTAGAGTACAAGGTCAAGAGCTAAAACCATTAGCGTACAAACTGAATAGCTAAAACTATTAGAGTACAAGCTCAAGAGCTAAAACTATAAGAGTACAAACTCAAGAGCTAAAACTATTAGAGTACAAACTCAAGACCTAAAAACCTTAGAGTACAAGCTCAAGAGCTAAAACTATTAGAGTACAAACTCAAGAGCTAAAACTATTAGAGTACAAACTCAAGAGCTAAAACTATTAGAGTACAAACTCAAGAGCTAAAACTATTAGAGTACAAACTCAAGAGCTAAAACTATTAGAGTACAAACTCAAGACCTAAAAACCTTAGAGTACAAGCTCAAGAGCTAAAACTATTAGAGTACAAACTCAAGAGCTAAAACTATTAGAGTACAAACTCAAGAGCTAAAACTATTAGAGTACAAACTGAATAGCTAAAACTATTAGAGTACAAACTGAATAGCTAAAACTATTAGAGTACAAACTCAAGAGCTAAAACTATTAGAGTACAAACTCAAGAGCTAAAACTATTAGAGTACAAACTCAAGAGCTAAAACTATTAGAGTACAAACTGAATAGCTAAAACTATTAGAGTACAAACTGAATAGCTAAAACTATTAGAGTACAAACTCAAGAGCTAAAACTATTAGAGTACAAACTCAAGAGCTAAAACTATTAGAGTACAAACTCAAGAGCTAAAACTATTAGAGTACAAACTCAAGAGCTAAAACTATTAGAGTACAAACTCAAGAGCTAAAACTATTAGAGTACAAACTGAATAGCTAAAACTATAAGAGTACAAACTGAATAGCTAAACTATTAGAGTACAAACTCAAGAGCTAAAACTATTAGAGTACAAGCTCAAGAGCTAAAACTATTAGAGTACAAACTCAAGAGCTAAAACTATTAGAGTACAAACTCAAGAGCTAAAACTATTAGAGTACAAACTCAAGAGCTAAAACTATTAGAGTACAAACTGAATAGCTAAAACTATTAGAGTACAAGGTCAAGAGCTAAAACCATTAGCGTACAAACTGAATAGCTAAAACTATTAGAGTACAAGCTCAAGAGCTAAAACTATAAGAGTACAAACTCAAGAGCTAAAACTATTAGAGTACAAACTCAAGACCTAAAAACCTTAGAGTACAAGCTCAAGAGCTAAAAACTATTAGAGTACAAACTCAAGAGCTAAAACTATTAGAGTACAAACTCAAGAGCTAAAACTATTAGAGTACAAACTGAATAGCTAAAACTATTAGAGTACAAACTCAAGAGCTAAAACTATTAGAGTACAAACTCAAGAGCTAAAACTATTAGAGTACAAACTGAATAGCTAAAACTATTAGAGTACAAACTGAATAGCTAAAACTATTAGAGTACAAACTCAAGAGCTAAAACTATTAGAGTACAAACTCAAGAGCTAAAACTATTAGAGTACAAACTCAAGAGCTAAAACTATTAGAGTACAAACTCAAGAGCTAAAATTATTAGAGTACAAACTCAAGAGCTAAAACTATTAGAGTACAAACTGAATAGCTAAAACTATTAGAGTACA
The DNA here is from genome assembly GCA_032433765.1 of Megaustenia siamemsis. Classification (NCBI taxonomy): domain Eukaryota; kingdom Metazoa; phylum Mollusca; class Gastropoda; order Stylommatophora; family Ariophantidae; genus Megaustenia; species Megaustenia siamemsis. The sequence goes on from JAVIAB010000041.1 coordinate 83,012,054, forward strand.
AACTGAATAGCTAAAACTATTAGAGTACAAACTCAAGAGCTAAAACTATTAGAGTACAAACTCAAGAGCTAAAACTATTAGAGTACAAACTCAAGAGCTAAAACTATTAGAGTACAAACTGAATAGCTAAAACTATTAGAGTACAAACTGAATAGCTAAAACTATTAGAGTACAAACTCAAGAGCTAAAACTATTAGAGTACAAACTCAAGAGCTAAAACTATTAGAGTACAAACTCAAGAGCTAAAACTATTAGAGTACAAACTCAAGAGCTAAAACTATTAGAGTACAAACTGAATAGCTAAAACTATTAGAGTACAAACTCAAGAGCTAAAACTATTAGAGTACAAACTCAAGAGCTAAAACTATTAGAATACAAACTCAAGAGCTAAAACTATTAGAGTACAAACTCAAGAGCTAAAACTATTAGAGTACAAACTCAAGAGCTAAAACTATTAGAGTACAAACTCAAGAGCTAAAACTATTAGAGTACAAACTCAAGAGCTAAAACTATTAGAGTACAAACTGAATAGCTAAAACTATTAGAGTACAAACTCAAGAGCTAAAACTATTAGAGTACAAACTCAAGAGCTAAAACTATTAGAGTACAAACTGAATAGCTAAAACTATAAGAGTACAAACTCAAGAGCTAAAACTATTAGAGTACAAACTCAAGAGCTAAAACTATTAGAGTACAAACTCAAGAGCTAAAACTATACGAGTACAAACTCAAGAGCTAAAACTATTAGAGTACAAACTGAATAGCTAAAACTATTAGAGTACAAGCTCAAGAGCTAAAACTATTAGAGTACAAACTCAAGAGCTAAAACTATTAGAGTACAAACTGAATAGCTAAAACTATACGAGTACAAACTCAAGAGCTAAAACTATTAGAGTACAAACTCAAGAGCTAAAACTATTAGAGTACAAACTGAATAGCTAAAACTATAAGAGTACAAACTCAAGAGCTAAAACTATTAGAGTACAAACTCAAGAGCTAAAACTATTAGAGTACAAACTGAATAGCTAAAACTATTAGAGTACAAACTCAAGAGCTAAAACTATTAGAGCACAAACTCAAGAGCTAAAACTATTAGAGTACAAACTGAATAGCTAAAACTATTAGAGTACAAACTCAAGAGCTAAAAATATTAGAGTACAAACTTAAGAGCTAACAACCAATACATATACAAACATATGCCTCCCTAGACTTGGCCTACTCGTGCCGTGCGCCCCCCCCCCCCCCCATCTTTCCTATTTATGAAATTGTTACCTGTGCCACCGCCGCCCTGGAATTTCTTGTGTGCTCACCTGGGGCCAATATAGCACCCATGTTGAGAAACACTGACTTGTGTGCTTACCTGGGGCCAACATAGCCCCAATGTTGAGAAACACTGACTTCGACCCCACAAGCTGGGATAGGTCATGCAGGGACAAGTCGTGTGTGACTGGCTGCTGTGATACTGTCAGTGTGTACCTGTGTCAGGTAAAGTTGTCTGGCTGCTGTGATACTGTCAGTGTGTACCTGTGTCAGGTAAAGTTGTCTGGCTGCTGTGATACTGTCAGTGTGTACCTGTGTCAGGTAAAGTTGTCTGGCTGCTGTGATACTGTCAGTGTGTACCTGTGTCAGGTAAAGTTGTCTGGCTGCTGTGATACTGTCAGTGTGTACCTGTGTCCGGTAAAGTTGTCTGGCTGCTGTGATACTGTCAGTGTGTACCTGTGTCAGGTAAAGTTGTCTGGCTGCTGTGATACTGTCGGTGTGTACCTGTGTCAGGTAAAGTTGTCTAGCTGATGATACTGTCAGTGTGTACCTGTGTCAGGTAAAGTTGTCTAGCTGATGATACTGTCAGTGTGTACCTGTGTCAGGTAAAGTTGACTGGCTGCTGTGATACTGTCAGTGTGTACCTGTGTCAGGTAAAGTTGTCTAGCTGCTGTGATACTGTCAGTGTGTACCTGTGTCAGGTAAAGTTGTCTAGCTGCTGTGATACTGTCAGTGTGTACCTGTGTCAGGTAAAGTTGACTGGCTGCTGTGATACTGTCAGTGTGTACCTGTGTCAGGTAAAGTTGTCTAGCTGCTGTGATACTGTCAGTGTGTACCTGTGTCAGGTAAAGTTGTCTAGCTGATGATACTGTCAGTGTGTACCTGTGTCAGGTAAAGTTGTCTAGCTGATGATACTGTCAGTGTGTACCTGTGTCAGGTAAAGTTGTCTAGCTGATGATACTGTCAGTGTGTACCTGTGTCAGGTAAAGTTGTCTAGCTGATGATACTGTCAGTGTGTACTTGTGTTTGGTAAAGTTGTCTAGCTGCTGTGATACTGTCAGTGTGTACCTGTGTCAGGTAAAGTTGTCTAGCTGATGATACTGTCAGTGTGTACCTGTGTCAGGTAAAGTTGTCTAGCTGATGATACTGTCAGTGTGTACCTGTGTCAGGTAAAGTTGTCTAGCTGCTGTGATACTGTCAGTGTGTACTTGTGTTTGGTAAAGTTGTCTAGCTGCTGTGATACTGTCAGTGTGTACCTGTGTCAGGTAAAGTTGTCTAGCTGATGATACTGTCAGTGTGTACCTGTGTCAGGTAAAGTTGTCTAGCTGCTGTGATACTGTCAGTGTGTACTTGTGTTTGGTAAAGTTGTCTAGCTGATGATACTGTCAGTGTGTACCTGTGTCAGGTAAAGTTGTCTAGCTGCTGTGATACTGTCAGTGTGTACCTGTGTCAGGTAAAGTTGTCTAGCTGCTGTGATACTGTCAGTGTGTACCTGTGTCAGGTAAAGTTGTCTAGCTGATGATACTGTCAGTGTGTACCTGTGTCAGGTAAAGTTGTCTAGCTGATGATACTGTCAGTGTGTACCTGTGTCAGATAAAGTTGACTAGCTGCTGATACTGTCAGTGTGTACCTGTGTCAGGTAAAGTTGTCTAGCTGATGATACTGTCAGTGTGTACCTGTGTCAGGTAAAGTTGACTAGCTGCTGATACTGTCAGTGTGTACCTGTGTCAGGTAAAGTTGTCTAGCTGATGATACTGTCAGTGTGTACCTGTGTCAGGTAAAGTTGTCTAGCTGATGATACTGTCAGTGTGTACCTGTGTCAGGTAAAGTTGTCTAGCTGATGATACTGTCAGTGTGTACCTGTGTCAGGTAAAGTTGTCTAGCTGATGATACTGTCAGTGTGTACCTGTGTCAGGTAAAGTTGACTGGCTGCTGTGATACTGTCAGTGTGTACCTGTGTCAGGTAAAGTTGTCTAGCTGCTGTGATACTGTCAGTGTGTACCTGTGTCAGGTAAAGTTGTCTAGCTGCTGTGATACTGTCAGTGTGTACCTGTGTCAGGTAAAGTTGACTGGCTGCTGTGATACTGTCAGTGTGTACCTGTGTCAGGTAAAGTTGTCTAGCTGCTGTGATACTGTCAGTGTGTACCTGTGGCAGGTAAAGTTGTCTAGCTGCTGTGATACTGTCAGTGTGTACCTGTGTCAGGTAAAGTTGTCTAGCTGCTGTGATACTGTCAGTGTGTACCTGTGTCAGGTAAAGTTGTCTAGCTGATGATACTGTCAGTGTGTACCTGTGTCAGGTAAAGTTGTCTAGCTGCTGTGATACTGTCAGTGTGTACCTGTGTCAAGTAAAGTTGTCTAGCTGCTGTGATACTGTCAGTGTGTACCTGTGTCAAGTAAAGTTTTCTAGCTGCTGTGATACTGTCAGTGTGTACCTGTGTCAGGTAAAGTTGTCTAGCTGCTGTGATACTGTCAGTATGTACCTGTGTCAAGTAAAGTTGTCTAGCTGCTGTGAAACTGTCAGTGTGTACCTGTGTCAAGTAAAGTTTTCTAGCTGCTGTGATACTGTCAGTGTGTACCTGTGTCAAGTAAAGTTTTCTAGCTGCTGTGATACTGTCAGTGTGTACCTGTGTCAAGTAAAGTTGTCTAGCTGCTGTGAAACTGTCAGTGTGTACCTGTGTCAGGTAAAGTTGTCTAGCTGATGATACTGTCAGTGTGTACCTGTGTCAGGTAAAGTTGTCTAGCTGATGATACTGTCAGTGTGTACCTGTGTCATAAAAGTTGTCTAGCTGCTGTGATACTGTCAGTGTGTACCTGTGTCAGGTAAAGTTGTCTAGCTGCTGTGATACTGTCAGTGTGTACCTGTGTCAGGTAAAGTTGTCTAGCTGCTGTGATACTGTCAGTGTGTACCTGTGTCAGGTAAAGTTGTCTAGCTGCTGATACTGTCAGTGTGTACCTGTGTCAGGTAAAGTTGTCTAGCTGCTGTGTTACTGTCAGTGTGTACCTGTGTCAGGTAAAGTTGTCTAGCTGCTGTGATACTGTTAGTGTGTACCTGTGTGAGGTAAAGTTGTCTAGCTGATGATACTGTCAGTGTGTACCTGTGTCAAGTAAAGTTGTCTAGCTGATGATACTGTCAGTGTGTACCTGTGTCATAAAAGTTGTCTAGCTGATGATACTGTCAGTGTGTACCTGTGTCAAGTAAAGTTGTGTAGCTGCTGTGATACTGTCAGTGTGTACCTGTGTCAAGTAAAGTTGTCTAGCTGCTGTGATACTGTCAGTGTGTACCTGTGTCAGGTAAAGTTGTGTAGCTGCAGTGATACTGTCAGTGTGTACCTGTGTCAAGTAAAGTTGTGTAGCTGCTGTGATACTGTCAGTGTGTACCTGTGTCAAGTAAAGTTGTGTAGCTGCAGTGATACTGTCAGTGTGTACCTGTGTCAAGTAAAGTTGTGTAGCTGCTGTGATACTGTCAGTGTGTACCTGTGTCAAGTAAAGTTGTGTAGCTGCAGTGATACTGTCAGTGTGTACCTGTGTCAAGTAAAGTTGTGTAGCTGCTGTGATACTGTCAGTGTGTACCTGTGTCAAGTAAAGTTGTGTAGCTGATGATACTGTCAGTGTGTACCTGTGTCAGGTAAAGTTGTCTAGCTGATGATACTGTCAGTGTGTACCTGTGTCAGGTAAATTTGTCTAGCTGATGATACTGTCAGTGTGTACCTGTGTCAGGTAAAGTTGTCTAGCTGATGATACTGTCAGTGTGTACCTGTGTCAAGTAAAGTTGTCTAGCTGCTGTGATACTGTCAGTGTGTACCTGTGTCAGGTAAAGTTGACTGGCTGCTGTGATACTGTCAGTGTGTACCTGTGTCAGGTAAAGTTGTCTAGCTGCTGTGATACTGTCAGTGTGTACCTGTCTCAGGTAAAGTTGACTAGCTGCTGTGATACTGTCAGTGTGTACCTGTCTCAGGTAAAGTTGACTAGCTGCTGTGATACTGTCAGTGTGTACCTGTCTCAGGTAAAGTTGACTAGCTGCTGTGATACTGTCAGTGTGTACCTGTGTCAGGTAAAGTTGTCTAGCTGCTGTGATACTGTCAGTGTGTATCTGTGTCAGGTAAAGTTGTCTAGCTGCTGTGATACTCTCAGTGTGTAGCTGTGTCAGGTAAAGTTGACTGGCTGCTGATACTGTCAGTGTGTACCTGTGTCAGGTAAAGTTGTCTAGCTGCTGATACTGTCAGTGTGTACATGTGTCAGGTAAAGTTGTCTAGCTGCTGTGATACTGTCAGTGTGTACCTGTGTCAGGTAAAGTTGACTGGCTGCTGCGATACTGTCAATGTGTACCTGTGTCAGGTAAAGTTATCTAGCTGCTGTGATACTGTCAGTGTGTACCTGTTTCAGGTAAAGCTGTCTAGCTGCTGTGATGCTGTCAGTGTGTACCTGTGTCAGGTAAAGTTGTCTAGCTGATGATACTGTCAGTGTGTACCTGTGTCAGGTAAAGTTGTCTAGCTGATGATACTGTCAGTGTGTACCTGTGTCAGGTAAAGTTGTCTAGCTGATGATACTGTCAGTGTGTACCTGTGTCAAGTAAAGTTGTCTAGCTGATGATACTGTCAGTGTGTACCTGTGTCAGTTAAAGTTGTCTAGCTGATGATACTCTCAGTGTGTACCTGTGTCAAGTAAAGTTGTCTAGCTGATGATACTGTCAGTGTGTACCTGTGTCAGGTAAAGTTGTCTAGCTGATGATACTGTCAGTGTGTACCTGTGTCAGGTAAAGTTGTCTAGCTGATGATACTGTCAGTGTGTACCTGTGTCAGGTAAAGTTGTCTAGCTGATGATACTGTCAGTGTGTACCTGTGTCAAGTAAAGTTGACTCCCTGCTGTGATACTGTCAGTGTGTACCTGTGTCAGGTAAAGTTGTCTAGCTGATGATACTGTCAGTGTGTACCTGTGTCAGGTAAAGTTGACTCCCTGCTGTGATACTGTCAGTGTGTACCTGTGTCAAGTAAAGTTGACTCCCTGCTGTGATACTGTCAGTGTGTACCTGTGTCAGGTAAAGTTGTCTAGCTGCTGATACTGTCAGTGTGTACCTGTGTCAGGTAAAGTTGTCTAGCTGCTGATACTGTCAGTGTGTACCTGTGGCAGGTAAAGTTGACTGGCTGCTGTGATACTGTCAGTGTGTACCTGTGTCAGGTAAAGTTGTCTAGCTGCTGTGATACTGTCAGTGTGTACCTGTGTCAGGTAAAGTTGTCTAGCTGCTGATACTGTCAGTGTGTACCTGTGGCAGGTAAAGTTGACTGGCTGCTGTGATACTGTCAGTGTGTACCTGTGTCAGGTAAAGTTGTGTAGCTGCTGTGATACTGTCAGTGTGTACCTGTGTCAGGTAAAGTTGTCTAGCTGCTGTGATACTGTCAGTGTGTACCTGTGTCAGGTAAAGTTGACTGGCTGCACTGATACTGTCAGTGTGTACCTGTGGCAGGTAAAGTTGACTGGCTGCTGTGATACTGTCAGTGTGTACCTGTGTCAGGTAAAGTTGTGTAGCTGCTGTGATACTGTCAGTGTGTACCTGTGTCAGGTAAAGTTGTCTAGCTGCTGTGATACTGTCAGTGTGTACCTGTGTCAGGTAAAGTTGACTGGCTGCTGTGATACTATCAGTGTGTACCTGTGTCAGGTAAAGTTGTCTAGCTGCTGTGATACTGTCAGTGTGTACCTGTGGCAGGTAAAGTTGTCTAGCTGCTGTGATACTGTCAGTGTGTACCTGTGTCAGGTAAAGTTGTCTAGCTGCTGTGATACTGTCAGTGTGTACCTGTGTCAGGTAAAGTTGTCTAGCTGCTGATACTGTCAGTGTGTACCTGTGGCAGGTAAATTTGACTGGCTGCTGTGATACTGTCAGTGTGTACCTGTGTCAGGTAAAGTTGTCTAGCTGCTGTGATACTGTCAGTGTGTACCTGTGGCAGGTAAAGTTGACTGACTGCTGTGATACTGTCAGTGTGTACCTGTGGCAGGTAAAGTTGACTGGCTGCTGTGATACTGTCAGTGTGTACCTGTGTCAGGTAAAGTTGTCTAGCTGCTGATACTGTCAGTGTGTACCTGTGTCAGGTAAAGTTGTCTAGCTGCTGTGATACTGTCAGTGTGTACCTGTGTCAGGTAAAGTTGTCTAGCTGCTGTGATACTGTCAGTGTGTACCTGTGTCAGGTAAAGTTTTCTAGCTGCTGTGATACTGTCAGTATGTACCTGTGTCAAGTAAAGTTGTCTAGCTGCTGTGATACTGTCAGTGTGTACCTGTGTCAGGTAAAGTTGTCTAGCTGATGATACTGTCAGTGTGTACCTGTGTCAGGTAAAGTTGTCTAGCTGATGATACTGTCAGTGTGTACCTGTGTCATAAAAGTTGTCTAGCTGCTGTGATACTGTCAGTGTGTACCTGTGTCAGTTAAAGTTGTCTAGCTGATGATACTGTCAGTGTGTACCTGTGTCAGGTAAAGTTGTCTAGCTGATGATACTGTCAGTGTGTACCTGTGTCAGGTAAAGTTGTCTAGCTGCTGTGTTACTGTCAGTGTGTACCTGTGTCAGGTAAAGTTGTCTAGCTGCTGTGATAGTGTTAGTGTGTACCTGTTTGAGGTAAAGTTGTCTAGCTGATGATATTATCAGTTTGTACCTGTGTCAAGTAAAGTTGTGTAGCTGCTGTGATACTGTCAGTGTGTACCTGTGTCAAGTAAAGTTGTCTAGCTGATGATACTGTCAGTGTGTACCTGTGTCAAGTAAAGTTGTCTAGCTGATGATACTGTCAGTGTGTACCTGTGTCATAAAAGTTGTCTAGCTGATGATACTGTCAGTGTGTACCTGTGTCAAGTAAAGTTGTGTAGCTGCTGTGATACTGTCAGTGTGTACCTGTGTCAAGTAAAGTTGTCTAGCTGCTGTGATACTGTCAGTGTGTACCTGTGTCAGGTAAAGTTGTCTAGCTGATGATACTGTCAGTGTGTACCTGTGTCAGGTAAAGTTGTCTAGCTGATGATAATGTCAGTGTGTACCTGTGTCAGGTAAAGTTGTCTAGCTGCTGTGATACTGTCAGTGTGTACCTGTGTCAAGTAAAGTTGTCTAGCTGATGATACTGTCAGTGTGTACCTGTGTCATAAAAGTTGTCTAGCTGATGATACTGTCAGTGTGTACCTGTGTCAGGTAAAGTTGTCTAGCTGCTGTGATACTGTCAGTGTGTACCTGTCTCAGGTAAAGTTGACTAGCTGCTGTGATACTGTCAGTGTGTACCTGTGTCAGGTAAAGTTGTCTAGCTGATGATACTGTCAGTGTGTACCTGTGTCAGGTAAAGTTGTCTAGCTGATGATAATGTCAGTGTGTACCTGTGTCAGGTAAAGTTGTCTAGCTGCTGTGATACTGTCAGTGTGTACCTGTGTCAGGTAAAGTTGTCTAGCTGCTGTGATACTGTCAGTGTGTACCTGTGTCAGGTAAAGTTGTCTAGCTGATGATACTGTCAGTGTGTACCTGTGTCAGGTAAAGTTGTCTAGCTGATGATACTGTCAGTGTGTACCTGTGTCAGGTAAAGTTGTCTAGCTGCTGTGATACTGTCAGTGTGTACCTGTGTCAGGTAAAGTTGTCTAGCTGCTGTGATACTGTCAGTGTGTACCTGTGTCAGGTAAAGTTGTCTAGCTGCTGCGATACTGTCAGTGTGTACCTGTGTCAGGTAAAGTTGTCTAGCTGCTGTGATACTGTCAGTGTTTACCTGTGTCAGGTAAAGTTGTCTAGCTGCTGTGATACTGTCAGTGTGTACCTGTGTCAGGTAAAGTTGACTGGCTGCACTGATACTGTCAGTGTGTACCTGTGTCAGGTAAAGTTGTCTAGCTGCTGTGATACTGTCAGTGTGTACCTGTGTCAGGTAAAGTTGTCTAGCTGCTGATACTGTCAGTGTGTACCTGTGGCAGGTAAAGTTGACTGGCTGCTGTGATACTGTCAGTGTGTACCTGTGTCAGGTAAAGTTGTCTAGCTGCTGTGATACTGTCAGTGTGTACCTGTGTCAGGTAAAGTTGTCTAGCTGCTGTGATACTGTCAGTGTGTACCTGTGTCAGGTAAAGTTGACTGGCTGCTGTGATACTATCAGTGTGTACCTGTGTCAGGTAAAGTTGTCTAGCTGCTGTGATACTGTCAGTGTGTACCTGTGGCAGGTAAAGTTGTCTAGCTGCTGTGATACTGTCAGTGTGTACCTGTGTCAGGTAAAGTTGTCTAGCTGCTGATACTGTCAGTGTGTACCTGTGGCAGGTAAATTTGACTGGCTGCTGTGATACTGTCAGTGTGTACCTGTGTCAGGTAAAGTTGTCTAGCTGCTGTGATACTGTCAGTGTGTACCTGTGGCAGGTAAAGTTGACTGGCTGCTGTGATACTGTCAGTGTGTACCTGTGTCAGGTAAAGTTGTCTAGCTGCTGATACTGTCAGTGTGTACCTGTGTCAGGTAAAGTTGTCTAGCTGCTGTGATACTGTCAGTGTGTACCTGTGTCAGGTAAAGTTTTCTAGCTGCTGTGATACTGTCAGTGTGTACCTGTGTCAGGTAAAGTTGTCTAGCTGATGATACTGTCAGTGTGTACCTGTGTCAAGTAAAGTTGTCTAGCTGCTGTGATACTGTCAGTGTGTACCTGTGTCAAGTAAAGTTGTCTAGCTGATGATACTGTCAGTATGTACCTGTGTCAAGTAAAGTTGTCTAGCTGCTGTGATACTGTCAGTGTGTACCTGTGTCAGGTAAAGTTGTCTAGCTGATGATACTGTCAGTGTGTACCTGTGTCAGGTAAAGTTGTCTAGCTGATGATACTGTCAGTGTGTACCTGTGTCATAAAAGTTGTCTAGCTGCTGTGATACTGTCAGTGTGTACCTGTGTCAGGTAAAGTTGTCTAGCTGCTGTGATACTGTCAGTGTGTACCTGTGTCAGGTAAAGTTGTCTAGCTGATGATACTGTCAGTGTGTACCTGTGTCAGGTAAAGTTGTCTAGCTGCTGTGTTACTGTCAGTGTGTACCTGTGTCAGGTAAAGTTGTCTAGCTGCTGTGATACTGTTAGTGTGTTCCTGTGTGAGGTAAAGTTGTCTAGCTGATGATATTATCAGTTTGTACCTGTGTCAAGTAAAGTTGTGTAGCTGCTGTGATACTGTCAGTGTGTACCTGTGTCAAGTAAAGTTGTCTAGCTGATGATACTGTCAGTGTGTACCTGTGTCAAGTAAAGTTGTCTAGCTGATGATACTGTCAGTGTGTACCTGTGTCATAAAAGTTGTCTAGCTGATGATACTGTCAGTGTGTACCTGTGTCAAGTAAAGTTGTGTAGCTGCTGTGATACTGTCAGTGTGTACCTGTGTCAAGTAAAGTTGTCTAGCTGCTGTGATACTGTCAGTGTGTACCTGTGTCAAGTAAAGTTGTGTAGCTGCTGTGATACTGTCAGTGTGTACCTGTGTCAAGTAAAGTTGTGTAGCTGCTGTGATACTGTCAGTGTGTACCTGTGTCAAGTAAAGTTGTGTAGCTGATGATACTGTCAGTGTGTACCTGTGTCAGGTAAAGTTGTCTAGCTGATGATACTGTCAGTGTGTACCTGTGTCAAGTAAAGTTGTCTAGCTGCTGTGATACTGTCAGTGTGTACCTGTGTCAGGTAAAGTTGTCTAGCTGATGATACTGTCAGTGTGTACCTGTGTCAAGTAAAGTTGTCTAGCTGATGATACTGTCAGTGTGTACCTGTGTCAAGTAAAGTTGTCTAGCTGATGATACTGTCAGTGTGTACCTGTGTCAAGTAAAGTTGTCTAGCTGATGATACTGTCAGTGTGTACCTGTGTCAGGTAAAGTTGTCTCGCTGCTGTGATACTGTCAGTGTGTACCTGTGTCAAGTAAAGTTGTCTAGCTGATGATACTGTCAGTGTGTACCTGTGTCAAGTAAAGTTGTCTAGCTGATGATACTGTCAGTGTGTACCTGTGTCAGGTAAAGTTGTCTCGCTGCTGTGATACTGTCAGTGTGTACCTGTGTCAAGTAAAGTTGTCTAGCTGATGATACTGTCAGTGTGTACCTGTGTCAGGTAAAGTTGTCTCGCTGCTGTGATACTGTCAGTGTGTACCTGTGTCAGGTAAAGTTGTCTAGCTGATGATACTGTCAGTGTGTACCTGTGTCAGGTAAAGTTGTCTCGCTGCTGTGATACTGTCAGTGTGTACCTGTGTCAGGTAAAGTTGTGTAGCTGCTGTGATACTGTCGGTGTGTACCTGTGTCAGGTAAAGTTGTCTAGCTGCTGTGATACTGTCAGTGTGTACCTGTGTCAAGTAAAGTTGTGTAGCTGCTGTGATACTGTCGGTGTGTACCTGTGTCAGGTAAAGTTGTCTAGCTGCTGTGATACTGTCAGTGTGTACCTGTGTCAAGTAAAGTTGTGTAGCTGCTGTGATACTGTCAGTGTGTACCTGTGTCAAGTAAAGTTGTCTAGCTGATGATACTGTCAGTGTGTACCTGTGTCAAGTAAAGTTGTCTAGCTGATGATACTGTCAGTGTGTACCTGTGTCAGGTAAAGTTGTCTAGCTGATGATACTGTCAGTGTGTACCTGTGTCAGGTAAAGTTGTCTAGCTGATGATACTGTCAGTGTGTACCTGTGTCAGGTAAAGTTGTCTAGCTGATGATACTGTCAGTATGTACCTGTGTCAGGTAAAGTTGTCTAGCTGATGATACTGTCAGTGTGTACCTGTGTCAAGTAAAGTTGTGTAGCTGCTGTGATACTGTCAGTGTGTACCTGTGTCAGGTAAAGTTGTCTAGCTGATGATACTGTCAGTGTGTACCTGTGTCAAGTAAAGTTGTCTAGCTGATGATACTGTCAGTGTGTACCTGTGTCAAGTAAAGTTGTCTAGCTGCTGTGATAATGTCAGTGTGTACCTGTGTCAAGTAAAGTTGTCTAGCTGCTGTGATACTGTCAGTGTGTACCTGTGTCAAGTAAAGTTGTGTAGCTGCTGTGATACTGTCAGTGTGTACCTGTGTCAAGTAAAGTTGTCTAGCTGCTGTGATACTGTCAGTGTGTACCTGTGTCAGGTAAAGTTGTCTAGCTGCTGTGATACTGTCAGTGTGTACCTGTGTCAGGTAAAGTTGTCTAGCTGCTGTGATACTGTCAGTGTGTACCTGTGTCAGGTAAAGTTGTCTAGCTGATGATACTGTCAGTGTGTACCTGTGTCAAGTAAAGTTGTCTAGCTGATGATACTGTCAGTGTGTACCTGTGTCAAGTAAAGTTGTCTAGCTGATGATACTGTCAGTGTGTACCTGTGTCAAGTAAAGTTGTGTAGCTGCTGTGATACTGTCAGTGTGTACCTGTGTCAAGTAAAGTTGTGTAGCTGCTGTGATACTGTCAGTGTGTACCTGTGTCAAGTAAAGTTGTCTAGCTGCTGTGATACTGTCAGTGTGTACCTGTGTCAGGTAAAGTTGTCTAGCTGCTGTGATACTGTCAGTGTGTACCTGTGTCAGGTAAAGTTGTCTAGCTGCTGTGATACTGTCAGTGTGTACCTGTGTCAGGTAAAGTTGTCTAGCTGATGATACTGTCGGTGTGTACCTGTGTCAGGTAAAGTTGACTCCCTGCTGTGATACTGTCAGTGTGTACCTGTGTCAGGTAAAGTTGTCTAGCTGCTGTGATACTGTCAGTGTGTACCTGTGTCAGGTAAAGTTGTCTAGCTGCTGTGATACTGTCAGTGTGTACCTGTCTCAGGTAAAGTTGACTAGCTGCTGTGATACTGTCAGTGTGTACCTGTGTCAGGTAAAGTTTTCTAGCTGCTGTGATACTGTCAGTGTGTACCTGTGTCAGGTAAAGTTGTCTAGCTGCTGCGATACTGTCAGTGTGTACCTGTGTCAGGTAAAGTTGTCTAGCTGCTGTGATACTGTCAGTGTGTACCTGTGTCAGGTAAAGTTGACTGGCTGCTGTGATACTATCAGTATGTACCTGTGTCAGATAAAGTTGACTAGCTGCTGATACTGTCAGTGTGTACCTGTGTCAGGTAAAGTTGTCTAGCTGATGATACTGTCAGTGTGTACCTGTGTCATGTAAAGTTGTCTAGCTGATGATACTCTCAGTGTGTACCTGTGTCAGGTAAAGTTGTCTAGCTGATGATACTCTCAGTGTGTACCTGTGTCAGGTAAAGTTGTCTAGCTGATGATACTGTCAGTGTGTACCTGTGTCAGATAAAGTTGACTAGCTGCTGATACTGTCAGTGTGTACCTGTGTCAGGTAAAGTTGTCTAGCTGATGATACTGTCAGTGTGTACCTGTGTCAGATAAAGTTGACTAGCTGCTGATACTGTCAGTGTGTACCTGTGTCAGGTAAAGTTGTCTAGCTGATGATACTGTCGGTGTGTACCTGTGTCAGGTAAAGTTGACTCCCTGCTGTGATACTGTCAGTGTGTACCTGTGTCAGGTAAAGTTGTCTAGCTGCTGTGATACTGTCAGTGTTTACCTGTGACAGGTAAAGTTGTCTAGCTGCTGTGATACTGTCAGTGTGTACCTGTGTCAGGTAAAGTTGACTGGCTGCACTGATACTGTCAGTGTGTACCTGTGTCAGGTAAAGTTGACTCCCTGCTGTGATACTGTCAGTGTGTACCTGTGTCAGGTAAAGTTGTCTAGCTGCTGTGATACTGTCAGTATGTACCTGTGTCAGGTAAAGTTGTCTAGCTGATGATACTGTCAGTGTGTACCTGTGTCAGGTAAAGTTGACTGGCTGCACTGATACTGTCAGTGTGTACCTGTGTCAGGTAAAGTTGTCTAGCTGCTGTGATACTGTCAGTGTGTACCTGTGTCAGGTAAAGTTGTCTAGCTGCTGTGATACTGTCAGTGTGTACCTGTGTCAGGTAAAGTTGTCTAGCTGCTGTGATACTGTCAGTGTGTACCTGTGTCAGGTAAAGTTGACTGGCTGCTGTGATACTATCAGTGTGTACCTGTGTCAGGTAAAGTTGTCTAGCTGCTGTGATACTGTCAGTGTGTACCTGTGGCAGGTAAAGTTGTCTAGCTGCTGTGATACTGTCAGTGTGTACCTGTGTCAGGTAACGTTGTCTAGCTGCTGATACTGTCAGTGTGTACCTGTGGCAGGTAAATTTGACTGGCTGCTGTGATACTGTCAGTGTGTACCTGTGTCAGGTAAAGTTGTCTAGCTGCTGTGATACTGTCAGTGTGTACCTGTGGCAGGTAAAGTTGACTGGCTGCTGTGATACTGTCAGTGTGTACCTGTGTCAGGTAAAGTTGTCTAGCTGCTGTGATACTGTCAGTGTGTACCTGTGTCAGGTAAAGTTGTCTAGCTGCTGATACTGTCAGTGTGTACCTGTGTCAGGTAAAGTTGTCTAGCTGCTGTGATACTGTCAGTGTGTACCTGTGTCAGGTAAAGTTGTCTAGCTGCTGTGATACTGTCAGTGTGTACCTGTGTCAGGTAAAGTTTTCTAGCTGCTGTGATACTGTCAGTATGTACCTGTGTCAAGTAAAGTTGTCTAGCTGCTGTGATACTGTCCGTGTGTACCTGTGTCAGGTAAAGTTGTCTAGCTGATGATACTGTCAGTGTGTACCTGTGTCATAAAAGTTGTCTAGCTGCTGTGATACTGTCAGTGTGTACCTGTGTCAGGTAAAGTTGTCTAGCTGCTGTGATACTGTCAGTGTGTACCTGTGTCAGGTAAAGTTGTCTAGCTGATGATACTGTCAGTGTGTACCTGTGTCAGGTAAAGTTGTCTAGCTGCTGTGTTACTGTCAGTGTGTACCTGTGTCAGGTAAAGTTGTCTAGCTGCTGTGATACTGTTAGTGTGTACCTGTGTGAGGTAAAGTTGTCTAGCTGATGATATTATCAGTTTGTACCTGTGTCAAGTAAAGTTGTCTAGCTGATGATACTGTCAGTGTGTACCTGTGTCATAAAAGTTGTCTAGCTGATGATACTGTCAGTGTGTACCTGTGTCAAGTAAAGTTGTGTAGCTGCTGTGATACTGTCAGTGTGTACCTGTGTCAAGTAAAGTTGTCTAGCTGATGATACTGTCAGTGTGTACCTGTGTCAAGTAAAGTTGTCTAGCTGATGATACTGTCAGTGTGTACCTGTGTCATAAAAGTTGTCTAGCTGATGATACTGTCAGTGTGTACCTGTGTCAAGTAAAGTTGTGTAGCTGCTGTGATACTGTCAGTGTGTACCTGTGTCAAGTAAAGTTGTCTAGCTGCTGTGATACTGTCAGTGTGTACCTGTGTCAAGTAAAGTTGTGTAGCTGCTGTGATACTGTCAGTGTGTACCTGTGTCAAGTAAAGTTGTCTAGCTGCTGTGATACTGTCAGTGTGTACCTGTGTCAAGTAAAGTTGTGTAGCTGCAGTGATACTGTCAGTGTGTACCTGTGTCAAGTAAAGTTGTGTAGCTGCTGTGATACTGTCAGTGTGTACCTGTGTCAAGTAAAGTTGTGTAGCTGATGATACTGTCAGTGTGTACCTGTGTCAGGTAAAGTTGTCTAGCTGATGATACTGTCAGTGTGTACCTGTGTCAGGTAAAGTTGTCTAGCTGATGATACTGTCAGTGTGTACCTGTGTCAGGTAAAGTTGTCTAGCTGATGATACTGTCAGTGTGTACCTGTGTCAGGTAAAGTTGTCTAGCTGATGATACTGTCAGTGTGTACCTGTGTCAGGTAAAGTTGTCTAGCTGCTGTGATACTGTCAGTGTGTACCTGTGTCAGGTAAAGTTGTCTAGCTGCTGTGATACTGTCAGTGTGTACCTGTGTCAGGTAAAGTTGTCTAGCTGCTGTGATACTGTCAGTGTGTACCTGTGTCAGGTAAAGTTGTCTAGCTGCTGTGATACTGTCAGTGTGTACCTGTGTCAGGTAAAGTTGTCTAGCTGCTGTGATACTGTCAGTGTGTACCTGTGTCAGGTAAAGTTGTCTAGCTGCTGTGATACTGTCAGTGTGTACCTGTGTCAGGTAAAGTTGACTAGCTGCTGTGATACTGTCAGTGTGTACCTGTGTCAGGTAAAGTTGTCTAGCTGCTGTGATACTGTCAGTGTGTACCTGTGTCAGGTAAAGTTGTCTAGCTGCTGTGATACTGTCAGTGTGTACCTGTGTCAGGTAAAGTTGTCTAGCTGCTGTGATACTGTCAGTGTGTACCTGTGTCAGGTAAAGTTGTCTAGCTGCTGTGATACTGTCAGTGTGTACCTGTGTCAGGTAAAGTTGACTCCCTGCTGTGATACTGTCGGTGTGTACCTGTGTCAGGTAAAGTTGACTCCCTGCTGTGATACTGTCGGTGTGTACCTGTGTCAAGTAAAGTTGACTAGCTGCTGTGATACTGTCAGTGTGTACCTGTGTCAGGTAAAGTTGTCTAGCTGCTGTGATACTGTCAGTGTGTACCTGTCTCAGGTAAAGTTGTCTAGCTGCTGTGATACTGTCAGTGTGTACCTGTCTCAGGTAAAGTTGACTAGCTGCTGTGATACTGTCAGTGTGTACCTGTGTCAGGTAAAGTTTTCTAGCTGCTGTGATACTGTCAGTGTGTACCTGTGTCAGGTAAAGTTGTCTAGCTGCTGTGATACTGTCAGTGTGTACCTGTCTCAGGTAAAGTTGACTAGCTGCTGTGATACTGTCAGTGTGTACCTGTGTCAGGTAAAGTTGTCTAGCTGCTGTGATACTGTCAGTGTGTACCTGTGTCAGGTAAAGTTGACTGGCTGCTGTGATACTATCAGTATGTACCTGTGTCAGATAAAGTTGACTAGCTGCTGATACTGTCAGTGTGTACCTGTGTCAGGTAAAGTTGACTGGCTGCTGTGATACTATCAGTATGTACCTGTGTCAGATAAAGTTGACTAGCTGATGATACTGTCAGTGTGTACCTGCGTCAGGTAAAGTTGTCTAGCTGCTGTGATACTATCAGTATGTACCTGTGTCAGGTAAAGTTGACTAGCTGCTGTGATACTGTCAGTGTGTACCTGTGTCAGGTAAAGTTGTCTAGCTGCTGTGATACTGTCAGTGTGTACCTGTGTCAGGTAAAGTTGTCTAGCTGCTGTGATACTGTCAGGGTGTACCTGTGTCAGGTAAAGTTGACTAGCTGCTGTGATACTGTCAGGGTGTACCTGTGTCAGGTAAAGTTGACTAGCTGCTGTGATACTGTCAGGGTGTACCTGTGTCAGGTAAAGTTGACTGGCTGCTGTGATACTATCAGTATGTACCTGTGTCAGGTAAAGTTGTCTAGCTGCTGTGATACTGTCAGTGTGTACCTGTGTCAAGTAAAGTTGTCTAGCTGCTGTGATACTGTCAGTGTGTACCTGTGTCAGGTAAAGTTGTCTAGCTGCTGTGATACTGTCAGTGTGTACCTGTGTCAGGTAAAGTTGTCTAGCTGCTGTGATACTGTCAGTGTGTACCTGTGTCTGGTAAAGTTGTGTAGCTGCTGTGATACTGTCAGGGTGTACCTGTGTCTGGTAAAGTTGTGTAGCTGCTGTGATACTGTCAGGGTGTACCTGTGTCAGGTAAAGTTGTCTCGCTGCTGTGATACTGTCAGGGTGTACCTGTGTCAGGTAAAGTTGACTAGCTGCTGTGATACTGTCAGGGTGTACCTGTGTCAGGTAAAGTTGACTGGCTGCTGTGATACTGTCAGTGTGTACCTGTGTCAGGTAAAGTTGTCTAGCTGCTGTGATACTGTCAGTGTGTACCTGTGTCAAGTAAAGTTGACTAGCTGCTGTGATACTGTCAGTGTGTACCTGTGTCAGGTAAAGTTGTCTGGCTGCTGTGATACTGTCAGTGTGTACCTGTGTCAGGTAAAGTTGTCTAGCTGCTGTGATACTGTCAGTGTGTACCTGTGTCAGGTAAAGTTGTCTAGCTGCTGTGATACTGTCAGTGTGTACCTGTGTCAGGTAAAGTTGTCTAGCTGATGATACTGTCAGTGTGTACCTGTGTCAAGTAAAGTTGTCTAGCTGCTGTGATACTGTCAGTGTGTACCTGTGTCAAGTAAAGTTGTCTAGCTGCTGTGATACTGTCAGTGTGTACCTGTGTCAGGTAAAGTTGTCTAGCTGATGATACTGTCAGTGTGTACCTGTGTCAAGTAAAGTTGTCTAGCTGCTGATACTGTCAGTGTGTACCTGTGTCAAGTAAAGTTGTCTAGCTGATGATACTGTCAGTGTGTACATGTGTCAGGTAAAGTTGTCTAGCTGATGATACTGTCAGTGTGTACATGTGTCAGGTAAAGTTGTCTAGCTGCTGTGATACTGTCAGTGTGTACCTGTGTCAAGTAAAGTTGTCTAGCTGCTGTGATACTGTCAGTGTGTACCTGTGTCAGGTAAAGTTGTCTAGCTGATGATACTGTCAGTGTGTACCTGTGTCAAGTAAAGTTGTCTAGCTGCTGTGATACTGTCAGTGTGTACCTGTGTCAAGTAAAGTTGTCTAGCTGCTGTGATACTGTCAGTGTGTACCTGTGTCAGGTAAAGTTGTCTAGCTGCTGTGATACTGTCAGTGTGTACCTGTGTCAGGTAAAGTTGTCTAGCTGCTGTGATACTGTCAGTGTGTACCTGTGTCAAGTAAAGTTGTCTAGCTGCTGTGATACTGTCAGTGTGTACCTGTGTCAGGTAAAGTTGTCTAGCTGCTGTGATACTGTCAGTGTGTACCTGTGTCAGGTAAAGATGTCTAGCTGCTGTGATACTGTCAGTGTGTACCTGTGTCAGGTAAAGATGTCTAGCTGCTGTGATACTGTCAGTGTGTACCTGTGTCAGGTAAAGTTGTCTAGCTGCTGTGATACTGTCAGTGTGTACCTGTGTCAGGTAAAGTTGTCTAGCTGCTGTGATACTGTCAGTGTGTACCTGTGTCAGGTAAAGTTGACTGGCTGCTGTGATACTGTCAGTATGTACCTGTGTCAGGTAAAGTTGACTGGCTGCTGTGATACTGTCAGTGTGTACCTGTGTCAGGTAAAGTTGTCTAGCTGCTGTGATACTGTCAGTGTGTACCTGTGTCAGGTAAAGATGTCTAGCTGCTGTGATACTGTCAGTGTGTACCTGTGTCAGGTAAAGTTGACTGGCTGCTTTGATACTGTCGGTGTGTATCTGTTTCAGGTAAAGTTGAATGGCTGCTGTGATACTGTCAGTGTGTACCTGTGTCAGGTAAAGTTGACTGGCTGCACTGATACTGTCAGTGTGTACCTGTGTCAGGTAAAGTTTTCTAGCTGCTGTGATACTGTCAGTGTGTACCTGTGTCAGGTAAAGTTGACTGGCTGCGCTGATACTGTCAGTGTGTACCTGTGTCAGGTAAAGTATTCTAGCTGCTGTGATACTGTCAGTGTGTACCTGTGTCATGTAAAGTTGTCTAGCTGTTATGATACTGTCAGGGTGTACCTGTGTCAGGTAAAGTTGTCTAGCTGCTATGATACTGTCAGTGTGTACCTGTGTCAGGTAAAGTTGTCTAGCTGCTGATACTGTCAGTGTGTACCTGTGTCAGGTAAAGTTGTCTAGCTGCTGTGATACTGTCAGTGTGTACCTGTGTCAGGTAAAGTTGTCTAGCTGCTGATACTGTCAGTGTGTACCTGTGTCAGGTAAAGTTGACTGGCTGCTGTGATACTTTCAGTGTGTACCTGTGTCAGGTAAAGTTGACTGGCTGCTGTGATACTGTCAGTGTGTACCTGTGTCAGGTAAAGTTGTCTAGCTGCTGATACTATCAGTGTGTACCTGTGTCAGGTAAAGTTGTCTAGCTGATGATACTGTCAGTGTGTACCTGTGTCAGGTAAAGTTGTCTAGCTGATGATACTGTCAGTGTGTACCTGTGTCAGGTAAAGTTGTCTAGCTGATGTGATACTGTCAGTGTGTACATGTGTCAGGTAAAGTTGTCTAGCTGATGATACTATCAGTATGTACCTGTGTCAGGTAAAGTTGTCTAGCTGATGTGATACTGTCAGTGTGTACCTGTGTCAGGTAAAGTTGTCTAGCTGCTGATACTGTCAGTGTGTACCTGTGTCAGGTAAAGTTGTCTAGCTGATGTGATACTGTCAGTGTGTACCTGTGTCAGGTAAAGTTGTCTAGCTGATGTGATACTGTCAGTGTGTACTTGTCTCATCACAGAGAGAACTCTGAACTATCCTCTACTTGTCTCATCACAGAGAGAACTCTGAACTATCCTCTACTTGTCTCATTACAAAGAGAACTCTGAACTGTCCTCTATTTGTCTCATCACAGAGAGAACTCTGAACTATCCTCTACTTGTCTCATCACAGAGAGAACTCTGAACTGTCCTCTATTTGTCTCATCACAGAGAGAACTCTGAACTGTCCTCTATTTGTCTCATCACAGAGAGAACTCTGAACTATCCTCTTGTCCCACTGCTTCTGTCATGGTCTCAAGACACAGCTGTGGCCGATGAATGTACATGCAGGCTGAGTCTCCTCTGTACCAAACATGACATTATACAAATAATTCACACATAACATTATACAAATAATTCACACATAACATTATACAAATAATTCACACATGACATTATACAAATAATTCACACATGACATTATACAAATAATTCACACATGACATTATACAAATAATTCACACATGACATTATACAAATAATTCACACATGACATTATACAAATAATTCACACATGACATTATACAAATAATTCACACATGACATTATACAAATAAATCACACATGGCATTATACAAATAATTCACACATTATACAAATATTTCACACGTGTTTACAAAGACATACTCAGAATGTCCACAGTCTGTAGTTGAGCCATCACCTTCACACCTAGCGGCCTACACAAAATGACAAAACCATGAAACATCAAAATGACAAAATGATAAAACACAAAATGATAAAAACACAAAATGATAAGAACACAAAATGACAAAATCATAAAACACAAAATAACTTTTTACAATTCTGTTATTTTATATTTGATGTTCAGCAAAGACTGAGGTTTGAAAAAAAAAAAGTAAAGTACCCCGTCACGCCAAGTGGCGTATAGGGAATATGGTGTTAGTGACCCGTCACGCCAAGTAGCGTATAGGGAATATGGTGTTAGTGACCCGTCACGCCAAGTAGCGTATAGGGAATATGGTGTTAGTGACCCGTCACGCCAAGTAGCGTATAGGGAATATGGTGTTAGTGACCCGTCACGCCAAGTGGCGTATAGGGAATATGGTGTTAGTGACCATACATTTTACAGACTTTCAGCACATGATTTTTGGGGTAATGTGGTCGTATTACGCCCGTGCCGCTTTACTTTCCCAGAAAAAAATCCGGTATCCATTAAAGGTTGGGTGAACTGGAAACCGTCGGTTGAGATCTAACCTTACCTCTTGTCCTTTGTAGTCCAGTTGACTAACCAGTGAGCTATGGCGGCTCCCAAAGACTGAGGTACTTGTGGGTTATTGTCAAGGTCAATGGAAATCTTAGATCTGGCTGTTAGTTTCACATGGAAATGTTGGGCAATTGTCAAATATGTGTGTACATGAAGAGTAATGTGTACATGAAGAGTAATGTGTGGTTGAATAGTAATGTCTACATGAAGAGTAATGTGTACATGACAAGTAATGTGTGGTTGAATAGTAATGTGTACATGAAGAGTAATGTGTGGTTGAATAGTAATGTGTACATAAAGAGTAATGTGTACATGAAGAGTAATGTGTACATGACGAGTAATGTGTGGTTGAATAGTAATGTGTACATGAAGAGTAATGTGTGGTTGAATAGTAATGTGTACATGAAGAGTAATGTGTGGTTGAATAGTAATGTGTACACGAAGAGTAATGTGTGGTTGAATAGTAATGTGTACATGAAGATTAATGTGTACATGAAGAGTAATGTGTGGTTGAATAGTAATTTGTACGTGAAGAGTGATGTGTACATGAAGAGTAATGTGTGGTTGAATATTAATGTGTACAGGAAGAGTAATATGTACATGAAGAGTAATGTGTGGTTGAAGAATAATGTGTACATGAAGAGTAATGTGTGGTTGAATAGTAATGTGTACATGAAGAGTAATGTGTACATGAAGAGTAATGTATTCATCACTCAATGAGTGCTGGAACAGTTAGTAGATGAACACTCAATGTTTGCTGGAACAGTTAGTAGATAAACACTCAATGATTGCTGGAACATTTAGTAGATGAACACTCAATGATTGCTGGAACATTTAGTAGATGAACACTCAATGATTGCTGGAACAGTTAGTAGATGAACACTCTCAATGTTTGCTGGAACAGTTAGTAGATGAACACTCAATGATTGCTGGAACAGTTAGTAGATGAACACTCAATGTTTGCTGGAAAAGTTAGTAGATGAACACTCAATGATTGCTGGAACAGTTAGTAGATGAACACTCAATGTTTACTGGAACAATTAGTAGATGAACACTCAATGATTGCTGGAACAGTTAGTAGATGAACACTCAATGATTGCTGGAACATTTAGTAGATGAACACTCAATGATTGCTGGAACAGTTAGTAGATGGACACTCAATGTTTGCTGGAACAATTAGTAGATGGACACTCAATGATTGCTGGAACAATTAGTAGATGGACACTCAATGTTTGCTGGAACAGTTAGTAGATGGACACTCAAAGTTTGCTGGAGCAATTAGTAGATGGACACTCAATGTTTGCTGGAACAGTTTGTAGATGGACACTCAATGATTGCTGAAACAATCAATAGATGAACACTCAATGATTGCTGGAACAATCACTAGATGGACACTCAATGATTGCTGGAACAATTAGTAGATGGACACTCAATGATTGCTGGAGCAATCAATAGATTGACACTCAACGATTGCTGAAATGATCAATAGATGGACTCTCAATGATTGCTGGAACAATCAATAGGTGGACACTCAATGATTGGTGAAACAATCAATAGATGGACACTCCATTATTGTTGGAACAGTTAGTAAATGGACACCCAATGATTGCTGGAACAATCAATAGATGGACACCAATGGTTCCTGGAATAATCAATAGATGGACACTCAATGATTCTTGGAATAATCAATAGATGGACACCCAATGATACCTGGAATAATCAATAGATGGACACCCAATGATTGCTGGAACAATCAATAGATGGACACCCAGTGTTTCCTGGAATAATCAATAGATGGACACCCAATGATTGCTGGAACAATCAATAGATGGACACCCAATGGTTCCTGGAACAATCAATAGATGGACACCCAATGGTTCCTGGAATAATCAATAGATGGACACCCAATGTTTGCTGGAATAATCAATAGATGGATACTCAATGATTCCTGGAATAATCAATAGATGGACACCCAATGACTGATGGAATAATCAATAGATGGACACCCAATGATTGCTGGAATAATCAATAGATGGACACCCAATGATTGCTGGAATAATCAATAGATGGATACTCAATGATTCCTGGAATAATCAATAGATGGACACCCAATGATTGCTGGAACAATCAATAGATGGACACCCAATGATTCCTGGAATAATCAATAAATGGATGCTCAATGATTGCTGAAACAATCAATAGATGAACACTCAATGATTCCTGGAACAATCACTAGATGGACACTCAATGATTCTTGGAATAATCAATAGATGGACACCCAATGACTGATGGAATAATCAATAGATGGACACCCAATGATTGCTGGAATAATCAATAGATGGACACCCAATGATTGCTGGAATAATCAATAGATGGATACTCAATGATTCCTGGAATAATCAATAGATGGACACCCAATGATTGCTGGAACAATCAATAGATGGACACCCAATGATTCCTGGAATAATCAATAAATGGATGCTCAATGATTGCTGAAACAATCAATAGATGAACACTCAATGATTCCTGGAACAATCACTAGATGGACACTCAATGATTGCTGGAACAATTAGTAGATGGACACTCAATGATTGCTGGAGCAATCAATAGTCGGACACTCAATTATTGCTGGAACAATCAATAGATGGTCACCCAATGATTGCTGGAATAATCAATAGATGGATACTCAATGATTACTTGAACAATCAATAGATGGTCATCCAATGATTGCTGGAATAATCAATAGATGGACACCCAATGATTCCTGGAATAATCAATAGATGGAAACCCAATGATTGCTGGAATAATCAATAGATGGACACTCAATTATTGCTGGAATAATCAATAGATGGACACCCAATGATTGCTGGAATAATCAATAGATGGACACCCAATGATTCCTGGAATAATCAATAGATGGACACCCAATAATTCCTGGAATAATCAATAGATGGACGCTCAATGATTCTTGGAATAATCAATAGCTGGACACAATATGATTGCTGGAACAATCAATAGATGGACACCCAATGATTGCTGGAATAATCAATAGATGGACACCCAATGATTGCTGGAATAATCAATAGATGGACACCCAATGATTCCTGGAATAATCAATAGATGGACACCCAATGATTGCTGGAACAATCAATAGATGGACACCCAATGATTCCTAGAACAATCAATAGATGGACACTCAATGATTCCTGGAACAATCAATAGATGGACACTCAATGTTTGCTGGAATAATCAATAGATGGACACCAAATGATTGCTTGAATAATCAATAGATAGACACCCAATGATTCCTGGAATAATCAATAGATGGACACCCAATGATTGCTGGAATAATCAATAGATGGAAACCCAATGATTACTGGAATAATCAATAGATGGACACTCAATTATTGCTGGAATAATCAATAGATGGACACCCAATGATTGCTGGAATAATCAATAGATGGACACACAATGATTGCTGGAATAATCAATAGATGGACACACAATGATTGCTGGAATAATCAATAGATGGACACCAAATGATTCCTGGAATAATTAATAGATGGTCACCCAATGATTGATGGAATAATCAATAGATGGACACCCAATGATTCCTGGAATAATCAATAGATGGACACCCAATGATTCCTTGAATAATTAATAGATGGACACCCAATGATTGGTGGAACAATCAATAGATGGACACCTAATGATTGCTGGATCATGCGGTAGAGAGTATATTGGAATGCCCCATCTGCAGTGATGCCAGTCCCAACTAGTTGATGAGAAATCTCTGCTGTGTTTTCCTCATGACTTCTATTGCTCATTGTTGTGTTGCTAATCTCAACAACAGATGAGTTTTTATGATTTATGAGTTAGTTACATGATTCACTTATCTTGATGCCAACACTCAGCTATGCTTCACTTATCTGATGTCAACAGTCAGCTATGGTTCATTTATTTTGATGTCAACAGTCAATTATGATTCCTTTATCTTGTTGTCAACAGTCAGCTATGATTCACTTATCTTGATGTCAACAGTCAGTTATGATTTCCTTATTTTAATGTCAACAGTCAGCTACGATTCCCTTTTCTTGAAGTCAACAGTCAGTTATGATTCACTTCTAACTTCCAATCTAGATGCTGTTGCATATCTTCAGGCCCATTACAAATGGCAAAAATTGAAATAAAGCATAAGAAGTATTGATGGTGATGTCACATATGTAAGAAGTGTTTATGGTGATGTCACATATGTGAGAAGTGTTTATGGTGGTGTCACATATGTGAGAAGTGTTGATGGTGGTGTCACATATGTGAGAAGTGTTGATGGTGGTGTCACATATGTGAGAAGTGTTGATGGTGATGTTACATATGTGAGAAGTGTTGATGGTGGTGTCACATATGTGAGAAGTGTTGATGGTGGTGTCACATATGTGAGAAGTGTTGATGGTGGTGTCACATATGTGAAAAGTATTGATGGTGATGTCACATATGTGAGAAGTGTTTATGGTGATGTTACATATGTGAGAAGTGTTGATGGTGGTGTCACATATGTGAGAAGTGTTGATGGTGGTGTCACATATGTGAGAAGTGTTTATGGTGATGTCACATATGTGAGAAGTGTTGATGGTGATGTCACATATGTGAGAAGTGTTGATGGTGATGTCACATATGTGAGAAGTATTGATGGTGATGTCACATATGTGAGAAGTGTTGATGGTGATGTTACATATGTGAGAAGTATTGATGGTGATGTCACATATGTGAGAAGTATTGATGGTGATGTCACATATGTGAGAAGTGTTGATGGTGATGTCACATATGTGAGAAGTGTTGATGGTGATGTCACATATGTGAGAAGTGTTGATGGTGATGTCACATATGTGAGAAGTGGTTATGGTGATGTCACATATGTGAGAAGTGTTGATGGTGGTGTCACATATGTGAGAAGTGTTGGTGGTGATGTCATATATGTGAGAAGTGTTGATGGTGGTGTCACATATGTGAGAAGTGTTGATGGTGGTGTCACATATGTGAGAAGTGTTGATGGTGGTGTCACATATGTGAGAAGTGTTGATGGTGGTGTCACATATGTGAGAAGTGTTGATGGTGATGTCACATATGTGAGAAGTGTTGATGGTGGTGTCACATATGTGAGAAGTGTTGATGGTGATGTCACATATGTGAGAAGTGTTGATGGTGGTGTCACATATGTGAGAAGTGTTGATGGTGGTGTCACATATGTGAGAAGTGTTTATGGTGATGTTACTTATGTGAGAAGTGTTGATGGTGGTGTCACATATGTGAGAAGTGTTGATGGTGGTGTCACATATGTGAGAAGTGTTTATGGTGATGTTACATATATGAGAAGTGTTTATGGTGATGTCACATATGTGAGAAGTGTTTATGGTGATGTCACATATGTGAGAAGTATTGATGGTGGTGTCACATATGTGAGAAGTGTTTATGGTGATGTTACATATGTGAGAAGTGTTTATGGTGATGTTACATATGTGAGAAGTGTTGATGGTGATGTCACATATGTGAGAAGTATTGATGGTGGTGTCACATATGTGATAAGTGTTTATGGTGATGTTACATATGTGAGAAGTGTTTATGGTAATGTCACATATGTGAGAAGTGTTTATGGTGATGTCACATATGTGAGAAGTGTTTATGGTGATGTCACATATGTGAGAAGTGTTTATGGTGATGTCACATATGTTAGAAGTGTTTATGGTGATGTTACATATGTGAGAAGTGTTTATGGTGATGTCACATATGTGAGAAGTGTTTATGGTGATGTTACATATGTGAGAAGTGTTTATGGTGATGTCACATATGTGAGAAGTGTTTATGGTGATGTTACATATGTGAGAAGTGTTTATGGTGATGTCACATATGTGAGAAGTGTTTATGGTGATGTTACATATGTGAGAAGTGTTTATGGTGATGTCACATATGTGAGAAGTGTTTATGGTGATGTTACATATGTGAGAAGTGTTTATGGTGATGTCACATATGTGAGAAGTGTTGATGGTGATGTCACATATGTGAGAAGTGTTGATGGTGATGTCACATATGTGAGAAGTGTT
The DNA here is from genome assembly GCA_032433765.1 of Megaustenia siamemsis. Lineage (NCBI taxonomy): Eukaryota > Metazoa > Mollusca > Gastropoda > Stylommatophora > Ariophantidae > Megaustenia > Megaustenia siamemsis. The sequence goes on from JAVIAB010000041.1 coordinate 83,039,655, forward strand.
TATGGTGATGTCACATATGTGAGAAGTGTTTATGGTGATGTCACATATGTGAGAAGTGTTGATGGTGACATCACATATGTGAGATAACAATTATTATTCTCATTGACAGCACTGCCCCCATCAGAACATGCAGCTGTTGCTGTCTCATCATGCTTGTATGTTGTCCTCCATTTACTTATTTCATACAAAAATAAAAACTCTCAATCATTGAGTTTATCATAATCTCAACAATTTGTTTTGAACAATCTAAATTTACAATCAATTTTATAAACAAAATGAAATTGTAGAAGTAATTGAGGTACATTAGAAATGATTGTCGACAGCGATGGTCTGTGTCTGGCAACTGTTGCTTGACGCCTTCCTTTCTTGCTCCCACAGATAGACCAAGCTCACCAACAGCGATGCCCTCTATTGTCAGTTTGATGATCGCTGCAGCTGCCTTCCTTCATGTGCCAGCTGTGCAGGCCAAAGTTGTCATTCTTTTATCAATCCCCCATATAGCAAATGTTCGAACCCACACCAATGTCGGTCGAGCTCTGACTGCCCTGGGACACCAGCCATATGTCCTGATCCCACAGTTCATGATGAAAGACTACTTGGTCAATGTTGAAGGAGTCAATGTGCTGGCCTACGGAGACTACTTGGTCAATGTTGAAGGAGTCAATGTGCTGGCCTACGGAGACTACTTGGTCAATGTTGAAGGAGTCAATGTGCTGGCCTACGGAGACAACTTGGTCAATGTTGAAGGAGTCAATGTGCTGGCCTACGGAGACTACTTGGTCAATGTTGAAGGAGTCAATGTGCTGGCCTACGGAGACTACTTGGTCAATGTTGAAGGAGTCAATGTGCTGGCCTACGGAGACAACTTGGTCAATGTTGAAGGAGTCAATGTGCTGGCCTACGGAGACTACTTGGGAGACTTTGAAGAAACCCTGGCAGGCCAGATAGCTGAGAGATTTTGGCTTGGAGAGAATCAACTTATCATGGACATGATTGACTTGATCAGAAATGTCAAAGAAACTGCTCGGCAGATCTTGTCTGACCAAACTCTCCAGGACAAGATTAAAGCACTTAAACCCGACATGTTTGTGCTGTGTCATCTACCACCTTTCAAAGACATAGTCATCCTTCCATACATCTTCAACACTCCCTTTGTCCTGATGAGCCCATTCAATGATCTATTTGGTTACAGGGTTCCTTTCAGTCCTGCAGCAACTCCCTGCCAGATGGTTCCTGTGGTCAGTCAGCAATCGTTCTTGGATCGCTTGAAGATAACTACTTGCAACATGGCGCTGATGGTTGTGGGCCTTGTAATTGGCAATGATGCCATGGTAGCAGAGTTTGCTCCACACATGCCACAGGTATCTGTCAACGAGTTGACACTTAGGGCAGAAGTCTACCTTGTTGAAGGTGATCATATTTTGGACTTTGCAAAGCCAGAACTTCCCAACTTAAAGCTAATTGGTTGCACTGCTCCTATCCCTGGCAAACCGCTGCAAGATCCATTCAAGAGGTTTGTGGAGGGCTCCACGCAAGGTGTGGCAGTGGTCACGTTTGGGAGCAGCGTTGTGGACATTCCAGTGAGGGTGGCACAGAAGATGGCTGCAGCTTTTGAGCAGCAGGACTTGAATATCGTCTGGAGAGTCAACTACAGCAGTACTAACCCCAACAAAATCTTCACCTCTCGCTGGCTCCCTCAGAACGACATCCTAGCCCACCCCAACACCAAACTGTTTGTATCCCACTGTGGTGCTAATGGGCAGTATGAGGCCCTGTACCATGGGGTACCAATGTTGTGTCTACCATTATTTGGAGACCAAAGGTACAATGCCCAACGGTCAACTTTCAAAGGGTTGGGGCTTGATGCAGACATCATGGACATATCAGCCACACAGCTGGCATGGCTAATGAGAGAACTTGTCAGCAATGCTACTTATCACATCAATATGGAGAGAGCTTCCACTCTCTTCCGACAGTTGTACAAAGAGCCACACAACACAGCAGCATTTTGGATTGATCATGTGATGGCCTATGGAGGATCCTACATGCGGTCCGCAGGCCAGGACATGCCTCTCTATCAGTTCTATATTCTGGATGTGTTGACCTTCTTATTTCTCTTACTTATTGCCTCTCTGTTCATTCTGTATTTTATCTTTCGCTTTTGTTATTGCTGCTGTTGTTGTTGTTGTTGTTGTCGTTTACGGAAGATTTGTTCTAAGAAACCAGCAATCAATAAGTCCAAGACGGAATAGAGTTGAATGTCATGTTGTTAGAGGTTCATAGATAGAGTTGAATATCATGTTGTTAGAGGTTCATAGATAGAGTTGAATGTCATGTTGTTAGAGGTTCATAGATAGAGTTGAATGTCATGTTGTTAGAGGTTCATAGATAGAGTTGAATGTCATGTTGTTAGAGGTTCATAGATAGAGTTGAATGTCATGTTGTTATGGTTCATAGACAGAGTTGAATATCATGTTGTTAGAGGTTCATAGACAGAGTTGAATGTCATGTTGTTAGAGGTTCATAGATAGAGTTGAATGTCATGTTGTTAGAGGTTCATAGATAGAGTTGAATATCATGTTGTTAGAGGTTCATAGATAGAGTTGAATGTCATGTTGTTAGAGGTTCATAGATAGAGTTGAATGTCATGTTGTTATGGTTCATAGACAGAGTTGAATGTCATGTTGTTAGAGGTTAATAGATAGAGTTGAATGTCATGTTGTTAGAGGTTCATAGATAGAGTTGAATGTCATGTTGTTAGAGGTTCATAGAGTTGAATGTCATGTTGTTATGGTTCATAGACAGAGTTGAATGTCATGTTGTTAGAGGTTAATAGATAGAGTTGAATGTCATGTTGTTAGAGGTTCATAGATAGAGTTGAATGTCATGTTGTTAGAGGTTCATAGATAGAGTTGAATGTCATGTTGTTAGAGATTCATAGACAGAGTTGAATGTCATGTTGTTAGAGGTTCATAGATAGAGTTGAATGTCATGTTGTTAGAGATTCATAGACAGAGTTGAATGTCATGTTGTTAGAGGTTCATAGATAGAGTTGAATGTCATGTTGTTAGAGGTTCATAGATAGAGTTGAATGTCATGTTGTTAGAGGTTCATAGATAGAGTTGAATGTCATGTTGATTGAGGTTCATAGACAGAGTTGAATGTCATGTTGTTAGAGGTTCAGAGTTGAATGTCATGTTGTTAGAGGTTCATAGATAGAGTTGGATGTCATGTTGTTAGAGGTTCATAGATAGAGTTGAATGTCATGTTGTTAGAGATTCATAGATAGAGTTGAATGTCATGTTGTTAGAGGTTCATAGATAGAGTTGAATGTCATGTTGTTATGGTTCATAGATAGAGCTGAATGTCATGTTATTAGAGATTCATAGATTGAGTTGAATGTCATGTTGTTAGTGGCTCATAGATAGAGTTGAATGTCATGTTGTTAGTGGTTCATAGATAGAGTTGAATGTCATGTTGTTAGTGGTTCATAGATAGAGTTGAATGTCATGTTGTTAGAGGTTCATAGATAGAGTTGAATGTCATGTTGTTAGAGATGCATAGATAGAGTTTAATGTCATGTTGTTAGAGGTTCATAGATAGAGTTGAATGTCATGTTGTTATGGTTCATAGATAGAGCTGAATGTCATGTTGTTAGATATTCATAGATAGAGTTGAATGTCATGTTGTTAGTGGTTCATAAATAGAGTTGAATGTCATGTTGTTAGAGGTCCATAGATAGAGTTGAATGTCATGTTGTTAGAGGTTCATAGATGGAGTTGAATGTCATGTTGTTAGAGGTTCATAGATATAGTTGAATGTTAAGTTGTTACAGGTTCATAGATTGAGTTAAATGTCATGTTGTTAATGGTCCATAGATAGAGTTGAATGTCATGTTGTTAGAGGTTCATAGATAGAGTTGAATGTCATGTTGTTAATGGTTCATAGATAGAGTTGAATGTCATATTGTTAGAGGTTCATAGATTGAGTTGAATGTCATGTTGTTAGTGGTTCATAGATAGAGTTGAATGTCATGTTGTTAGAGGTTCATAGATTGAGTTGAATGTCATGTTGTTAGAGATTTATAGATAGAGTTGAATGTCATGTTGTTAGAGGTTCATAGATAGAGTTGAATGTCATGTTGTTAGTGTTTCATAGATTGAGTTGAATGTCATGTTGTTAGAGATTTATAGATAGAGTTGAATGTTATGTTGTTAGTGGTTAATAGATAGAGTTGAATGTCATGTTGTTAGAGGTTCACAGATTGAGTTGAATGTCATGTTGCTAGTGGTTCACAGATTGAGTTGAATGTCATGTTGTTAGTGGTTCATAGATAGAGTTGAATGTCATGTTGTTAGCGGTTCACAGATTGAGTTGAATGCCATGTTGTTAGAGGTTCATAGATAGAGTTGAATGTCATGTTGTTAGTGGTTCACAGATTGAGTTGAATGTCATGTTGTTAAAGGTTCATAGATAGAGTTGAATGTCATGTTACAGGTCAATAGACTGAGTTGAATGTCATGTTACAGGTCAATAGACTGAGTTGAATGTCATGTTACAGGTCAATAGACTGAGTAGAATGTCATGTTACAGGTCAATAGACTGAGTTGAATGTCATGTTACAGGTCAATAGACTGAGTTGAATGTCATGTTACAGGTCAATAGACTGAGTTGAATGTCATGTTACAGGTCAATAGACTGAGTTGAATGTCATGTTACAGGTCAATAGACTGAGTTGAATGTCATGTTATAGGTCAATAGATTGAGTTGAATGTCATGTTATAGGTCAATAGATTGAGTTGAATGTCATGTTACAGGTCAATAGACTGAGTTGAATGTCATGTTACAGGTCAATAGACTGAGTTGAATGTCATGTTATAGGTCAATAGATTGAGTTGAATGTCATGTTACTGGTCAATAGACTGAGTTGAATGTCATGTTACAGGTCAATAGACTGAGTTGAATGTCATGTTACTGGTCAATAGACAGAGTTGAATGTCATGTTACAGGTCAATAGACAGAGTTGAATGTCATGTTACAGGTCAATAGACTGAGTTGAATGTCATGTTACAGGTCAATAGACTGAGTTGAATGTCATGTTACAGGTCAATAGACTGAGTTGAATGTCATGTTACTGGTCAATAGACAGAGTTGAATGTCATGTTACAGGTCAATAGACTGAGTTGAATGTCATGTTACAGGTCAATAGACTGAGTTGAATGTCATGTTACAGGTCAATAGACTTAGTTGAATGTCATGTTACAGGTCAATAGACAGAGTAGAATGTCATGTTACAGGTCAATAGACTGAGTAGAATGTCATGTTACAGGTCAATAGACAGAGTAGAATGTCATGTTACAGGTCAATAGACTGAGTAGAATGTCATGTTACAGGTCAATAGACTGAGTAGAATGTCATGTTACAGGTCAATAGACAGAGTAGAATGTCATGTTACAGGTCAATAGACTGAGTATAATGTCATGTTACAGGTCAATAGACTGAGTTGAATGTCATGTTACAGGTCAATAGACTGAGTAGAATGTCATGTTACAGGTCAGTAGACTGAGTTGAATGTCATGTTACTGGTCAGTAGACTGGGTTGAATGTCATGTTACAGGTCAGTAGACTGAGTAGAATGTCATGTTACAGGTCAATAGACTGGGTTGAATGTCATGTTACAGGTCAGTAGACCGAGTTGAATGTCATGTTACAGGTCAATAGACTGGGTTGAATGTCATGTTACAGGTCAGTAGACTGAGTTGAATGTCATGTTACAGGTCAATATACTGGGTTGAATGTCATGTTACAGGTCAATAGACTGGGTTGAATGTCATGTTACAGGTCAGTAGACTGGGTTGAATGTCATGTTACAGGTCAATAGACTGGGTTGAATGTCATGTTACAGGTCAGTAGACTGAGTTGAATGTCATGTCAGTCCCATGAACACTTCTGGATTTTCATTTTCAGCTGCAACAATTTGGTGCGTCAATATTCTTCAGCCGTTTCTTGTTCTCTGTTGTAGTTTTGTTGTCAACATTTTTATCAGTTTTCTCTGTTCTATGAACATTTGATACATTAATCTATTTCTGTGTTATGAACATTTGACATAATAATCTATTTTATTTTAAAATTGATTTATATCTCTTTGTCTTGTACACATGTGTGCATGTTATACAGAATGTATGGCTCTCTTAGTAGTCTTACACATTCTACTATTGATGATCTTACACAGATGCTACATTTTACTGTACTCTTAGTGGTCTTACACAGATGCTACATTCCATTCTACTATTGATGATCTTACACAGATGCTACATTCCATTCTACTATTAGTGATCTTACACAGATGCTACATTCCATTCTACTACTGATGATCTTACACAGATGCTACATTCCATTCTACTATTAGTGATCTTACACAGATGCTACATTCCATTCCACTATTGATGATCTTAGACAGATGCTACATTCCATTCTACTATTGATGATCTTAGACAGATGCTACATTCCATTCTACTATTGATGATCTTACACAGATGCTACATTCCATTCTACTATTGATGATCTTAGACAGATGCTACATTCCATTCTACTATTGATGATCTTAGACAGATGCTACATTCCATTCTACTATTGATGATCTTAAACAGATGCTACATTTTATTGTACTCTTAGTGATCTTACACAGATGCTACATTCCATTCTACTATTGATGATCTTACACAGATGCTACATTTTATTGTACTCTTAGTGATCTTACACAGATGCTACATTCCATTCTACTATTGATGATCTTACACAGATGCTACATTTTATTGTACTCTTAGTGATCTTACACAGATGCTAAATTCCATTCTACTATTGATGATCTTACACAGATGCTACATTCCATTCTACTATTGATGATCTTAAACAGATGCTACATTTTATTGTACTCTTAGTGATCTTACACAGATGCTACATTCCATTCTACTATTGATGATCTTAAACAGATGCTACATTTTATTGTACTCTTAGTGATCTTACACAGATGCTACATTCCATTCTACTATTGATGATCTTAGACAGATGCTACATTCCATTCTACTATTAGTGATCTTACACAGATGCTACATTCCATTCTACTATTGATGATCTTAGACAGATGCTACATTCCATTCTACTATTGATGATCTTAGACAGATGCTACATTCCATTCTACTATTGATGATCTTACACAGATGCTACATTTTATTGTACTATTAGTGATCTTACACAGATGCTACATTCCATTCTACTATTGATGATCTTAGACAGATGCTACATTTTATTGTACTCTTAGTGATCTTACACAGATGCTACATTCCATTCTACTATTGATGACCTTACACAGATGCTACATTCCATTCTACTATTAGTGATCTTAGACAGATGCTACATTCCATTCTACTATTGATGATCTTACACAGATGCTACATTCTATTCTACTATTGATGATCCTAGACAGATACTACATTCCATTCTACTATTGATGATCTTACACAGATGCTACATTCCATTCTACTATTAGTGATCTTAGACAGATGCTACATTCCATTCTACTATTGATGATCTTACACAGATGCTACATTCCATTCTACTATTGATGATCTTACACAGATGCTACATTTTATTGTACTCTTAGTGATCTTACACAGATGCTACATTCCATTCTACTATTGATGATCTTACACAGATGCTACATTTTATTGTACTCTTAGTGATCTTACACAGATGCTACATTCCATTCTACTATTGATGATCTTACACAGATGCTACATTCCATTCTACTATTAGTGATCTTACACAGATGCTACATTACATTCTACTATTGATGATCCTAGACAGATGCTACATTCCATTCTACTATTGATGATCTTACACAGATGCTACATTCCATTCTACTATTAGTGATCTTAGATAGATGCTACATTCCATTCTACTATTGATGATCTTACACAGATGCTACATTCCATTCTACTATTGATGATCTTACACAGATGCTACATTTTATTGTACTCTTAGTGATCTTAGACAGATGCTAAATTCCATGTTTCTATTGATGATCTTACACAGATGCTACATTTTATTGTACTATTAGTGATCTTACACAGATGCTACATTCCATTCTACTATTGATGATCTTACACAGATGCTACATTTTATTGTACTCTTAGTGATCTTACACAGATGCTACATTCCATTCTACTATTAGTGATCTTACACAGATGCTACATTCCATTCTACTATTGATGATCCTAGACAGATGCTACATTCCATTCTACTATTGATGATCTTACACAGATGCTACATTCGATTCTACTATTAGTGATCTTAGACAGATGCTACATTCCATTCTACTATTGATGATCTTACACAGATGCTACATTTTATTGTACTCTTAGTGATCTTACACAGATGCTACATTCCATTCTACTATTGATGATCTTACACAGATGCTACATTTTATTGCACTCTTAGTGATCTTACACAGATGCTACATTCCATGTTTCTATTGATGATCTTATAGAGATGCTAAATTCCATGTTTCTATTGGTGATCTTACACAGATGCTACATTCCATTCTACTATTAGTGATCTTACACAGATGCTACATTACATTCTACTATTGATGATCCTAGACAGATGCTACATTCCATTCTACTATTGATGATCTTACACAGATGCTACATTCCATTCTACTATTAGTGATCTTAGATAGATGCTACATTCCATTCTACTATTGATGATCTTACACAGATGCTACATTCCATTCTACTATTGATGATCTTACACAGATGCTACATTTTATTGTACTCTTAGTGATCTTAGACAGATGCTAAATTCCATGTTTCTATTGATGATCTTACACAGATGCTACATTTTATTGTACTATTAGTGATCTTACACAGATGCTACATTCCATTCTACTATTGATGATCTTACACAGATGCTACATTTTATTGTACTCTTAGTGATCTTACACAGATGCTACATTCCATTCTACTATTAGTGATCTTACACAGATGCTACATTCCATTCTACTATTGATGATCCTAGACAGATGCTACATTCCATTCTACTATTGATGATCTTACACAGATGCTACATTCGATTCTACTATTAGTGATCTTAGACAGATGCTACATTCCATTCTACTATTGATGATCTTACACAGATGCTACATTTTATTGTACTCTTAGTGATCTTACACAGATGCTACATTCCATTCTACTATTGATGATCTTACACAGATGCTACATTTTATTGCACTCTTAGTGATCTTACACAGATGCTACATTCCATGTTTCTATTGATGATCTTATAGAGATGCTAAATTCCATGTTTCTATTGGTGATCTTACACAGATGCTACATTCTATTCTACTATTGATGATCATATAGAGATGCTACATTCCATGTTTCTATTGATGATCTTATAGAGATGCTAAATTCCATGTTTCTATTGATGATCTTATAGAGATGCTAAATTCCATGTTTCTATTGATGATCTTATAGAGATGCTACATTCCATGATTCTATTGATGATCATATAGAGATGCTACATTCCATGTTTCTATTGATGATCTTATAGAGATGCTACATTCCATGTTTAATATTGATGATCTTATAGAGATGCTACATTCCATGTTTCTATTGATGATCTTATAGAGATGCTACATTCCATGTTTCTATTGATGATCTTATAGAGATGCTACATTCCATGTTTCTATTGATGATCTTATAGAGATGCTACATTCCATGTTTCTATTGATGATCTTATAGAGATGCTACATTCCATGATTCTATTGATGATCTTATAGAGATGCTACATTCCATGTTTCTATTGATGATCTTATAGAGAGGCTACATTCCATGTTTCTATTGATGATCTTATAGAGATGCTACATTCCATGTTTCTATTGATGATCTTATAGAGATGCTACATTCCATGTTTCTATTGATGATCTTATAGAGATGCTACATTCCATGTTTCTATTGATGATCTTATAGAGATGCTACATTCCATGATTCTATTGATGATCTTATAGAGATGCTACATTCCATGATTCTATTGATGATCTTATAGAGATCCCATGTCACAGCTGGTAACTTCATGCACTGGTCTAGCTTGCCCTTGGTTTGCTGTTCTACACTTTCTGCTATCAACCAGCCTTTGTTGTTGCCCTCCCTGTGTATGAACCTCCCTCTCTTTGCTGTAGCCCTCCCTGTGTGTGAACCTCTCAATGTGTGATCCTCTCACTGCGTGAGAACCTCTCACTGCGTGAGAACCTCTCACTGTGTATGAACCCCCCTCTGTCTGCTGTTTCCCTCCCTATGTGTAGACCTCTCCCTGTGCCTGAACCTGCCTGTGTTGTTGCCCTCTCTCTACTGTTTCTATGTAAGGGACTGCATTCTGATTGAACAAAAAAACATAAATAGGAGATCATGAAAGATCACAGTCGTGGTCCTTGAATTTCTTCCACAATTGTAGGAGGACATTGTGGTTACTTGCCCTTGTTGAGATATTCTGTGATCTCATCAATGACTTTGGTGAGTGCACATTCAACGTGAGCTTTCTTCATCTCAATAGTTGAACTCAGGAACTTATTACAGTTGATGCAAGGCCGAGCTGTTGAGGCCTCAGACAGATCTACAGTCTCATAGCAGTGTTCTCACCTTCCAGCGCAACACGAAAGCTGACAGTACAACAACAACTGAGATAATGAGAGTACTGGCAGTTCACAGGGTACTGGGTCAGGATAAAGTACTGGCCGTTTACAGGATACAGGATAACACACTGACAGTTGACAGCTCAAGTAATATAAAATCTGGATGAAAATGGAGTGCTTAGTTAAGATTTTATCTGGGTTGTGAAAGTAACAGATGGTACAGAGAGATAAAGCACTGAGAGAAAGTAAGAGATGGTACAGAGAGATAAAGCACTGAGAGAAAGTAAGAGATGGTACAGAGAGATAAAGCACTGAGAGAAAGTAAGAGATGGTACAGAGAGATAAAGCACTGAGAGAAAGTCAGAGATGGTACAGAGAGAGATAAAGCACTGAGAGAAAGTCAGAGATGGTACAGAGAGATAAAGCACTGAGAGAAAGTAAGAGATGGTACAGAGAGATAAAACACTGAGAGAAAGTAAGAGATGGTACAGAGAGATAAAACACTGAGAGAAAGTCAGAGATGGTACACAGAGATAAAACACTGAGAGAAAGTCAGAGATGGTACAGAGAGATAAAACACTGAGATAAAGTAAGAGATGGTACAGAGAGATAAAACACTGAGAGAAAGTAAGAGATGGTACAGAGAGATAAAGCACTGAGATAAAGTAAGAGATGGTACAGAGAGATAAAGCACTGAGATAAAGTAAGAGATAATACAGAGAGATAAAGCATTGAGAGAAAGTAAGAGATGGTACAGAGAGATAAAGCACTGAGAGAAAGTAAGAGATGGTACAGAGAGATAAAGCACTGAGAGAAAGTCAGAGATGGTACAGAGAGATAAAGCACTGAGAGAAAGTAAGAGATGGTACAGAGAGATAAAACACTGAGATAATGTAAGAGATGGTACAGAGAGATAAAACACTGAGATAAAGTAAGAGATAATACAGAGAGATAAAGCATTGAGAGAAAGTAAGAAATGACAGAGAGATGAAACACTGAGAGAAAAAAAAAGGCACCAAGGAACAATACACTGAAAGTGAGATGGCAAAGGGAGATGAATCATGGAGAGAAAGTAAGATTTTATACACTGAAAGTGAGATGGCAAAGGGAGATGAATCATGGAGAGAAAGTAAGATTTTATGCACTGAAAGTGAGATGGCAAAGGGAGATGAATCATGGAGAGAAAGTAAGATTTTATGCACTGAAAGTGAGATGGCAAAGGGAGATGAATCATGGAGAGAAAGTAAGATTTTATACACTGAAAGAAAGTAAGAGATGACATATAGAGATGATACATAGAGAGGAAGTAATAGTTGACACAGTGAGATACAACACTTAGAGAAAGTAAGAGAGGACACAGATGGATAAACACTGAGAGAAAGTAAGAGATTGACACAGAGAGATGAAACACTGAGAGAAAGCAAGAGATTACAACTGTAACAAAAGAGTAAATACTGAGTGAAAGTAAGTCATGGCATATACAAATGAAACAATGAGAGAAATTTTGCAATGAGAAACGAGAAGACAACATGAGTATATTCACACCAAGCTGCGGTTGTAATGATAAAAACAGCTGGAGTTGTGCTAAAATGTATTGTATGACAGGCATACTATGGCTTGATTTATCAATAATCTGCTGTCTTAAACACAATAAATCATTTATCAACATTCTGGTATCTTCAACACTAGATCATTTATCAACATTGTGGTATCTTCAACACAATAGATCATTTATCAACTTTGTGGTATCTTCAACACTAGATCATTTATCAACATTCTGGTATCTTCAACACAATAGATCACTTATCAACATTGTGGTATCTTCAACACTAGATCACTTATCAACATTGTGGTATCTTCAACACTAGATCACTTATCAACATTGTGGTATCTTCAACACTAGATCACTTATCAACATTGTGGTATCTTCAAATTTAGATCACTTATCAACATTGTGGTATCTTCAACACTAGATCACTTATCAACATGGTGGTATCTTCAACACTAGATCATTTATCAACATTGTGGAATCTTCAACACTAGATCATTTATCAACATGGTGGTATCTTCAACACTAGATTACTTATCAACATTGTGGTATCTTCAACACTAGATTACTTATCAACATTCCTGCATCTTCAACACAATAGATCATTTATCAACATTCTGGTATCTTCAACACTAGATCATTTATCAACATTGTGATATCTTCAACACTAGATCATTTATCAATATTGTGGTATCTTCAACACTAGATCATTTATCAACATTGTGGTATCTTCAGCACTAGAACATTTATCAACATTGTGGTGTCTTCAACACTAGATCATTTATCAACATTGTGGTATCTTCAACACTAGATCATTTATCAACATTCCTGCATCTTCAACACAATAGATCATTTATCAACATTGTGGTATCTTCAACACTAGATCATTTATCAACATTCCTGCATCTTCAACACTAGATCATTATCAACATTGTGGTATCTTCAACACTAGATCATTTATCAACATAGTGGTATCTTCAACACTACATCACTTATCAACATTCCTGCATCTTCAACACAATAGATCATTTATCAACATTGTGGTATCTTCAACACAATAGATCGTTTATTAACATTGTGGTATCTTCAACACTAGATCACTTATCAACATTCCTGCATCTTCAACACAATAGATCATTTATCAACATTGTGGTATCTTCAACACAATAGATCATTTATCAACTTTGTGGTATCTTCAACACTAGATCATTTATCAACATTGTGGTATCTTCAACACTAGATCATTTATCAACATTGTGGTATCTTCAACATTAGATCATTTACCAACATTGTGATATCTTCAACACTAGATCACTTATCAACATTGTGGTATCTTCAACACTAGATCACTTATCAACATTCCTGTATCTTCAATACTAGATCATTTATCAACATTCCTGTATCTTTAACACTAGATCATTTATCAACATTGTGGTATCTTCAACACTAGATCATTTATCAACATTGTGGTATCTTCAACACTAGATCATTTATCAACATTGTGGTATCTTCAACACTAGATCATTTATCAACATTGTGGTATCTTCAACATTAGATCATTTATCAACATTGTGATATCTTCAACACTAGATCACTTATCAACATTGTGGTATCTTCAACACTAGATCACTTATCAACATTCCTGTATCTTCAATACTAGATCATTTATCAACATTCCTGTATCTTTAACACGAGATCATTTATCAACATTATTCACTAATGGTTTATTGTAGCTTGTGTGTCGGCTCAGCAGACAATGGTGGGACAACAGCAGCAGTTTAGCTATATCACCAACAAATAAATACAACAAAAAATAACAAATACAGCAACAAATAAATACAACAATTTATAACAAAAACAGCAACAAATAAATACAACAATTAATAAAAAATACAACAACAAATAAATACAACAATTAATAACAAATACAGCAACAAATAAATACAACAATTAATAACAAATGCAGCAACAAATAAAAAAAACACAGAAATGGGAAATAAGCAAAAACAGCAAGAATAAATCAACAAAGCTACAAATGAATATTGTTGTATGTTGTAGAGGAACATGGATAGTGTTGAAAGATTTACAATCATGAGAACAAAGTAGAAATATCACTCAAAAAGTCAGACTTAATTCAATTTGATCAATGGTCATTGTTTCAACAAATGTGTAGACATCAGTTGACAGACAAGTACCTGCTAGTTAACAAATGTGTAGACATCAGTTGACAGACAAGTACCTGCTAGTTAACAAATGAGCAGACATCAGTTGACAGACAAGTACCTGCTAGTTAACAAATGTGTAGACATCAGTTGACAGACAAGTACCTGCTAGTTAACAAATGTGTAGACATCAGTTGACAGACAAGTACCTGATAGTTAACAAATGTGTAGACATCAGTTGACAGACAAGTACCTGCTAGTTAACAAATGAGCAGACATCAGTTGACAGACAAGTACCTGCTAGTTAACAAATGTGTAGACATCAGTTGACAGACAAGTACCTGCTAGTTAACAAATGTGTAGACATCAGTTGACAGACAAGTACCTGATAGTTAACAAATGTGTAGACATCAGTTGACAGACAAGTAGTTAACAATTAAGTGAATTTTCTCCAAGCAGTTCAAATGTTGGACTATATCCAACAACATGAGATAGAACATTTGTCAACTGTCAACATAGAAGTGGCAGGCAGGTCTGATATAAGGCCCCTCACAAAATGTTCAGAAATATGAATATAGTTTGGTCTCTTCTAAAATTGTTCATTTTGTAGAATTCTGTCAGCTCACACGGACATCATTGTGCAGAAATTGTTCAGTTCAAATATTGTGGTAACTTAGAGGTTAGGAATGTTGTTTCTACAAAAAGTGACATGGAACCAGCAAGGAAATCTCTCTCTTCCTGGATGGTTGAGCTTTAACTGAAGTCCCTGTTGCTGAGAATGACCGGGGCAACCAAAGTCCACACGTACAGGACAACACTGAGCCAGCTGGAGGCTATCTTCACCCACACTGATGCCATGTTCGCATTCAGGCTTTTTAAGTCAGAGCTGGGACTGTGTGGAAGAATGAACAAAACAGACATGAGAAACAGTTGTAGTAATGAGGTGGGACTGTGTGGGAGAATGAACAAAACAGACATGAGAAACAGTTGTGGTAATGAGGTGGGACTGTGTGAGAGAATGAACAAAACAGACATGAGAAACAGTTGTAGTAATGTGTTGGGACTGTGTGGAAGAATGAACAAAACAGACATGAGAAACAGTTGTAGTAATGAGTTGGGACTGTGTGGAAGAATGAACAAAACAGACATGAGAAACAGTTGTGGTAATGAGGTGGGACTGTGTGAGAGAATGAACAAAACAGACATGAGAAACAGTTGTAGTAATGTGTTGGGACTGTGTGGGAGAATGAACAAAACAGACATGAGAAACAGTTGTGGTAATGAGGTGGGACTGTGTGAGAGAATGAACAAAACAGACATGAGAAACAGTTGTAGTAATGTGTTGGGACTGTGTGGAAGAATGAACAAAACAGACATGAGAAACAGTTGTAGTAATGAGTTGGGACTGTGTGGAAGAATGAACAAAACAGACATGAGAAACAGTTGTGGTAATGAGCTGAGATTGTGTGGAAGAATGAACAAAACAGACATGAGAAACAGTTGTAGTAATGAGTTGGGACTGTGTGGAAGAATGAACAAAACAGACATGAGAAACAGTTGTAATGAGCTGGAACTGTGTGAGAGAATGAACAAAACAGACATGAGAAACAGTTGTAGTAATGAGTTGGGACTGTGTGGAAGAATGAACAAAACAGACATGAGAAACAGTTGTAATGAGTTGGGACTGTGTGAGAGAATGAACAAAACAGACATGAGAAACAGTTGTAATGAGCTGGAACTGTGTGGGAGAATGAACAAAACAGACATAAGAAACAGTTGTGGTAATGAGGTGGGACTGTGTGGGAGAATGAACAAAACAGATATGAGAAACAGTTGTGGTAAATGAGCTGGGACTGTGTGGGAGAATGAACAAAACAGATATGAGAAACAGTTGTAATGAGCTGGGACTGTGTGGGAGAATGAACAAAACAGATATGAGAAACAGTTGTAATGAGCTGGGACTGTGTGGGAGAATGAACAAAACAGATATGAGAAACAGTTGTGGTAATGAGCTGGGACTGTGTGGGAGAATGAACAAAACAGACATGAGAAAAATTTGTGGTAATGAATTGGGACTGTGTGGGAGAATGAACAAAACAGACATGAGAAGCAATTGTGTTAATGAGTTGGGACTGTGTGAGAGAATGAACAAATCAGACATGAGAAACAGTTGTAATGAGCTGGGACTGTGTGGGAGAATGAACAAAACAGACATGAGAAACAGTTGCATTAATGAGTTGGGACTGTGTGGGAGAATGAACAAACCAGACATGAGAAACGGTTGTAATGAGCTGGGACTGTGTGGGAGAATGAACAAAACAGACATGAGAAACAGTTATGTTAATGAGTTGGGACTGTGTGGGAGAATGAACAAAACAGACATGAGAAACAGTTGTGTTAATGAGTTGGGACTGTGTGGGAGAATGAACAAACCAGACATGAGAAACAGTTGTGTTAATGAGTTGGGACTGTGTGAGAGAATGAACAAAACAGACATGAGAAACAGTTGTAATGAGCTGGAACTGTGTGGGAGAATGAACAAAACAGACATAAGAAACAGTTGTGGTAATGAGGTGGGACTGTGTGGGAGAATGAACAAAACAGATATGAGAAACAGTTGTGGTAAATGAGCTGGGACTGTGTGGGAGAATGAACAAAACAGATATGAGAAACAGTTGTAATGAGCTGGGACTGTGTGGGAGAATGAACAAAACAGATATGAGAAACAGTTGTAATGAGCTGGGACTGTGTGGGAGAATGAACAAAACAGATATGAGAAACAGTTGTGGTAATGAGCTGGGACTGTGTGGGAGAATGAACAAAACAGACATGAGAAAAATTTGTGGTAATGAATTGGGACTGTGTGGGAGAATGAACAAAACAGACATGAGAAGCAATTGTGTTAATGAGTTGGGACTGTGTGAGAGAATGAACAAATCAGACATGAGAAACAGTTGTAATGAGCTGGGACTGTGTGGGAGAATGAACAAAACAGACATGAGAAACAGTTGCATTAATGAGTTGGGACTGTGTGGGAGAATGAACAAACCAGACATGAGAAACGGTTGTAATGAGCTGGGACTGTGTGGGAGAATGAACAAAACAGACATGAGAAACAGTTATGTTAATGAGTTGGGACTGTGTGGGAGAATGAACAAAACAGACATGAGAAACAGTTGTGTTAATGAGTTGGGACTGTGTGGGAGAATGAACAAACCAGACATGAGAAACAGTTGTGTTAATGAGTTGGGACTGTGTGGGAGAATGAACAAAACAGACATGAGAAACAGTTGTGGTAATGAGGTGGGACTGTGTGGGAGAATGAACAACAAAACAGAAACAGTTGTGTGCTTTGATCTAAGTACTTGTTCAATGAGAAGAAATGTGAGAAGCTAATGATGAGATGACTCACTGTCTCATTTACAAAGTTCTCTAGCGTTTATGAGATCAAACAAACAAGCAAGAATGTTGTCTTGACAACTGCAGCTTAATACATTCTTCTTGCTCCAATTACTCCCACTAGCTGCTACACTGATTTCTCAGAGATATTGAAGCTACACTGATTTCTCAGAGATATTGAAGCTACACTGATTTCTCAGAGATATTGAAGCTACACTGATTTCTCAGAGATATTGAAGCTAAACTGATTTCTCAGAGATATTGAAGCTACACTGATTTCTCAGAGATATTGAAGCTACACTGATTTCTCAGAGATATTGAAGCTACACTGATTTCCAGAGATATTGAAGCTACACTGATTTCTCAGAGATATTGAAGCTACACTGATTTCTCAGAGATATTGAAACTACACTGATTTCTCAGAGATAATGAAGCTACACTGATTTCTCAGAGATATTGAAACTACACTGATTTCTCAGAGAAATTGAAGCTACACTGATTTCTCAGAGATATTGAGGCTACACTGATTTCTCAGAGATTTTGAGGGTACACTGATTTCTCAGAGATATTGAAACTACACTGATTTCTCAGAGAAATTGAAGCTACACTGATTTCTCAGAGATATTGAGGCTACACTGATTTCTCAGAGATTTTGAGGGTACACTGATTTCTCAGAGATATTGAAACTTCACTGATTTCTCAGAGAACATTTCTGTTGTTGTGGCCTGTGAGAACATTGTCAGGCAATGCATTGTGTTGTCTCCTACCTGAACCAGTAACACTGATATGATCTGATTGTTATGTCAACACTTGTATGATCTGATGGTTATGTCAACACTTGTATGATCTGATGGTTATGTCAACACTTGTATGTCAGCCACCTACCTGAACCATTAACACTGATATGATCTGATGGTTATGTCAACACTTGTATGTCAGCCACCTACCTGAACCATTAACACTGATATGATCTGATGGTTATGTCAACACTTGTATGATCTGATGGTTATGTCAACACTTGTATGTCAGCCACCTACCTGAACCATTAACACTGATATGATCTGATGGTTATGTCAACACTTGTATGTCAGCCGCCTACCTGAACCATTAACACTGATATGATCTGATGGTTATGTCAACACTTGTATGTCAGCTGCCTACCTGAACCAGTAACACTGATATGATCTGATGGTTATGTCAACACTTGTATGTCAGCCGCCTACCTGAACCATTAACACTGATATGATCTGATGGTTATGTCAACACTTGTATGTCAGCCACCTACCTGAACCATTAACACTGATATGATCTGATGGTTATGTCAACACTTGTATGTCAGCCGCCTACCTGAACCATTAACACTGATATGATCTGATGGTTATGTCAACACTTGTATGTCAGCCACCTACCTGAACCATTAACACTGATATGATGTGATGGTTATGTCAACACTTGTATGTCAGCCACCTACCTGAACCATTAACACTGATATGATCTGATGGTTATGTCAACACTTGTATGTCAGCCGCCTACCTGAACCATTAACACTGATATGATCTGATGGTTATGTCAACACTTGTATGTCAGCCACCTACCTGAACCATTAACACTGATATGATCTGATGGTTATGTCAACACTTGTATGCCAGCCGCCTACCTGAACCATTAACACTGATATGATCTGATGGTTATGTCAACACTTGTACGATCTGATGGTTATGTCAACACTTGTATAATCTGATTGTTATGTCAACACTTGAATGATCTGATGGTTATGTCAACACTTGTATGTCAGCCACCTACCTGAACCAGTTGGTGAGGGTCATCATGATATACAGAGAGGCCAGGAACAAAATGAAGTGGTAGAAGCTGTAGGAGTAGGCCACGCCTTCATCCTCGTTGTCCCAAACTTTCTGTCCATTCTCAGCGTCATCAGTGCTGCTGGAGCTCCCTGGTGTGGTGATCAATTAGATCAGTGAAGGTGACATCAATGTCAGTGAAGGTGACATCAGCAAAAGTGAAGGTGACATCAGTGTCAGTGAAGGTGACATCAGTGTCAGTGAAGGTGACATCAATGTCAGTGAAGGTGACATCAGCAAAAGTGAAGGTGACATCATCAAAAGTGAAGGCGACATCAATGTCAGTGAAGGTGACATCAGCAAAAGTGAAAGTGACATCAATGTCAGTGAAGGTGACATCAGCAAAAGTGAAAGTGACATCAATGTCAGTGAAGGTGACATCAGCAAAAGTGAAAGTGACATCAATGTCAGTGAAGGTGACATTAACAAAAGTGAAAGTGACATCAATGTAAGTGAAGGTGACATCAGTGAAAGTGAAGAAATCAGTGAAAGTGAAGATGAGGGAAAATTGACAAAAAATTGAAAAAAGGTATGGTAAAAGCTTTACGTGGTTAGTAGACGACACAGATTTGAACAACGTTTCGGCTCAATAGGCCTTCAGCAGGAACAGACAAACAACAACACACACAGATATGTAAGTAAATATAACTAATCCTACATGGCTAACTAGTAATGAAATATCCAAAACAAAATAATCGAAAAATGTTAAAGAAAAGCAAATTCACTTCCCTTATGCCGTGGACGCTGGACGTGAAAAGGGCGCATAACGCGGGTCTAGCTGTAATATACCGTCTGGACAGGGGTGGGGGGAATGCTGTCTAGGTTACGCCGGCTAGCAAGGACGCCGACAATGCCTGGAAGTATCTAAGGCTCGTAGATACAGGTATACACACACTCACAGATGCGTGTATCGATGCGTGTATATATATGTGCACGTACAAGTAGACGTACACATACTAATACGCATCAACACCCATATATACATGCATACACAAACATATGTGTGCATACAAGCAAGTACACACATACATGAGTATACACACATACATATATATGTATATATATATATATATACACACATATACACCAATACCCGCACATATGAACACATACATGCAGGTGCACATCCATACGGGGACAGTCAAATGTGTAGAAATGTGCGCACAATGCACAACTCACCAGAGGAGTTCACACCGGAGTAAGTGTGCAAGCTAGAAGGAGAAAGAATATAATAACAGGTCCTCAAAAGGCGGAAAGAGTAAGAAGTCTGAGAGTGGGATGCAATAAAGTGAAGATGGCATCATTAAAAGTGAAGATGAAATCAACAGAAGTGAGAATGACACCTGTGAAAGTGAAGATGAAATCAACAGAAGTGAGAATGACACCTGTGAAAGTGGAGATGACATGAGCTGAGGTGAGAATGATAAATGTAAAAGCGAAGATGGCATCAGCAGACGTGAGAATGGTATAAGTGAAAGTGAAGATGACACTGATGGCAGTGAAGATGACATGAACAGAAGTGAGAATGACAGAAGTGAGGCAGATGCTCAGCTTTGGCTGACGTGACTCTGACATGCAGCAGGTTGTGTGAAGGGCTCATATCACTGACAAATGTCATTGACGTGAAAATCACTTTTTATGTACGGAAGCTTTTTATCGTGTAACGGAAAATGGAAAAGATTTGAGAGACAAAATGTTCATGGCTTTAAATATTAATCTTCAAGCTTGACATGTATCTAACACAGAACATGCTGTTTATGAAAGCTTGACATGTATCTAACACAGAACATGTTGTTTATGAAAGCTTGACATGTATCTAACACAGAACATGTTGTTTATGAAAGCTTGACATGTATCTAACACAGAACATGTTGTTTATGAAAGCTTGACATGTATCTAACACAGAACATGCTGTTTATGAAAGCTTGACATGTATCTAACACAGAACATGCTGTTTATGAAAGCTTGACATGTATCTAACACAGAACATGCTGTTTATGAAAGCTTGACATGTATCTAACACAGAACATGCTGTTTATGAATCTTTAGATAATTGAACAAGGATCAATGCCAAGATGATACAAGACATGTAACAGGAGTATGGTTTGATGACAGTTTACACGTATCAAATTGACAGTGACGCACTCTGTGGCTAAATGAACGCTGCATGGCGTGCAGTGCGTCAAAGTATATGGAAAGAGTAAACTGAAAAAGGGCTCAAATTCCTGACAAATGTCATAGATTAATTCAGCAGGGGCTCATATCATAGGAAAATGTCATGAATTAGCTCATGACAAATTCACAACACTGACAAATGTCATGGATTCATTATCTTTTTCATATTTCTAGGCAAGTGCCCTACAACATCTTTAAGAACATTTACCTCCACATTTTATGAAATATTTTTACCTCCACATTTTATGAAATATTTTTACCTTCACATTTTATGAAATATTTTTACCTTCACATTTTATGAAATATTTTTACCTCTACATTTTATGAACATCTACCTCCACATTTTACTGTGAATCTTTAACTCTTTCCGGACTATTATCCCACACCTCAGTTCTATAAAATTGATCAGTTCTAACCTCTCACCGACATGTCGATTATTTCAGGTGTAGCTGAATATTTGATTCGTTTTCACTGATTTTCGTTTTTATTTCAACCAATACTTGATTTCTGGAAGTAGGAGAGTTCTCTTTCTTGATCTTTCTGTTTATACCGGCATGGTCGAATTTTCGAACGTTGGAACATTTTAAATTTATATTCATTGTTTATTTCTCAAATTTTTGTCACATAATGGCCCCGCCCACTGTTGATACTTCTTGCAGTCGACCAAAATGATATAGAGCAGAACAAGCTAGATCTATGTTTGAAACCTTGTTATTGAGTGATTCAGAAATAGAGTATTCATAGTATTTAGACTTGGACGATAATTTTATTGTGATGATGGGTCGGAATATTGGTAAAAGTTATGATAAAAAGGTAAGACGATCTGGCTTAGGTTTAGCTAGTGAATGCCTTCTATTACAGCACTATCACTATTCCAGCACTATCACTATTCCAGCACTATCACTATTCCAGCACTATCACTATTCCAGCACTATAACTATTCCAGCACTATAACTATTCCAGCACTATCACTATTACAGCACTATCACTATTACAGCACTATCACTATTCCAGCACTATCACTATTCCAGCACTATCACTATTCCAGCACTATAACTATTCCAGCACTATAACTATTCCAGCACTATCACTATTACAGCACTATCACTATTCCAGCACTATCACTATTACAGCACTATCACTATTCCAGCACTATCACTATAAACAGCACTATAACTATTCCATCACTATCATTATTACAGCACTATCACTATTCCAGCACTATCACTATTCCAGCACTATCACTATTCCAGCACTATCACTATTCCAGCACTATCAGTGTCTCAGAGGAATCGAGTGGTAGTGATTCTGATAATGAAACTGGTACTTTAGGGACATATCACACAAAATAAGTCCAGCTGTGTAAATAAAAATAATAAACTTGACTTGTAAATAATATTGTTCTGACGTCACATAAATTTATAATATTTTTCATTCTGGGATCATTTAGAAAAATGTACATAATTTCGTTATTAGTGGACATAAAATTAATCAAATAAACTGCTTTTTGGAGGAATTTGGATTATGTTGTATAATATTTCAAGACAAATGGATAGCAACACATATAAGCATGGAAGAGGGTAAGTGAATTACAATATTTTAAATTAAAAATGATCTACCTTGAATATTTTTTATATTTTAAAAAATATTTTATTCCTTTAAATAATCACATATCAGAAATATATTGCTATTTTCATTTTCTGTATCCATTTCCCTTTCCAGTGATGTATAACACATGCCACATTTATCTCAATTATTGTGTGAAGTAGTCAAATGAAATAGGTATATGGTAAAATTTCTGGAAACAGGAAAATTAACCTGGTCCAAATCTGAAAATTCAGTTTCCTGTTCTGGTCCTGAAAGAGTTAAGAGCATTTACCTCTACATTTTACTGTGAATCTTTAAGAACATTTACCTCCACATTTTACTGTGAATCTTTAAGAACATTTACCTCCACATTTTACTGTGAATCTTTAAGAACATTTACCTCCACATTTTACTGTGACTCTTTAAGAACATTTACCTCCACATTTTACTGTGAATCTTTAAGAACATTTACCTCCACATTTTACTGTGAATTTTTAAGAACATTTACCTCCACATTTTACTGTGAATCTTTAAGAACATTTACCTCCACATTTTACTGTGAATCTTTAAGAACATTTACCTCCACATTTTACTGTGAATATGAACTGTATATCACTGACCTATCTCCTACTTGCCTACTGACCCTACCTGTGTCAGTATATCACTGACCTATCTCCTACTTGCCTACTGACCCTACCTGTGTCAGTATATCACTGACCTATCTCCTACTTGCCTACTGACCCTACCTGTGTCAGTATATTACTGACCTATCTCCTACTTGCCTACTGACCCTACCTGTGTCAGTATATCACTGACCTATCTCCTACTTGCCTAGTGACCCTACCTGTGTCAGTATATCACTGACCTATCTCCTACTTGCTTACTGACTCTACCTGTGTCAGTATATTACTGACCTATCTCCTACTTGCCTAATGACCCTACCTGTGTCAGTCTGTAGAATGGTTTTCTCAGACATGGTCAGCTTTCCCACTTGGCTGTTGCTGCTGGTTCGAATGCTGCAGACAGAAGTGGCACACGTCAGTGATTTTGTGTGGCAGGTCAGTGATTTTGTGTGGCAGGTCAGTGATATTGTGTGGCAGATCAGTGATTTTGTGTGGCAGGTCAGTGATATTGTGTGGCACGTCAGTGATATTGTGTGGCACGTCAGTGATTTTGTGTGGCAGGTCAGTGATATTGTGTGGCAGGTCAGTGATATTGTGTGGCAGGTCAGTGATATTGTGTTGCAGGTCAGTGATATTGTGTGGCACGTCAGTGATATTGTGTGGCACGTCAGTGATATTGTGTAGTAGGTCAGTGATATTGTGTGGCACAACTTTGATATTGTGTGGCAGGTCAGTGATTTTGTGTGGCAGGTCAGTGATTTTGTGTGGCAGGTCAGTGATTTTGTGTGGCACGACAGTGATATTGTGTGGCACATCAGTAATTTACTGACACATACAAAAATATTCATTCAACTTTCTCCCTCCACTTATTCTTAAATATTCCTTCAGGTATAAACTCTCTCTCTCTCTGTACATGACCCAGGCGGGCCAACCTCACCTAGAGTGTCAAGAAGCTAAAGGGTTGAAACACTTGCTTGATGGGTCTACTTCTGATGATCAGATTACCTTCTACTTCTGATGATCAAATTACCTTCTACTTCTGATGATCAGATTACCTTTTACTTCTGATGATCAAATTACCTTCTACTTCTGATGATCAAATTACCTTCTACTTCTGATGATCAAATTACCTTTTACTTCTGATGATCAAATTACCTTCTACTTCTGATGATCAAATTACCTTCTACTTCTGATGATCAAATTACCTTCTACTTCTGATGATCAAATTACCTTCTACTTCTGATGATCAAATTACCTTCTACTTCTGATGATCAGATTGCTTTCTACTTCTGATGATCAAATTACCTTCTACTTCTGATGATCAAATTACTTTCTACTTCTGATGATCAGATTACCTTCTACTTCTGATGATCAAATTACCTTCTACTTCTGATGATCAGATTGCCTTCTACTTCTGATGATCAGATTACCTTCTACTTCTGATGATCAGATTACCTTCTACTTCTGATGATCAGATTGCCTTCTACTTCTGATGATCAGATTGCCTTCTACTTCTGATGATCAGATTACCTTCTACTTCTGATGATCAGATTACCTTCTACTTCTGATGATCAGATTACCTTCTACTTCTGATGATCAGATTGCCTTCTACTTCTGATGATCAGATTGCCTTCTACTTCTGATGATCAGATTACCTTCTACTTCTGATGATCAGATTGCCTTCTACTTCTGATGATCAGATTGCCTCCTGCTACAATTCTCTGTCTAGTTTCCTATTACTTACTGCAAGAGTTCACGTTACCATTTTTCTCTTCCATCTTTGCTGACACATCAACAATCTTTCTCTCTCACTTTCATTCTCTCCCACTTACTCACTTTCACTCTCTTACCCTCTCTTTCACACACTCTCTCATATGCCCACTCTCTCTCATGTGCCCACTCTCTCATGTGCCCACTCTCTCTCATGTGCCCACATATTTCTCTGTGGTGTCTACTTGCCTGGAGTAAAGGACAGCAGCAATAAAGATGACAAGAGTGACGATGTTCTGCCAGTCAAAGACACCATCAGCTGACCTGGTCGTGTTGCCGGTGGTGACATTCCTTACAAACATGTTGGGGTTGCAGTTCTGGTCTGTGGGGAAAGAAGGGCCCCACCAACATCAGGCACACACCATCTCTTCAGTAAAGTAAACACAATAGTGCCCCAACAACATCAGGCACACACCATCTCTTCAGTAAAGTAAACACAATAGGCCCCCAACAACATCAGGCACACACCATCTCTTCAGTAAACACAATAGGCCCCCAACAACATCAGGCACACACCATCTCTTCAGTAAAGTAAACACAATAGTGCCCCTTTCTTATTGCTACACATGGACATCCATAGGGCCCCAACAACATCAGGCACACACCACCTCTTCAGTAAAGTAAACACAATAGGCCCCCAACAACATCAGGCACACACCATCTCTTCAGTAAAGTAAACACAATAGGGCCCCACCAACATCAGGCACACACCATCTCTTCAGTAAAGTAAACACAATAGGGCCCCAACAACATCAGGCACACACCACCTCTTCAGTAAAGTAAACACAATAGTGCCCCTTTCTTATTGCTACACATGGACATCCATAGGCCCCCAACAACATCAGGCACACACCATCTCTTCAGTAAAGTAAACACAATAGGGCCCCACCAACATCAGGCACACACCATCTCTTCAGTAAAGTAAACACAATAGGGCCCCACCAACATCAGGCACACACCATCTCTTCAGTAAAGTAAACACAATAGGGCCCCACCAACATCAGGCACACACCACCTCTTCAGTAAAGTAAACACAATAGTGCCCCTTTCTTATTGCTACACATGGACATCCATAGGGCCCCAACAACATCAGGCACACACCATCTCTTCAGTAAAGTAAACACAATAGGGCCCCACCAACATCAGGCACACACCATCTCTTCAGTAAAGTAAACACAATAGGGCCCCACCAACATCAGGCACACACCACCTCTTCAGTAAAGTAAACACAATAGGGCCCCACCAACATCAGGCACACACCATCTCTTCAGTAAAGTAAACACAATAGGCCCCCAACAACATCAGGCACACACCATCTCTTCAGTAAAGTAAACACAATAGGGCCCCAACAACATCAGGCACACACCATCTCTTCAGTAAAGTAAACACAATAGGGCCCCACCAACATCAGGCACACACCATCTCTTCAGTAAAGTAAACACAATAGGGCCCCACCAACATCAGGCACACACCATCTCTTCAGTAAAGTAAACACAATAGGGCCCCAACAACATCAGGCACACACCATCTCTTCAGTAAAGTAAACACAATAGGGCCCCACCAACATCAGGCACACACCATCTCTTCAGTAAAGTAAACACAATAGGCCCCCAACAACATCAGGCACACACCACCTCTTCAGTAAAGTAAACACAATAGGCCCCCAACAACATCAGGCTCACACCATCTCTTCAGTAAAGTAAACACAATAGTGCCCCTTTCTTATTGCTACACATGGACATCCATAGGGCCCCAACAACATCAGGCACACACCATCTCTTCAGTAAAGTAAACACAATAGGGCCCCAACAACATCAGGCACACACCATCTCTTCAGTAAAGTAAACACAATAGGGCCCCAACAACATCAGGCACACACCATCTCTTCAGTAAAGTAAACACAATAGGGCCCCAACAACATCAGGCACACACCATCTCTTCAGTAAATTAAACACAATAGGGCCCCTTTCCTGGATACGGGGTACAGGACTATGTATGTACTACATTCCAGACTGACTGGTGTCTGCACTACAGTGGATATCACAATGATGAGCTACTTGTTACAACTAGACATCTCTACCCAGCACCCATCACATGAAAAGATAAATCAGTTGATATTCTAGGGAGCCTGATGGCGACGTACCTGGGTTGTTGGTCATGGCGGACCAGGTTAGATAAACGACGTACAACGAGATGATGGATGACTGCAGCACACCAGATCTTGGTTGGTCTGAAATGCCAGATAAGATCAATATAGCCTTACAAATATTGAAGTACCTTAACTAGATAAGATCAATGTAGCAACACAAATAGTGAAGTACATCAACTAGATAAGATCAATGTAGCAACACAAATAGTGAAGTACATCAACTAGATAAGATCAATGTAGCAACACAAATAGTGAAGTACCTCAACTAGATAAGATCAATGTAGCAACACAGATAGTGATGTACATCAACTAGATAAGATCAATGTAGCAACACAACTTAGTGAAGTACATCTACTAGATAAGATCAATGTAGCAACACAAATAGAGAAGAACCTCAACTAGATAAGATCAATGTAGCAACACAAATAGTGAAGTCCATCAACTAGATAAGATCAATGTAGCAACACAAATAGTGAAGTACCTCAACTAGATAAGATCAATGTAGCAACACAAATAGTGAAGTACATCAACTAGATAAGATCAATGTAGCAACACAGATAGTGAAGTACATCAACTAGATAAGATGAATGTAGCAACACAAATAGCGAAGTACCTCAACTAGATAAGATCAATGTAGCAACACAAATAGTGAAGTACCTCAACTAGATAAGATCAATGTAGCAACACAAATAGTGAAGTACATCAACTAGATAAGATCAATGTAGCAACACAAATAGTGAAGTACCTCAACTAGATAAGATCAATGTAGCAACACAAATAGTAAAGTACATCAACTAGATAAGATGAATGTAGCAACACAAATAGTGAAGTACATCAACTAGATAAGATCAATGTAGCAACACAAATAGTGAAGTACCTCAACTAGATAAGATCAATGTAGCAACACAAATAGTGAAGTACCTGCAGCTGCTTCTTTACTTTCAGCTCCCTGTGGAGCATTGGTCTTCAACAAACACTTTCAACTCCCTGTGGAGATAGGTCTTCAACAAACACTTTCAGCTCTCTGTGGAGCAAAGCAAGGTCTTCAACAAACACTTTCAACTCCCTGTGGAGCATAGGTCTTCAACAAACACTTTCAGTTCTCTGTGGAGCAAGGTCTTCAACAAACACTTTCAACTCCCTGTGGAGATAGGTCTTCAACAAACACTTTCAACTCCCTGTGGAGCATAGGTCTTCAACAAACACTTTCAGTTCTCTGTGGAGCAAGGTCTTCAACAAACACTTTCAGCTCCCTGTGGAGCATAGGTCTTCAACAAACACTCTCAGCTCTCTGTGGAGCATAGGTCTTCAACAAACACTTTCAGCTCCTTGTGGAGCATTGGTCTGCAACAAACACTTTCAGCTCCCTGTGGAGCATAGGTCTTCAACAAACACTTTCAGCTCCCTGTGGAGCATAGGTCTTCAACAAACACTCTCAACTCCCTGTGGAGCATAGGTCTTCAACAAACACTTTCAGCTCCCTGTGGAGCATTGGTCTTCAACAAACACTCTCAACTCCCTGTGGAGCATTGGTCTTCAACAAACACTCTCAACTCCCTGTGGAGCATAGGTCTTCAACAAACACTTTCAGCTCCCTGTGGAGCATTGGTCTTCAACAAACACTTTCAGCTCCCTGTGGAGCATAGGTCTTCAACAAACACTTTCAGCTCCCTGTGGAGCATAGGTCTTCAACAAATACTTTCAGCTCCCTGTGGAGCATTGGTCTTCAACAAACACTTTCAGCTCCCTGTGGAGCATTGGTCTTCAACAAACACTTTCAGCTCCCTGTGGAGCATTGGTCTTTAACAAATACTTTCCAGCCATTTTCTCTTAAATTCAAAATGACAACAGCACTAATGAAATATTTCATTGAAATAAATGAGACAAAATGAGATTCATAAAAATATTCTTTACTTACATTCCTGAATCTTGGGGAGAATGGCAATAACACTAATGGCCACACATAGGATGAGGTTGAAAGAAACAAAGAACTTGTGGAGGCTACAATCTCCCTGAAATAGAAAGAACATCAAATAAAACAATGTGTGGAGGCTACAATCTCCCTGAAATAGAAAGAACATCAAATAAAACAATTTGTGGAGGCTACAATCTCCCTGAAATAGAAAGAACATCAAATAAAACAATGTGTGGAGGCTACAATCTCCCTGAAATAGAAAGAACATCAAATAAAACAATTTGTGGAGGCTACAATCTCCCTGAAATAGAAAGAACATCAAATAAAACAATGTGTGGAGGCTACAATCTCCCTGAAATAGAAAGAACATCAAATAAAACAATGTGTGGAGGCTACAATCTCCCTGAAATAGAAAGAACATCAAATAAAACAATGTGTGGAGGCTATAGCTACAGCAATAAGGTGGTGTATATCTGACACTGCAGTTTGTGCACAAGTGGAGTAGGACGTTCTTCTGTGTGCACATTCAGGTGTCAATATTAATGTAACAGAAGAAAGCATCTGTCAGCTCAAGGTGTGTGATGTCACTGTACAGCTACACTTCTAGAGAGACTTTGTTACACTACCATCTGTTGTCAATGTTACACTACCATACTCTAGGACTGGCCTCATCACATGTAAAGCATCATTAGCACACTCCCATATGTTGTCAATGCTACACTACCATACTCTAGGACTGGCCTCGTCACATGTAAAGCATCATTAGCACACTCCCATCTGTTGTCAATGTTACACTACCATACTCTAGGACTGGCCTCGTCACATGTAAAGCTTCATTAGCACACTCCCATATGTTGTCAATGCTACACTACCATACTCTAGGACTGACCTCGTCACATGTAAAGCATCATTAGCACACTCCCATCTGTTGTCAATGTCATCATCATTGAGTGCCGTCTCCGCAACGAAGGTTGGCTACCATGGAGCGCCATTTTGCTCTATCTCTTGCTTTGATGGTGCAGGTTGTCATCGGTTGATTTGTCCATCTTTTGATGTTACTCGTCCATGTTAATCTTGGTCTGCCTCTGCCTCTTTTACCTTGTATTTTCCCCTCCAGGATCACTTTCAGTAGGCTGTTGTGTCTTTTAACATGGCCTAAGAATCGCATTTGTCTTGTTCTAATTGTGTTCAGAAGTTCTCTTTTCATTTTTAGTTGTTTTAAGACTTTGTCATTTGTTTTCTTTTCCTTCCATCCAATTCTACCTATTCTTCTATATATCCACATTTCAAAGGCTTCAATTCTCTGTTCTGTTTTCTTGTCTAATGTCCATGTTTCAGCACCATATAGGAATATTGAGAAGATGTAACATTTTGCTATTCTTAGTTTTAGCTCTGGTGTTATTTGTTTTGATGTTAGTATGTCCTTCATGACATTAAAATTACTTTTTGCCATTCCTATTCTTTTGTTTATTTCAGTTGTACATTTTCCATCACTGGTTATAGTATGTCCCAGGTAGTTGTAGCTCTGAACTGTCTCAAGGTCTATTCCTTCAATTTTGATATCCACTTGTGGGTTTTGGGTATTTTCTTTGTTTATGATCATAGTTTTAGTCTTTTTGATATTCATATCTAGTCCATATTTTTTGCTTGTCGTGTTTATTTCATTAAGTAATTGTTGTAGGTCTTTAGGATTTTCTGCTAGTAGTACAGTATCGTCAGCATATCTTAGGTTATTGATTATCTTTCCATTAATTTGTAGGCCTGGCATCTCTATGATGTTTTTAAAGATTTGCTCAGTGTATAGATTGAACAAGCTTGGTGATAGGATGCATCCTTGTCTTACTCCTCTTTTTATATCAATGGGTGTAGAGAACTCTTTGTTATATTTTATTATTGCTGTTTGCTCCCAGTATAGATTGCATATTAGTCGTATATCCATGTCATCTAGATGTATCTCTTTTAGGCATTCTATAAGTGTTGTCAATGTAACACTACCATACTCTAGGACTGGCCTCATCCCATGTAAAGCTTCATTAGCACACTCCCATCTGTTGTCAATGCTACACTACCATACTCTAGGACTGGCCTCGTCACATGTAAAGCATCATTAGCACACTCCCATCTGTTGTCAATGTTACACTACCATACTCTAGGACCGGCCTCATCCCATGTAAAGCTTCATTAGCACACTCCCATCTGTTGTCAATGTTACACTACCATACTCTAGGACTGGCCTCATCCCATGTAAAGCTTCATTAGCACACTCCCATCTGTTGTCAATGCTACACTACCATACTCTAGGACTGGCCTCGTCACATGTAAAGCATCATTAGCACACTCCCATCTGTTGTCAATGCTACACTACCATAATCTAGGACTGGCCTCGTCCCATGTAAAGCATCTTTAGCACACTCCCATCTGTTGTCAATGTTACACTACCATACTCTAGGACTGGCCTCGTCCCATGTAAAGCTTCATTAGCACACTCCCATATGTTGTCAATGTTACTCTACCATACTCTAGGACTGGCCTTGTCCCATGTAAAGCATCATTAGCACACTCCCATCTGCTCCCCAAATTGTGCCAGATATTTACTTCATGATTACCATCATTTGTCTTGTTCCTTCGATCTGAGTTTCCCCACATGAAACAACAGTCAAATGTTTAGCCTAGATGTGTTCTGGTACAGCCGTAGATTGTTAATATTTAGTTTTAGTTTGGAGCTTTGTTAGAAACGGAGAATACTGTGTGTTGTTGGAGTGGGAGAATATCTAATGATAGAAAATAATAGACTAGAGGTGAATGATATAGTTGGAGATCTAATGATAAAAGATCATAGTGTAGAGATGGATGATATAGTTGGAGATCTAATGATAGAAAATAATAGACTAGAAGTGAATGATATAGTTGGAGATCTAATGATAAAAGGTCATAGTGTAGAGGTGGGTAATATAGTTGGAGATCTAATGATAGAAAATAATAGACTAGAGGTGAATGATATAGTTGGAGATACAATGATAGAAAATAATAGACTAGAGGTGAATGATATAGTTGGAGATCTAATGATAGGACATCTTAGTAGAGGTGAATGATATAATTGGAGATCCAATGATAGAAAATAATAGACTAGAGGTGAATGATATAGTTGGACATCCAATGATAGAAAATAATAGACTAGAGGTGAATGATATAGTTGGAGATCCAATGATAGAAAATAATAGACTAGAGGTGAATGATATAGTTGGAGATCTAATGATAGAAAATAATAGACTAGAGGTGAATGATATAGTTGGAGATCCAATGATAGAAAATAATAGACTAGAGGTGAATGATATAGTTGGAGATCTAATGATAGAAAATAATAGACTAGAGGTGAATGATATAGTTGGTGATCCAATGATAGAAAATAATAGACTAGAGGTGAATGATATAGTTGGAGATCTAATGATAGAAAATAATAGACTAGAGGTGAATGATATAGTTGGAGATCCAATGATAGAAAATAATAGACTAGAGGTGAATGATATAGTTGGAGATCTAATGATAGAAAATAATAGAGTAGAGGTGAATGATATAGTTTGAGATCCAATGATAGAAGATCATAGTGTAGAGGTGGATGATATAGTTGGAGATCTAATGATAGAAAATAATAGACTAGAGGTGAATGATATAGTTGGAGATCTAATGATAGAAGATCATAGACTAGAGGTGAATGATATAGTTGGTGATCCAATGATAGAAAATAATAGACTAGAGGTGAATGATATAGTTGGAGATCTAATGATAGAACATAATAGACTAGAGGTGAATGATATAGTTGGAGATCCAATGATAGAAAATAATAGACTAGAGGTGAATGATATAGTTGGAGATCTAATGATAGAAAATAACAGACTAGAGGTGAATGATATAGTTGGAGATCTAATGATAGAAGATCATAGTGTAGAGGTGGATGATATAGTTGGAGATATAATGATAGAACATCATAGAGTGGAGGTGAATGATATAGTTGGAGATCTAATGATAGAACATCATAGAGGTGAATGATATAGTTGGAGATCTAATGATAGAACATCATAGAGTAGAGGTGGATGATATAGTTGGAGATCTAATGATAGAACATCTTAGTAGAGGTGAATGATATAGTTGGAGATCTAATGATAGAACATCATAGAGTAGAGGTGGATGATATAGTTGGAGATCTAATGATAGAACATCTTAGTAGAGGTGAATGATATAGTTGGAGATCTAATGATAGAACATCATAGAGTAGAGGTGAATGATATAGTTGGAGATCTAATGATAGAACATCTTAGTAGAGGTGAATAATATAGTTGGAGATCTAATGATAGAACATCTTAGTAGAGGTGAATGATATAGTTGGAGATCTAATGATAGAACATCATAGAGTAGAGGTGAATGATATAGTTGGAGATCTAATGATAGAACATCTTAGTAGAGGTGAATGATATAGTTGCAGATCTAATGATAGAAAATAATAGACTAGAGGTGAATGATATAGTTGGAGATCTAATGATAGAACATCTTAGTAGAGGTGAATGATATAGTTGGAGATCTAATGATAGAACATCTTAGTAGAGGTGAATGATATAGTTGGAGATCTAATGATAGAGCATCTTAGTAGAGGTGAATGATATAGTTGGAGATCTAATGATAGAACATCTTAGTAGAGGTGAATGATATAGTTGGAGATCTAATGATAGAGCATCTTAGTAGAGGTGAATGATATAGTTGGAGATCTAATGATAGAACATCATAGAGTAGAGGTGAATGATATAGTTGGAGATCTAATGATAGAGCATCTTAGTAGAGGTGAATGATATAGTTGCAGATCTAATGATAGAGCATCTTAGTAGAGGTGAATGATATAGTTGGAGATCTAATGATAGAACATCTTAGTAGAGGTGAATAATATAGTTGGAGATCTAATGATAGAACATCTTAGTAGAGGTGAATGATATAATTGCAGATCTAATGATAGAACATCTTAGTAGAGGTGAATGATATAGTTGGAGATCTAATGATAGAACATCATAGAGTAGAGGTGAATGATATAGTTGGAGATCTAATGATAGAACATCTTAGTAGAGGTGAATGATATAGTTGGAGATCTAATGATAGAACATCTTAGTAGAGGTGAATGATATAGTTGGAGATCTAATGATAGAACATCATAGAGTAGAGGTGAATGATATAGTTGGAGATCTAATGATAGAACATCTTAGTAGAGGTGAATGATATAGTTGGAGATCTAATGATAGAACATCTTAGTAGAGGTGAATAATATAGTTGGAGATCTAATGATAGAACATCTTAGTAGAGGTGAATGATATAGTTGGAGATCTAATGATAGAACATCATAGAGTAGAGGTGAATGATATAGTTGGAGATCTAATGATAGAACATCTTAGTAGAGGTGAATGATATAGTTGCACATCTAATGATAGAACATCTTAGTAGAGGTGAATGATATAGTTGGAGATCTAATGATAGAACATCATAGAGTAGAGGTGAATGATATAGTTGGAGATCTAATGATAGAACATCTTAGTAGAGGTGAATGATATAGTTGGAGATCTAATGATAGAACATCATAGAGTAGAGGTGAATGATATAGTTGGAGATCTAATGATAGAACATCATAGAGTAGAGGTGAATGATATAGTTGGAGATCTAATGATAGAACATCATAGAGTAGAGGTGAATGATATAGTTGGAGATCTAATGATAGAACATCTTAGTAGAGGTGAATAATATAGTTGGAGATCTAATGATAGAACATCATAGAGTAGAGGTGAATGATATAGTTGGAGATCTAATGATAGAACATCTTAGTAGAGGTGAATAATATAGTTGGAGATCTAATGATAGAACATCATAGAGTAGAGGTGAATGATATAGTTGGAGATCTAATGATAGAACATCATAGAGTAGAGGTGAATGATATAGTTGGAGATCTAATGATAGAACATCATAGAGTAGAGGTGAATGATATAGTTGGAGATCTAATGATAGAACATCTTAGTAGAGGTGAATGATATAGTTGGAGATCTAATGATAGAGCATCATAGTAGAGGTGAATGATATAGTTGGAGATCTAATGATAGAGCATCTTAGTAGAGGTGAATGATATAGTTGGAGATCTAATGATAGAACATCTTAGTAGAGGTGAATGATATAGTTGGAGATCTAATGATAGAGCATCTTAGTAGAGGTGAATGATATAGTTGGAGATCTAATGATAGAGCATCTTAGTAGAGGTGAATGATATAGTTGGAGATCTAATGATAGAACATCTTAGTAGAGGTGAATGATATAGTTGGAGATCTAATGATAGAACATCTTAGTAGAGGTGAATGATATAGTTGGAGATCTAATGATAGAACATCTTAGTAGAGGTGAATGATATAGTTGGAGATCTAATGATAGAGCATCTTAGTAGAGGTGAATGATATAGTTGGAGATCTAATGATAGAACATCTTAGTAGAGGTGAATAATATAGTTGGAGATCTAATGATAGAACATCTTAGTAGAGGTGAATGATATAGTTGGAGATCTAATGATAGAGCATCATAGTAGAGGTGAATGATATAGTTGGAGATCTAATGATAGAGCATCTTAGTAGAGGTGAATGATATAGTTGGAGATCTAATGATAGAGCATCATAGTAGAGGTGAATGATATAGTTGGAGATCTAATGATAGAACATCTTAGTAGAGGTGAATGATATAGTTGGAGATCTAATGATAGAGCATCATAGTAGAGGTGAATGATATAGTTGGAGATCTAATGATAGAGCATCTTAGTAGAGGTGAATGATATAGTTGGAGATCTAATGATAGAACATCTTAGTAGAGGTGAATGATATAGTTGGAGATCTAATGATAGAGCATCATAGTAGAGGTGAATGATATAGTTGGAGATCTAATGATAGAGCATCTTAGTAGAGGTGAATGATATAGTTGGAGATCTAATGATAGAACATCATAGAGTAGAGGTGAATAATATAGTTGGAGATCTAATGATAGAACATCATAGAGTAGAGGTGAATGATATAGTTGGAGATCTAATGATAGAACATCATAGAGTAGAGGTGAATGATATAGTTGGAGATCTAATGATAGAACATCATAGAGTAGAGGTGAATGATATAGTTGGAGATCTAATGATAGAACATCTTAGTAGAGGTGAATAATATAGTTGGAGATCTAATGATAGAACATCATAGAGTAGAGGTGAATGATATAGTTGGAGATCTAATGATAGAACATCATAGAGTAGAGGTGAATGATATAGTTGGAGATCTAATGATAGAACATCTTAGTAGAGGTGAATAATATAGTTGGAGATCTAATGATAGAACATCATAGAGTAGAGGTGAATGATATAGTTGGAGATCTAATGATAGAACATCTTAGTAGAGGTGAATGATATAGTTGGAGATCTAATGATAGAACATCATAGAGTAGAGGTGAATGATATAGTTGGAGATCTAATGATAGAACATCATAGAGTAGAGGTGGATGATATAGTTGGAGATCTAATGATAGAACATCTTAGTAGAGGTGGATGATATAGTTGGAGATCTAATGATAGAACATCTTAGTAGAGGTGAATGATATAGTTTGAGATCTAATGATAGAACATCTTAGTAGAGGTGAATGATATAGTTGGAGATCTAATGATAGAACATCATAGAGTAGAGGTGAATGATATAGTTTGAGATCTAATGATAGAACATCTTAGTAGAGGTGAATGATATAGTTGGAGATCTAATGATAGAACATCTTAGTAGAGGTGAATGATATAGTTGGAGATCTAATGATAGAACATCATAGAGTAGAGGTGAATGATATAGTTGGAGATCTAATGATAGAACATCTTAGTAGAGGTGAATGATATAGTTGCAGATCTAATGATAGAACATCATAGAGTAGAGGTGAATGATATAGTTGGAGATCTAATGATAGAACATCATAGAGTAGAGGTGAATGATATAGTTGGAGATCTAATGATAGAACATCATAGAGTAGAGGTGAATGATATAGTTGGAGATCTAATGATAGAACATCTTAGAAAAGAGGTGGATAATATAATCAAAGTCTAATGATAGAAAATCATACAAGCTTGCATACTTACGTTAGCGTAATAGATGTAGAACAGGATGACAGCAACAAGGCAGACCAAATAGAAGAAAATGGTGAAGAAAAACAAACCTGGAAAACAAAAACAAATTCACTTTAATAATTGTGCCATCGAAATGTAACATCGTACCCAGATATTTCAATTATTTGGCCTGTTTTAACACTGTCCCATTGGCTTCAATTGTTCATTTTGGAGATGTCTTTATTGTTGTTGAGACTAAACTTTGTTGCAGCCACCACTTCTGTCTTCTTGTTGAGACTAAACTTTGTTGTGACCATCACTTTTGTCTAGTTGTTGAGACTAAACTTTGTTGTGACCATCACTATTGTCTTGTTGTTGAGACTAAACTTTGTTGTGACCATCACTTCTGTCTTGTTGTTGAGACTAAACTTTGTTGTGACCATCACTTCTGTCTTGTTGTTGAGACTAAACTTTGTTGTGACCATCACTTCTGTCTTGTTGTTGTTGTTGAGGCTAAACTTTGTTGTGACCATCACTTCTGTCTTGTTGTTGAGACTAAACTTTGTTGTGACCATCACTTCTGTCTTGTTGTTGTTGAGACTAAACTTTGTTGTGACCATCACTTCTGTCTTGTTGTTGAGACTAAACTTTGTTGTGACCATCACTTTTGTCTTGTTGTTGTTGAGACTAAACTTTGTTGTGACCATCACTTCTGTCTTGTTGTTGTTGAGACTAAACTTTGTTGTGACCATCACTTCTGTCTTGTTGTTGAGACTAAACTTTGTTGTGACCATCACTTCTGTCTTGTTGTTGTTGAGACTAAACTTTGTTGTGACCATCACTTCTGTCTTGTTGTTGAGACTAAACTTTGTTGTGACCATCACTTTTGTCTTGTTGTTGAGACTAAACTTTGTTGTGACCATCACTTCTGTCTTGTTGTTGAGACTAAACTTTGTTGTGACCATCACTTTTGTCTTGTTGTTGAGACTAAACTTTGTTGTGACCATCACTTCTGTCTTGTTGTTGAGACTAAACTTTGTTGTGACCATCACTTTTGTCTTGTTGTTGAGGCTAAACTTTGCTGTGACCATCACTTTTGTCTTGTTGTTGAGACTAAACTTTGTTGTGACCATCACTATTGTCTTGTTGTTGTTGAGACTAAACTTTGTTGTGACCATCACTTCTGTCTTGTTGTTGAGGCTAAACTTTGTTGTGACCATTACTTTTGTCTTGTTGTTGAGACTAAACTTTGTTGTGACCATCACTTTTGTCTTGTTGTTGAGACTAAACTTTGTTGTGACCATCACTTTTGTCTTGTTGTTGAGACTAAACTTTGTTGTGACCATCACTTTTGTCTTGTTGTTGTTGTTGAGGCTAAACTTTGTTGTGACCATCACTTTTGTCTTGTTGTTGAGGCTAAACTTTGCTGTGACCATCACTTTTGTCTTGTTGTTGAGACCAAACTTTGTTGTGACCATCACTTTTGTCTTGTTGTTGAGGCTAAACTTTGCTGTGACCATCACTTTTGTCTTGTTGTTGAGGCTAAACTTTGTTGTGACCATCACTTCTGTCTTGTTGTTGAGACTAAACTTTGTTGTGACCATCACTATTGTCTTGTTGTTGAGGCTAAACTTTGCTGTGACCATCACTTTTGTCTTGTTGTTGTTGTTGAGGCTAAACTTTGTTGTGACCATCACTTTTGTCTTGTTGTTGAGGCTAAACTTTGTTGTGACCATCACTTCTGTCTTGTTGTTGAGACTAAACTTTGCTGTGACCATCACTATTGTCTTGTTGTTGTTGTTGAGACTAAACTTTGTTGTGACAATCACTTTTGTCTTGTTGTTGAGGCTAAACTTTGTTGTGACCATCACTTCTGTCTTGTTGTTGAGACTAAACTTTGCTGTGACCATCACTATTGTCTTGTTGTTGAGGCTAAACTTTGCTGTGACCATCACTTTTGTCTTGTTGTTGTTGTTGAGGCTAAACTTTGTTGTGACCATCACTTTTGTCTTGTTGTTGAGACTAAACTTTGTTGTGACCATCACTTTTGTCTTGTTGTTGAGGCTAAACTTTGTTGTGACCATCACTTTTGTCTTGTTGTTGAGACTAAACTTTGCTGTGACCATCACTTTTGTCTTGTTGTTGAGACTAAACTTTGCTGTGACCATCACTTCTGTCTTGTTGTTGTTGAGGCTAAACTTTGTTGTGACCATCACTTCTGTCTTGTTGTTGTTGAGACTAAACTTTGCTGTGACCATCACTTTTGTCTTGTTGTTGAGACTAAACTTTGCTGTGACCATCACTTTTGTCTTGTTGTTGTTGTTGAGACTAAACTTTGTTGTGACCATCACTTCTGTCTTGTTGTTGTTGAGACTAAACTTTGTTGTGACAATCACTTTTGTCTTGTTGTTGAGGCTAAACTTTGTTGTGACCATCACTTTTGTCTTGTTGTTGAGACTAAACTTTGTTGTGACAATCACTTTTGTCTTGTTGTTGAGACTAAACTTTGCTGTGACCATCACTTTTGTCTTGTTGTTGAGGCTAAACTTTGTTGTGACCATCACTTCTGTCTTGTTGTTGTTGTTGAGGCTAAACTTTGCTGTGACCATCACTTCTGTCTTGTTGTTGTTGAGACTAAACTTTGTTGTGACCATCACTATTGTCTTGTTGTTGAGGCTAAACTTTGTTGTGACCATCACTTTTGTCTTGTTGTTGAGGCTAAACTTTGTTGTGACCATCACTATTGTCTTGTTGTTGAGGCTAAACTTTGTTGTGACCATCACTTTTGTCTTGTTGTTGAGACTAAACTTTGTTGTGACCATCACTATTGTCTTGTTGTTGAGACTAAACTTTGTTGTGACCATCACTTTTGTCTTGTTGTTGAGGCTAAACTTTGTTGTGACCATCACTATTGTCTTGTTGTTGAGACTAAACTTTGTTGTGACCATCACTATTGTCTTGTTGTTGAGACTAAACTTTGTTGTGACCATCACTTTTGTCTTGTTGTTGAGACTAAACTTTGTTGTGACCATCACTTTTGTCTTGTTGTTGAGGCTAAACTTTGTTGTGACCATCACTATTGTCTTGTTGTTGAGACTAAACTTTGTTGTGACCATCACTATTGTCTTGCTGTTGAGGCTAAACTTTGTTGTGACCATCACTATTGTCTTGTTGTTGAGACTAAACTTTGTTGTGACCATCACTATTGTCTTGTTGTTGAGACTAAACTTTGTTGTGACCATCACTTTTGTCTTGTTGTTGAGGCTAAACTTTGTTGTGACCATCACTATTGTCTTGTTGTTGAGACTAAACTTTGTTGTGACCATCACTATTGTCTTGTTGTTGAGACTAAACTTTGTTGTGACCATCACTTTTGTCTTGTTGTTGAGGCTAAACTTTGTTGTGACCATCACTTTTGTCTTGTTGTTGTTGTTGAGGCTAAACTTTGTTGTGACCATCACTTTTGTCTTGTTGTTGTTGTTGAGACTAAACTTTGCTGTGACCATCACTATTGTCTTGTTGTTGTGACTAAACTTTGTTGTGACCATCACTATTGTCTTGTTGTTGAGGCTAAACTTTGCTGTGACCATCACTTTTGTCTTGTTGTTGAGACTAAACTTTGCTGTGACCATCACTATTGTCTTGTTGTTGAGACTAAACTTTGCTGTGACCATCACTTTTGTCTTGTTGTTGAGACTAAACTTTGCTGTGACCATCACTATTGTCTTGTTGTTGAGGCTAAACTTTGCTGTGACCATCACTTTTGTCTTGTTGTTGAGGCTAAACTTTGCTGTGACCATCACTTTTGTCTTGTTGTTGAGACTAAACTTTGTTGTGACCATCACTTTTGTCTTGTTGTTGAGACTAAACTTTGTTGTGACCATCACTTTTGTCTTGTTGTTGAGGCTAAACTTTGCTGTGACCATCACTTTTGTCTTGTTGTTGAGACTAAACTTTGTTGTGACCATCACTATTGTCTTGTTGTTGTTGAGACAAAACTTTGTTGTGACCATCACTATTTT
This sequence comes from Megaustenia siamemsis, assembly GCA_032433765.1. Taxonomy (NCBI): domain Eukaryota; kingdom Metazoa; phylum Mollusca; class Gastropoda; order Stylommatophora; family Ariophantidae; genus Megaustenia; species Megaustenia siamemsis. The sequence goes on from JAVIAB010000041.1 coordinate 83,081,683, forward strand.
CTTGTTGTTGAGACTAAACTTTGCTGTGACCATCACTATTGTCTTGTTGTTGTTGAGACTAAACTTTGTTGTGACCATCACTTTTGTCTTGTTGTTGTTGAGACTAAACTTTGTTGTGACCATCACTTCTGTCTTGTTGTTGAGACTAAACTTTGCTGTGACCATCACTATTGTCTTGTTGTTGTTGAGACTAAACTTTGTTGTGACCATCACTATTGTCTTGTTGTTGAGACTAAACTTTGCTGTGACCATCACTATTGTCTTGTTGTTGTTGAGACTAAACTTTGTTGTGACCATCACTTTTGTCTTGTTGTTGTTGTGACTAAACTTTGTTGTGACCATCACTTTTGTCTTGTTGTTGAGACTAAACTTTGCTGTGACCATCACTATTGCCTTGTTGTTGTTGAGACTAAACTTTGTTGTGACCATCACTTTTGTCTTGTTGTTGAGGCTAAACTTTGCTGTGACCATCACTTTTGTCTTGTTGTTGAGACTAAACTTTGTTGTGACCATCACTATTGTCTTGTTGTTGTTGAGACTAAACTTTGTTGTGACCATCACTTCTGTCTTGTTGTTGAGGCTAAACTTTGTTGTGACCATTACTTTTGTCTTGTTGTTGAGACTAAACTTTGTTGTGACCATCACTTTTGTCTTGTTGTTGAGACTAAACTTTGTTGTGACCATCACTTCTGTCTTGTTGTTGTTGTGACTAAACTTTGCTGTGACCATCACTTTTGTCTTGTTGTTGAGACTAAACTTTGTTGTGACCATCACTTTTGTCTTGTTGTTGAGACTAAACTTTGTTGTGACCATCACTTTTGTCTTGTTGAGGCTAAACTTTGTTGTGACCATTACTTTTGTCTTGTTGTTGTTGTTGAGGCTAAACTTTGTTGTGACCATCACTTTTGTCTTGTTGTTGAGACTAAACTTTGCTGTGACCATCACTTTTGTCTTGTTGTTGAGGCTAAACTTTGCTGTGACTATCACTTTTGTCTTGTTGTTGAGACTAAACTTTGTTGTGACCATCACTTTTGTCTTGTTGTTGAGACTAAACTTTGCTGTGACCATCACTTTTGTCTTGTTGTTGTTGTTGAGGCTAAACTTTGTTGTGACCATCACTATTGTCTTGTTGTTGAGACAAAACTTTGTTGTGACCATCACTATTGTCTTGTTGTTAGGCTAAACTTTGTTGTGACCATCACTATTGTCTTGTTGTTGAGGCTAAACTTTGCTGTGACCATCACTTTTGTCTTGTTGTTGAGACTAAACTTTGTTGTGACCATCACTTTTGTCTTGTTGTTGAGACTAAACTTTGTTGTGACCATCACTTTTGTCTTGTTGTTGAGGCTAAACTTTGCTGTGACCATCACTTTTGTCTTGTTGTTGAGACTAAACTTTGCTGTGACCATCACTTTTGTCTTGTTGTTGAGACTAAACTTTGCTGTGACCATCACTTTTGTGTTGTTGTTGAGGCTAAACTTTGCTGTGACCATCACTATTGTCTTGTTGTTGAGGCTAAACTTTGCTGTGACCATCACTATTGTCTTGTTGTTGAGACTAAACTTTGTTGTGACCATCACTTTTGTGTTGTTGTTGAGACTAAACTTTGCTGTGACCATCACTATTGTCTTGTTGTTGAGGCTAAACTTTGCTGTGACCATCACTTTTGTCTTGTTGTTGTTGTTGAGGCTAAACTTTGTTGTGACCATCACTTTTGTCTTGTTGTTGAGACTAAACTTTGTTGTGACCATCACTTTTGTCTTGTTGTTGAGGCTAAACTTTGTTGTGACCATCACTTTTGTCTTGTTGTTGAGACTAAACTTTGCTGTGACCATCACTTTTGTCTTGTTGTTGAGACTAAACTTTGCTGTGACCATCACTTTTGTCTTGTTGTTGTTGTTGAGGCTAAACTTTGTTGTGACCATCACTTCTGTCTTGTTGTTGTTGAGACTAAACTTTGCTGTGACCATCACTTTTGTCTTGTTGTTGAGACTAAACTTTGCTGTGACCATCACTTTTGTCTTGTTGTTGTTGTTGAGACTAAACTTTGTTGTGACCATCACTTCTGTCTTGTTGTTGTTGAGACTAAACTTTGTTGTGACAATCACTTTTGTCTTGTTGTTGAGGCTAAACTTTGTTGTGACCATCACTTTTGTCTTGTTGTTGAGACTAAACTTTGTTGTGACAATCACTTTTGTCTTGTTGTTGAGACTAAACTTTGCTGTGACCATCACTTTTGTCTTGTTGTTGAGGCTAAACTTTGTTGTGACCATCACTTCTGTCTTGTTGTTGTTGTTGAGGCTAAACTTTGCTGTGACCATCACTTCTGTCTTGTTGTTGTTGAGACTAAACTTTGTTGTGACCATCACTATTGTCTTGTTGTTGAGGCTAAACTTTGTTGTGACCATCACTTTTGACTTGTTGTTGAGGCTAAACTTTGTTGTGACCATCACTATTGTCTTGTTGTTGAGGCTAAACTTTGTTGTGACCATCACTTTTGTCTTGTTGTTGAGACTAAACTTTGTTGTGACCATCACTATTGTCTTGTTGTTGAGACTAAACTTTGTTGTGACCATCACTTTTGTCTTGTTGTTGAGGCTAAACTTTGTTGTGACCATCACTATTGTCTTGTTGTTGAGACTAAACTTTGTTGTGACCATCACTATTGTCTTGTTGTTGAGACTAAACTTTGTTGTGACCATCACTTTTGTCTTGTTGTTGAGACTAAACTTTGTTGTGACCATCACTTTTGTCTTGTTGTTGAGGCTAAACTTTGTTGTGACCATCACTATTGTCTTGTTGTTGAGACTAAACTTTGTTGTGACCATCACTATTGTCTTGTTGTTGAGACTAAACTTTGTTGTGACCATCACTATTGTCTTGTTGTTGAGGCTAAACTTTGTTGTGACCATCACTATTGTCTTGTTGTTGAGACTAAACTTTGTTGTGACCATCACTATTGTCTTGTTGTTGAGACTAAACTTTGTTGTGACCATCACTTTTGTCTTGTTGTTGAGGCTAAACTTTGTTGTGACCATCACTATTGTCTTGTTGTTGAGACTAAACTTTGTTGTGACCATCACTATTGTCTTGTTGTTGAGACTAAACTTTGTTGTGACCATCACTTTTGTCTTGTTGTTGAGGCTAAACTTTGTTGTGACCATCACTTTTGTCTTGTTGTTGTTGTTGAGGCTAAACTTTGTTGTGACCATCATTTTTGTCTTGTTGTTGTTGTTGAGGCTAAACTTTGTTGTGACCATCACTTTTGTCTTGTTGTTGTTGAGACTAAACTTTGTTGTGACCATCACTTTTGTCTTGTTGTTGAGACTAAACTTTGTTGTGACCATCACTTTTGTCTTGTTGTTGTTGTTGAGACTAAACTTTGTTGTGACCATCACTTTTGTCTTGTTGTTGAGACTAAACTTTGTTGTGACCATCACTTTTGTCTTGTTGTTGAGGCTAAACTTTGCTGTGACCATCACTTTTGTCTTGTTGTTGAGACTAAACTTTGTTGTGACCATCACTATTGTCTTGTTGTTGTTGAGACAAAACTTTGTTGTGACCATCACTATTGTCTTGTTGTTGAGACTAAACTTTGCTGTGACCATCACTATTGTCTTGTTGTTGTTGAGACTAAACTTTGTTGTGACCATCACTTTTGTCTTGTTGTTGAGGCTAAACTTTGCTGTGACCATCACTTTTGTCTTGTTGTTGAGACTAAACTTTGTTGTGACCATCACTATTGTCTTGTTGTTGTTGAGACTAAACTTTGTTGTGACCATCACTTCTGTCTTGTTGTTGAGGCTAAACTTTGTTGTGACCATTACTTTTGTCTTGTTGTTGAGACTAAACTTTGTTGTGACCATCACTATTGTCTTGTTGTTGAGACTAAACTTTGTTGTGACCATCACTATTGTCTTGTTGTTGAGACTAAACTTTGTTGTGACAATCACTTTTGTCTTGTTGTTGAGGCTAAACTTTGCTGTGACCATCACTTTTGTCTTGTTGTTGAGGCTAAACTTTGCTGTGACCATCACTATTGTCTTGTTGTTGAGGCTAAACTTTGCTGTGACCATCACTATTGTCTTGTTGTTGAGGCTAAACTTTGTTGTGACCATTACTTTTGTCTTGTTGTTGTTGTTGAGGCTAAACTTTGTTGTGACCATCACTTTTGTCTAGTTGTTGAGACTAAACTTTGTTGTGACCATCACTATTGTCTTGTTGTTGTGACTAAACTTTGTTGTGACCATCACTATTGTCTTGTTGTTGTTGAGACTAAACTTTGTTGTGACCATCACTATTGTCTTGTTGTTGTTGAGACTAAACTTTGTTGTGACCATCACTATTGTCTTGTTGTTGAGGCTAAACTTTGCTGTGACCATCACTTTTGTCTTGTTGTTGAGGCTAAACTTTGCTGTGACCATCACTTTTGTCTTGTTGTTGTGACTAAACTTTGCTGTGACCATCACTTTTGTCTTGTTGTTGAGGCTAAACTTTGCTGTGACCATCACTTTTGTCTTGTTGTTGAGACTAAACTTTGTTGTGACCATCACTTTTGTCTTGTTGTTGAGACAAAACTTTGCTGTGACCATCACTTTTGTCTTGTTGTTGAGACTAAACTTTGCTGTGACCATCACTTTTGTCTTGTTGTTGTTGTTGAGACTAAACTTTGCTGTGACCATCACTTTTGTCTTGTTGTTGAGACTAAACTTTGCTGTGACCATCACTTTTGTCTTGTTGTTGAGGCTAAACTTTGCTGTGACCATCACTTTTGTCTTGTTGTTGAGACTAAACTTTGTTGTGACCATCACTTTTGTCTTGTTGTTGAGGCTAAACTTTGCTGTGACCATCACTATTGTCTTGATGTTGAGACTAAACTTTGCTGTGACCATCACTTTTGTCTTGTTGTTGAGGCTAAACTTTGCTGTGACCATCACTATTGTCTTGATGTTGAGACTAAACTTTGCTGTGACCATCACTATTGTCTTGTTGTTGAGGCTAAACTTTGTTGTGACCATCACTTTTGTCTTGTTGAGACTAAACTTTGCTGTGACCATCACTTTTGTCTTGTTGTTGAGACTAAACTTTGCTGTGACCATCACTATTGTCTTGTTGTTGAGACTAAACTTTGTTGTGACCATCACTATTGTCTTGTTGTTGAGACTAAACTTTGTTGTGACCATCACTATTGTCTTGTTGTTGAGACTAAACTTTGCTGTGACCATCACTTTTGTCTTGTTGTTGAGGCTAAACTTTGCTGTGACCATCACTATTGTCTTGATGTTGAGACTAAACTTTGCTGTGACCATCACTTTTGTCTTGTTGAGACTAAACTTTGCTGTGACCATCACTTTTGTCTTGTTGTTGAGACTAAACTTTGCTGTGACCATCACTATTGTCTTGTTGTTGAGACTAAACTTTGTTGTGACCATCACTATTGTCTTGTTGTTGAGACTAAACTTTGTTGTGACCATCACTATTGTCTTGTTGTTGAGACTAAACTTTGCTGTGACCATCACTTTTGTCTTGTTGTTGAGACTAAACTTTGTTGTGACCATCACTATTGTCTTGTTGTTGAGACTAAACTTTGTTGTGACCATCACTTTTGTCTTGTTGTTGAGACTAAACTTTGTTGTGACCATCACTATTGTCTTGTTGTTGAGACTAAACTTTGTTGTGACCATCACTTTTGTCTTGTTGTTGAGGCTAAACTTTGTTGTGACCATCACTTTTGTCTTGTTGTTGTTGTTAAGACTAAACTTTGTTGTGACCATCACTTTTGTCTTGTTGTTGAGACTAAACTTTGCTGTGACCATCACTTCTGTCTTGTTGTTGTTGTTGAGACTAAACTTTGTTGTGACCATCACTTCTGTCTTGTTGTTGTTGAGAATAAACTTTGTTGTGACCATCACTTTTGTCTTGTTGTTGAGACTAAACTTTGTTGTGACCATCACTTTTGTCTTGTTGTTGAGGCTAAACTTTGTTGTGACCATCACTTTTGTCTTGTTGTTGAGGCTAAACTTTGCTGTGACCATCACTTTTGTCTTGTTGTTGAGGCTAAACTTTGTTGTGACCATCACTTTTGTCTTGTTGTTGAGACTAAACTTTGTTGTGACCATCACTTCTGTCTTGTTGTTGAGACTAAACTTTGTTGTGACCATCATTTCTGTCTTGTTGTTGTTGTTGAGGCTAAACTTTGTTGTGACCATCACTTTTGTCTTGTTGTTGAGACTAAACTTTGTTGCGACTATCACTTCTGTCTTGTTGTTGTTGAGACTAAACTTTGTTGTGACCATCACTTCTGTCTTGTTGTTGAGACTAAACTTTGTTGGACCATCACTTCTGTCTTGTTGTTGCTGAGACTAAACTTTGTTGTGACCATCATTTCTGTCTTGTTGTTGTTGCTGAGATTAAACTTTGTTGTGACCATTACTTCTGTCTTGTTGTTGTTGAGACTAAACTTTGTTGTGACCATCACTTCTGTCTTGTTGTTGTTGTTGAGACTAAACTTTGTTGTGACCATCATTTCTGTCTAGTTGTTGTTGAGACTAAACTTTGTTGTGACCATCACTTCTGTCTAGTTGTTGTTGAGACTAAATTTTGTTGTGACCATCAATTCTGCCTTGTTGTTGTTGAGACTAATCTTTGTTGTGACCGTCACTTCTGTCTTGTTGTTGTTGAGACTAAACTTTGTTGTGACCATCACTTCTGTCTTGTTGTTGTTGTGACTAAACTTTGTTGGACCATCACTTCTGTCTTGTTGTTGTTGAGACTAAACTTTGTTGTGACCATCACTTCTGTCTTGTTGTTGTTGAGACTAATCTTTGTTGTGACCATCACTTCTGTCTTGTTGTTGTTGAGACTAAACTTTGTTGTGACCATCACTTCTGTCTTGTTGTTGTTAAGACTAATCTTTGTTGTGACCATCACTTCTGTCTTGTTGTTGAGACTAAACTTTGTTGTGACCATCACTTCTGTCTTGTTGTTGAGACTAAACTTTGTTGTGACCATCACTTCTGTCTTGTTGTTGAGACTAAAATTTGTTGTGACCATCACTTCTGTCTTGTTGTTGAGACTAAACTTTGTTGTGACCATCACTTCTGTCTAGTTGTTGTTGTTGTTGAGACTAAACTTTGTTGTGACCATCACTTCTGTCTTGTTGTTGTTATTGAGACTAAACTTTGTTGTGACCATCACTTCTGTCTAGTTGTTGTTATTGAGACTAACCTTTGTTGTGACCATCACTTCTGTCTTGTTGTTGTTGTTGAGACTAAACTTTGTTGTGACCATCACTTCTGTCTTGTTGTTGTTATTGAGACTAACCTTTGTTGTGACCATCACTTCTGTCTAGTTGTTGTTGTTGTTGAGACTAAACTTTGTTGTGACCATCACTTCTGTCTTGTTGTTGTTATTGAGACTAACCTTTGTTGTGACCATCACTTCTGTCTTGTTGTTGTTGTTGTTGAGACTAAACTTTGTTGTGACCATCACTTCTGTCTTGTTGTTGTTATTGAGACTAAACTTTGTTGTGACCATCACTTCTGTCTTGTTGTTGTTGTTGAGACTAAACTTTGTTGTGACCATCACTTCTGTCTTGTTGTTGTTGTTGAGACTAAACTTTGTTGTGACCATCACTTCTGTCTTGTTGTTGTTGTTGTTGAGACTAAACTTTGTTGTGACCATCACTTCTGTCTTGTTGTTGTTGTTGTTGAGACTAAACTTTGTTGTGACCATCACTTCTGTCTTGTTGTTGTTATTGAGACTAACCTTTGTTGTGACCATCACTTCTGTCTTGTTGTTGTTGTTGTTGTTGAGACTAAACTTTGTTGTGACCATCACTTCTGTCTTGTTGTTGTTATTGAGACTAAACTTTGTTGTGACCATCACTTCTGTCTTCTTGTTATTGTTGAGACTAAACTTTGTTGTGACCATCACTTCTGTCTTGTTGTTGTTGTTGTTGAGACTAAACTTTGTTGTGACCATCACTTCTGTCTTGTTGTTGTTATTGAGACTAAACTTAGTTGTGACCATCACTTCTGTCTTGTTGTTGTTATTGAGACTAAACTTTTTTTGTGACCATCACTTCTGTCTTGTTGTTGTTATTGAGATTAAACTTTGTTGTGACCATCACTTCTGTCTTGTTGTTGTTATTGAGACTAAACTTTGTTGTGACCATCACTTCTGTCTTGTTGTTGTTGAGACTAAACTTTGTTGTGACCATCACTTCTGTCTTGTTGTTGTTGTTGTTGAGACTAAACTATGTTGTGACCATCACTTCTGTCTAGTTGTTGATGTTGAGACTAAACTTTGTTGTGACCATCACTTCTGTCTAGTTGTTGTTATTGAGACTAAACTTTGTTGTGACCATCACTTCTGTCTTGTTGTTGTTATTGAGACTAAACTTTGTTGTGACCATCACTTCTGTCTTGTTGTTGTTGTTGTTGAGACTAAACTATGTTGTGACCATCACTTCTGTCTAGTTGTTGATGTTGAGATTAAACCTTGTTGTGACCATCACTTCTGTCTTGTTTTTGTAGTTGTTGTTGTTGTTGAGACTAAACGTTGTTGTGACCATCACTTCTGTCTTGTAGTTGTTGTTGAGACTAAACTTTGTTGTGAACATCACTTCTGTCTTGTTTTTGTAGTTGTTGTTGTTGTTAAGACTAAACGTTGTTGTGACCATCACTTCTGTCTAGTTGTTGTTGTTGAGACTAAACTTTGTTGTGACCATCACTTCTGTCTAGTAGTTGTTGTTAAGACTAAACTTTGTTGTGACCATCACTTCTGTATTGTTGTTGAGACTAATCTTTGTTCTTTGCCAGGTGTGATCTGCTAACTGTTGGACACACCAAATGAGAACACTTTAATGTGAACAGTCATTTTTCACAGCCCAATCCATGGGCGATGCGTTTAACATATTTACATGGTGTGAACACCTGACAGGTAAATGAACAACACCAAGGTGTGAACACCTGACAGGTAAATAAAGAACACCTGTAGACGTGGGAGGAGTGATAACCTACGTGAAATTAAAGAAATAGGTGAAACACATCTCGAATTGTGGGGGTGTATTAGTCGAGAAATTAAACACGTGGATCGATTTGATTAAAGGAGCCGACAAATATTTAAAGAGGAGACACAAAGAAATGGAGGATTTTTCCAGGAGAACATTAGAGAGGACACGCGCGTAGATGTCGAGAGTTCTGAACAGTCATAGATGAAACCTCAAGGATTAGGTTAGGAGTGTCTAGAGAATTAAAGTCCACAAGATGAATAGAATATGTGTGTTAGTATTAGACTGGAGGAGACTGTTCAATGGGGAACAGTCTCTATATAAGTACACTAAACTGGTAGAATAAGTATATCAGACTTAGACCTGAAGAGGCCGTTCAATGGGGAACGGTCTCCGCTTAAGTAAGTAGATAAGTAGAGAAGTGTGTAGAAGCCTAGGGCCCAGTGGCGAGTAACATTGCTGCTGGGCAGCATGTGAATGACCTTATTTCCAACATTGGTCATGTAATGTCATGTAAACATGTTAAACACGTCGCCCATGGACTGGGCTGTGAAATAAAGACTGTTTGCATAAAAGTGTTCTAATTTGGTGTGTCCAACAGTTAGCAGATCACGGCTGGCGAAGAAAGACTTGGGAACGTTAAAGGAAAGAAACAAAAAAGTCGCGGGCACAACACAAGTCGAAGTACAAACCACTATACTCTAACACGGGACACGTTATAACGTGTTGGGGTTTCCCAAGCAAGTATCTCATGCTTGACCAAGATCCAGGTGTCAAGTAAGGTCAGGGCCACGGCACAAATGTCGCCTGTCATATTGCATGACCAGGGCAGCCAGCAGCTGGTTATAACAGCTATCCATGTTCAAATTAACATCAAGAAATCTCCATCCAAGCAACAAATACATTCTTCCTGATACACACCAAAAGGTGGCAACAAATAAACAAGAAAAAGAGAACTAAGCTGCAGAAAGGGAGAGAACTCACCAAAGCTGTAGCACTTTGACTGGGTCTCCTCGTATTTCTCCACCCAGGACTCAGCCCATGAGTGAGCAAAGTCCACCAGCAGCACCAGCTGGATGATGATGAAGAGGAAGCCACCAATCATGCCAAACACCATCCACACTAGAGACCAGAAAATGTAGAAAGTTTGAGTGATGGGTGTGTTGTATGTTGATGGGTGTGTTGTATGTTGATGGGTGTGTTGTATGTTGATGATGGGTGTGTTGTATGTTGATAGGTGTGTTGTATGATGTTGATGGGTGTGTTGTATGATGTTGATGGGTGTGTTGTATGTTGATGGATGTGTTGTATGTTGATGGGTGTGGGGTGTGTTGTATGTTGATGGGTGTGTTGTATGTTGTTGATGGGTGTGTTGTATGATGATAGGTGTTGTATGATGTTGATGTGTGTTGTATGATGATGGGTGTGTTGTATGATGATGGGTGTGTTGTATGATGATGGGTGTGTTGTATGTTGATGTTTGTGTTGAATGTTGATGAGTGTGTTGTATGGTGATGGGTGTGTAGTATGATGATGGGTTTGTTGTATCATGATGGGTGTGTTGTATGATGATGGGTTTGTTGTATCGTGATGGGTGTGTTGTATGATGATGGGTGTGTTGTATGATGATGATGGGTGTGTTGTGTGATGTATGTGTTGAATAATGATGGGTGTGTTGTATGATGACAGGTGTGTTGTATGATAATGATGTGTGAGTTGTATGGTGATGGGTGTGTTGTATGATGAGTGTATTGTAAGATGATGATGGTTGTGTTGTATGATTATGGTTGTGTTGTATGATGATGGGCGTATTGTATGATGATGGTTATGTTGTATGATGATGATTGTGTTGTATGATGATGGTTATGTTGTATGATGATGATTGTGTTGTATGATGATGGTTGTGTTGTATGATGATGGTTATGTTGTATTATGGTGATTGTGTTGTATGATGATGGTTGTGTTGTATGATGATGGTTATGTTGGATGATGATGGTTATGTTGTATGATGATGATTGTGTTGTATGATGATGGTTGTGTTGTATGATGATGGGTGTGGTGTATTATGATGGGTGTGTTGTATGATGATGGGTGTGTTGTATTATGATGGGTGTGTTGTATGATGATGGGTATGTTGTATGGTGATGGGTGTGTTGTATGATGATGATGTGTGCGTTGTATGATGATGGGTGTGTTGTATGATGGTGGGTATGTTGTATGATGGTGGGTGTATTGTATGATGATGGTTGTGTTGTATGATGATGGTTGTGTTGTATGATGATGGTTATGTTGGATGATGATGATGGGTGTATTGTATGATGATGGTTATGTTGTATGATGATGATTGTGTTGTATGATGATGGGTGTGTTGTATGATGATGGGTGTGTTGTATTATGACGGGTGTGTTGTATTATGATGGGTGTGTTGTATTATGATGGGTGTGTTGTATTATGATGGGTGTGTTGTATTGAGATGGGTGTGGTGTATAATGATGATGGGTGTGTTGTATGATGATGGGTGTGTTGTATGATGATGATGTGTGTGTTGTATGGTGATGGGTGTGTTGTATGATCATTGGTGTATTGTATGATGATGGGTGTGTTTTATGATGATGGGTATGTTGTATGATAATGTGTGTGTTGCATGATGATGGGTGTGTTGTATGGTGATGTGTGTGTTGCATGGTGATGTGTGTGTTGCATGGTGATGTGTGTGTTGCATGGTGATGTGTGTGTTGCATGGTGATGTGTGTGTTGTATGGTGATGTGTGTGTTGTATGGTGATGTGTGTGTTGTATGGTGATGTGTGTGTTGTATGGTGATGTGTGTGTTGTGTGGTGATGTGTGTGTTGTGTGGTGATGTGTGTGTTGTATGGTGATGGGTTTGTTGTATGATAATGTGTGTGTTGTATGGTGATGTGTGTGTTGTATGGTGATGTGTGTGTTGTATGGTGATGTGTGTGTTGTATGGTGATGTGTGTGTTGTATGGTGATGGGTTTATTGTATGATGATGGGTGTGTTGTATGATGGGTGTGTTGTATGATGATGGGTATGTTGTATGATGGTGGGTATGTTGTATGATGGTGGGTATGTTATATGATGATGGTTGTGTTGTATGAATGATGGATGTGTTGCATGTATGATAGGTAGTTGTGACATGTACATACACTAGTCAAATGTATGAATAAACCATATTATGTACATACTTGTACTTCTTTCCTCCCTTGTTTACCTTTCAACATCAAGGAGAGATGTCATGAGCTCACTGAGTGGCTGGCTGTTTATAGACTATCTGACAATTATATCAGGTGGGTTACAACTTCCAAAATGCTGCAAAACATGGACATAAAAGAGGCAGAACTAACCTTCACCAAATGTTCCTCTAGGAATGAAGAACGCCCCCACACAGATGCCCACCATAATGATAACCTTGAAGAACCAAAATCTGGCAGAGAAATGCATTTCTTGTAAGGTTTGACTCAACAATTTCATCATATTAGGGCAAAATTGCAACAACTTCATCACATTAGAACAATACTGCAACAATTTCATCACATTAGTACAATACTGCAACAATTTCATCACATTAGGACAATACTGCAACAATTTCATCACATTAGTACAATACTGCAACAATTTCATCACATTAGGACAATACTGCAACAATTTCATCACATTAGTACAATACTGCAACAATTTCATCACATTAGGACAATACTGCAACAATTTCATCACATTAGTACAATACTGCAACAATTTCATCACATTAGAACAATACTGCAACAATTTCATCACATTAGAACAATACTGCAACAATTTCATCACATTAGGACAATACTGCAACAATTTCATCACATTAGTACAATACTGCAACAATTTCATCACATTAGAACAATACTGCAACAATTTCATCACATTAGAACAATACTGCAACAATTTCATCACATTAGGACAATACTGCAACAATTTCATCACATTAGTACAATACTGCAACAATTTCATCACATTAGTACAATACTGCAACAATTTCATCACATTAGAACAATACTGCAACAATTTCATCACATTAGGACAATACTGCAACAATTTCATCACATTAGTACAATACTGCAACAATTTCATCACATTAGTACAATACTGCAACAATTTCATCACATTAGTACAATACTGCAACAATTTCATCACATTAGGACAATACTGCAACAATTTCATCACATTAGTACAATACTGCAACAATTTCATCACATTAGTACAATACTGCAACAATTTCATCACATTAGTACAATACTGCAACAATTTCATCACATTAGGACAATACTGCAACAATTTCATCACATTAGTACAATACTGCAACAATTTCATCACATTAGGACAATACTGCAACAATTTCATCACATTAGTACAATACTGCAACAATTTCATCACATTAGAACAATACTGCAACAATTTCATCATATTAGGGCAACATTTCAACAATTTCATCATATTAGGACAATATTAGGACAATACTACAACAATTTCATCATATTAGGGCAACATTTTAAAAATGTCATCACATTAGGGCAAAATTTCAACAATTTCATCACATTAGGGCAACATTTCAACAATTTCATCACATTAGGGCAACATTTCAACAATTTCATCACATTAGGGCAACATTTTAAAAATGTCATCACATTAGGAAAATACTGCAACAATTTCATCACATTAGTACAATACTGCAACAATTTCATCACATTAGAACAATACTGCAACAATTTCATCATATTAGGGCAACATTTCAACAATTTCATCATATTAGGACAATATTAGGACAATACTACAACAATTTCATCATATTAGGGCAACATTTTAAAAATGTCATCACATTAGGGCAACATTTCAACAATTTCATCACATTAGGGCAACATTTCAACAATTTCATCACATTAGGGCAACATTTCAACAATTTCATCACATTAGGGCAAAATTGCAACAATTTCATCACATTAGGGCAACATTTCAACAATTTCATCACATTAGGGCAAAATTGCAACAATTTCATCACATTAGGAAAATACTGCAACAATTTCATCATATAGACCAATAAGCCTACCGAGCTGTCTGAGTAAAGTCATAGAAAGGCTGGTTAACAGAAGACTTATGTGGCATTTGAAGACAATACAACAAATCGTACCACAACAAAGTGGCTTCCATCAGCACAGATCAACTGAAGACCTCATCACCTACATTGCACAGGAAATAGAGGATGCTCTACAAGAAAAGAGACACACACTGGCAGTGTGGGTCAACATGGAGAAGGCTTTTGACAGGGTTTGGCAAGAGGGTTTAAAGAAAAAGCTTTTTAGACTTGGCATCCAGGGTAGTTTATTCAATTGGGTCTCTCAATACCTTCAGGATAGAATGACCAGAGTACAAGTTCAACTAAGTAAGAAGGTCTCTTTCGAACAAGGTGCCCCACAAAGTCTTGTCCCCAACACTCTTTTTAATTTTCATAAATGACATCGTAATGGACATTCCACCCAGAATACACTCAGCAATATACACAGATGTGGCAGTGCGGCTAAAACCACTGTTCCGCTGGCTGAAAAGCTGACGTATGGTGTTTGAAGCTCGCGGCAGACAGAAAGAATTTTTTCTATCGGGGGTGAAATAAAAATCCTGCATCGCACACGTCGTGGCGACTGCTTGACCAAGCGGCCTTTATCCCTCTGGTTCTATCATTGCCCCATGACATACACCAGCAATGGTACTATGTGTCGTAAAGATAGTTTTTTTTAGTTGTTATGGGCTCACGAGGAAAGTGTGTCGGTGACTGGACCCAGGATGCAAGATGCCCTAGGTGAACTTGAAAAATGGATGAACACCTGGTTCTTACCAATCAACGAAAAAAAAAACAACTACATATACAATTTTCAGCCTATCAAGAAACACACTCTCTGCAAATTTGAAGATAAAAGACCATGCACTCCCTATTGACCAAAACCAAACATATCTTGGCATCACCATGAATCGCAGAATGACTTGGAAAAATCAGATAGACAGAGCAAGGAAAAAAGCCAGAAAATGAACAAATATTATGAAGAAATTGGCAGGAACGGACTGGAGGGCAGACAGCAATATTTTGAAAATACTATACGTAGGAAGAGTCAGACCAGTTCTAGAGTATGGAGTCACAGCCTGTGCTATGGCTTCCAAATCACACTTTAGCAAAATTAACAGAACACAGAACCAAGCTGCCCGTATCATCACTGGTGCTATGAAATCTACACCTATTGAGACTCTAGAAACAGTAACAGGTTTACAACCTTTAGATGACAGACGAGTCACTAAAGTATTGCAACAAGCGGAGAAATATAGAAGGCTCCTTAGCCACCCCATGCACCAAAGAATAACTGGTTCCGGAATTGTATGACTAAAGAGGAGTAACTTCGCTGCAATTGCCAATGAACTAACGACTGGAGACCCAGTACTTTCCCAAACAATATCGAAACCCTTGGGCCCATCTGATGGTGATCCTCATGGAAAACATAAAATACCAGAACTTAAGGAAAATATAACAGGAATCATGAAAAAAGGCACCCAATCAGACACAGAAAGAAAACATGTAGCAGAAAAACACATATACGATACCTACCCACAGGACTCTTGGTCCCACATATACACAGATGGCTCTGCTACAAATGCCACCAGAAATGGAGGGGGAGGTGTGTTCTTGATGCTGAATAATCAGGACGAAATCACCAAGTCAATAGCTACTGGAAAATTTTCAAACAACTTTAAAGCAGAAACTGAGGCCATCAGAGATGCTGCAACATTGGCTACTCAACACAAAAATAACATGCACAATAAATTGGTGATTCTGACTGATGCACTGTCAGTCCTAACAGTTCTAAAAACCCACAGGAACAGTGAGCTCGATGACTTGAGAACAACCCTGGACCAACTATGCAATAACTTCCAGAGAGTAGTCATTCAGGATACCATCACACTGTAATATACACGGGAACGAACGCGCAGACAAATTAGCTAAAGAGGGAGGGAGATTACCACAAGAGAACCATCCGCTCAGTTATGATGAAGCCAAATCCATCCTCAAGGGTCAGTTCCATGAAAAATAGAAACGAGAACACCCAAAGCATAACGAGAGTGACGGATACCACCAACTATCAAGAAGGGATCAAGTCATCATACTTCGCCCACGCACTGGCCACAACAGAATGAGAAATCACATGTTCACCAATTTCAAAATAGGTACAACCAGCTTATGCCACTGTACACTGGACAATATGACTACAAAACATGTTCTACAGGATTGCCCCCAGTACACAGTCTTGAGAAGAGCAATGTGGTCCACACCCACCTCCCTGGGAGAGAAACTATATGGGGCAATCAATTCGCTTAAACAGACAGCTGACTTCATGAGAGAGAGTCCGGAATCCTACTCTGATTGAGTCTTTATCGCAGAGAGAGAGAGAGAGAGAGAGAGAGAGAGAGAGAGAGAGAGATATTAGGGCAACATTTCAACAATTTCATCACATTAGGGCAATACTGCAACAATTTCTGCACTTCTCATGTCACCTCTCCATCTTCACCCCCTCATGACAATGTGCTTCTCATGTCACTTCATCTTCACCCCTCATGACAATGAACTTCTCCACCTTCACCCCTCATGACACTACACTTCTCATGTCACTTCATCTTCACCCCTCATGACAATGCACTTCTCGTGTCACTTCCTCTTCACCCCTCATGACAATGCACTTCTCTATCTTCACCCCTCATGACAATACACTTCTCATGTCACTTCTCCATCTTCACCCCTCATGACAACACACTTCTCATGTCACTTCATCTTCACCCCTTATGACAACACACTTCTCATGTCACTTCTCTATCTTCACCCCTCATGACAACACACTTCTCATGTCACTTCTCTATCTTCACCCCTCATGACAACACACTTCTCATGTCACTTCTCTATCTTCACCCCTCATGACAACACACTTCTCATGTCACTTCTCTATCTTCACCCCTCATGACAACACACTTCTCATGTCACTTCTCTATCTTCACCCCTCATGACAACACACTTCTCATGTCACTTCTCTATCTTCACCCCTCATGACAATACACTTCTCATGTCACTTCTCTATCTTCACCCCTCATGACAACACACTTCTCATGTCACTTCTCTATCTTCACCCCTCATGACAACACACTTCTCATGTCACTTCTCTATCTTCACCCCTCATGACAACACACTTCTCATGTCACTTCTCTATCTTCACCCCTCATGACAACACACTTCTCATGTCACTTCTCTATCTTCACTCCTCATGACAACACACTTCTCATGTCACTTCTCTATCTTCACTCCTCATGACAACACACTTCTCATGTCACTTCTCTATCTTCACCTCTCATGACAACACACTTCTCATGTCACTTCTCTATCTTCACCCTCAAGACAACACACTTCTCATGTCACTTCTCTATCTTCACCCCTCAAGACAACACACTTCTCATGTCACTTCTCTATCTTCACCCCTCATGACAACACATTTCTCATGTCACTTCTCTATCTTCACCCCTCATGACCATGCCCTTCTCATATCACTTCACCTTCCAAATGCCAGATTGTAAACTCCTCAAAATTAGACCCATAATGACATCTCAAGTTCAGTCATTAACTCCTCCCCTTTCTCTGGCACACACCACCCCCCCCCTCCCCCCATTTGCCATGTGTACTAAGCATACTTTCGATCTAATCTGTCTAATCACTTCCCTCGTGCACAAATTTCTGACTAACCCTTGTCTGTTTGTTGAAATAATGCCTGACCACAATTATATATAGAACATGACATGATTACTTCGTCTCTTCAATTTGTTTTTGGGACATAAATTCACCCACTGATCTTTATCAATTGCTGCACTTTGATCAATGCTAAATTTATCAATCATCCTGGATTAGAATCATGACAAATATGATTTTTTTTTACTTTAGAAAATATTTATTTTCATCAAATTCTGTCAATTAATTTTCAGAAAGAAAAAGAAACTGTGGAATGTCACACAAATGGCCTGCTCCCCACGCAAATGTTGAAGCCAAATGCCAAAACTAGAAAATGAAGTCAGATATTCAATCAATTGTGACTAAGCCAACCTGGCAAAACATTCTTACCCATTTTGAATTTTGGCTCGCGGATCTTTGGAAGAGCTGACCTTGATCATGATGATGGCGAAGAGCAGGAAGAACATGGCCATAGCAAAACAAACTCTGTACACAGCCAGGAAACCAACTACGCTGTCACAGTTCCCTTCTTTCTTTTCTAAGTATGAACACAAGTATGGGATCTGGGGATACATATACCAGATGATAACACATTTAGAGATATCAATGATGATAACACATTTAGAGACTTCAATGATGATAACACATTTAGAGATATCAATGATGATAACACATTTAGAGATATCAATGATGATAACACATTTAGAGATATCAATGATGATAACACATTTAGAGATATCAATGATGATAACACATTTAGAGACTTCAATGATGATAACACATTTAGAGACTTCAATGATGATAACACATTTAGAGACTTCAATGATGATAACACATTTAGAGATATCAATGATGATAACACATTTAGAGACTTCAATGATGATAACACATTTAGATATATCAATGATGATAACACATTTAGAGATATCAATGATGATAATACATTTCATCATCATCGAGTGCCTTCTCCGCAACGAAAGTTGGCTACCATGGATCGCCATTCTACTCTGTTTCTTGCTTTGATGGTGCAGGCTGTCATAGATTGACTAGTCCATCTTTTGATGTTACTCGTCCATGTTAGTCCGGTCTGCCTCTGCCTCTTTTACCTTGTATTTTTCCTTCCAATATTACTTTTAGTAGGCTGCTGTATCTTTTAACATGCCCCAAAAATTTCATTTGTCTTGTCTTAATTGTATTTAGTAGTTCTCTTTTTATTTTCAGTTGTTTTAAAACTTCATCGTTTGTTATCTTTTCTTTCCATCCAATTCTACCTATTCTTCTATATATCCACATTTCAAAGGCTTAAATTTTCTGTTCTATTTTCTTGTCTAATGTCCATGTTTCTGCACCATACAGGAATACCGAGAAGATGTAACATTTTGCTATTCTTAGTTTCAGCCCTGCTGATATTTGTTTTGTTGTTAGTATATTTTTCATGGCATTAAATTACTTTTTGCCATACCTATTCTTTTGTTTATTTAAATTTTACATTTTCCATCATTGGTTATAGTATGCCCCATGTAGTTGTAGCTCTGGACTGTCTCCAGATGTATTCCCTCAACTGTGATATTTAATTGTAGGTCTTGAGAATTTTCTTTGTTTATGATCATGGTTTTAGTCTTTTTGATATTCATTTCTAGTCCATATTTATTGCTTGTTATGTTTATCACATTAAGCAATTGTTGTAGGTCTTTAGGATTTTCTGCTAGTAGAACAGTATCATCAGCATATCTCAGGTTATTGATTATCTTTCCATTAATGTTTAGGCCTGGCATCTCTGAGATGTTTTTAAAGATTTGCTCAATGTATAGATTGAACAAGCTTGGTGATAGGATGTATCCTTGTCTTACTCCTCTTTTTATGTCCATGGGTGTAGAGTTCTCCTTGTTATATCTTATTATTGCTGTTTGCTCCCAGTACAAATTACATATTAGTCGTATGTCTGCGTCGTCTAGATTTATATCCTTTAGGCAGTCTATAAGTTGGTTATGGTGTATTCTATCGAAAGCTTTGGTGTAGTCTATAAAGCAGGCATATATTGGTTTGTTTACTTCTTTGTACTTTTCAATCAATGTTCTCATGCTGAATATGGCTTCTTTTGTCCCACTGTTTTTCCTGAAACCAAATTGTTGCTCAACTAATTCAGTATTGATTTTATTCATAATCCTTCCCTGTATAACTTTTAGTAAAATTTGTGTTACCTGGCTCATTAGATAATACATTTAGAGATATCAATGATGATAATACATTCAGAGATATCAATGATGATAACACATTTAGAGATATCAATGATGATAACACATTTAGAGATATCAATGATGATAACACATTTAGAGATATCAATGATGATAACACATTTAGAGATATCAATGATGATAACACATTTAGAGATATCAATGATGATAACACATTTAGAGATATCAATGATGATAACACATTCAGAGATATCAATGATGATAACACATTCAGCGATATCAATGATGATAACACATTCAGAGATATCAATGATGATACATTTAGAGATATCAATGATGATAACACATTTAGAGATATCAATGATGATAACACATTCAGAGATATCAATGATGATAACACATTTAGAGATATCAATGATGATAACACATTTAGAGATATCAATGATGATAACACATTCAGAGATATCAATGATGATAACACATTCAGAGATATCAATGATGATAACACATTTAGAGATATCAATGATGATAACTAACAAAGCAAGCCAAGTTATAGGCCAAGTATCAACACTATTGAAAAATAAAGCAATAACTACGGAAGCAAAAAGGGCAATATACAAATCAATTTTTCTACCAACTCTGTGTTATCAGTGCCAGAATTGGACGCTGGACTCTAGAACAATAAGAAAGATAACGACCACCGAAATGAAATGTGTCAGAAGAATGACAGGAAACAGCTTAAGGGACAGAATAAGAAATACCGACCTAAGGAAGAAACTCGAAATTGAACCAGCCATCGAATACATAAAGAAACAACAGATAAATTGGTTCGGCCACATAACAACACAAAAAGAACTAACAATGACTCAAAGAGCCATAAACAAATGCTACGAAAACGCCAGATTAAGAGGAAGACCGAGAGAGAGATGGATAAAGGGAATACTAGAGTCACTAGGAGGAATAGCATCAAAAGAGGCCAACAGAAGAGCAAAGAATCGCAGATTGTGTCTCCCCTCGACGCCAACAGCAGCAGAGGAAGGATAGAAGAAGAAGAAGAAGAATGATGATAACACATTTAGAGATATCAATGATGATAACACATTTAGAGATATCAATGATGATAACACATTTAGAGATATCAATGATGATAACACATTTAGAGATATCAGTGATGATAACACATTTAGAGATATCAATGATGATAACACATTTAGAGATATCAATGATGATAACACATTTAGAGATATCAATGATGATAACACATTTAGAGATATCAATGATGATAATACATTTAGAGATATCAATGATGATAACATATTTAGAGATATCAATGATGATAATACATTTGTTCGTGAGTGATCATATAAATGATGAGACAACAGAAGATAGATGTGAGTGATGATGAGACATGTACAGATGATATGATGTGAATGATGATGAGACATGTACATGATGATAGATGTGAATGATGATGAGACATGTACAGATGATAGATGTGAGTGATGATGAGACATGTACAGATGATAGATGTGAGTGATGATGAGACATGTGACAGATGATAGATGTGAGTGATGATGAGACATGTACAGATGATAGATATGAGTGAAGATTAGACATGTACAGATGATAGATGTGAGTGATGATAAGACATGTACAGATGATAGATGTGAATGATGATGGGACATTTTTATTGTAGATAATGTCAAGCAGTGATCTAACAAGACATGGCACATGATTCACAACACAGAAGTGAACACAAAACAGTGACTGGTAGAGACTCAAGATCACATCAGTGTTGTTGTAAGTCAGCCTGGTTTAGCAGTGTAGGATGTAAACAACACTAGTAGACACTGTTAATGGTGACCTCTCCCATGTCATGACTTACATCATCAAGCTATACCCTAACCTTAGCAGTGTAGGATGTAAACAACACTAGTAGACACTGTTAATGGTGACCTCTCCCATGTCATGACTTACATCATCAAGCTTTGCCCTAATCCTAGCAGTGTAGGATGTAAACAACACTAGTAGACACAATTAATGATGACTCCCCCCTCGACTTACATCATCAAGCTTTGCCCTAATCCTAGCAGTGTAGGATGTAAACAACACTAGTAGACATAATTAATGATGACTCCCCCCTCGACTTACATCATCAAGCTTTGCCCTAATCCTAGCAGTGTAGGATGTAAACAACACTAGTAGACACAATTAATGATGACTCCCCCCCCTCGACTTACATCATCAAGCTTTGCCCTAATCCTAGCAGTGTAGGATGTAAACAACACTAGTAGACACAATTAATGATGACTCCCCCCTCGACTTACATCATCAAGCTTTGCCCTAATTCCAGGAATCAACATTATGATAGCCACAATGGAACCCATGATCAGCATCAGAGAGTAGCCAATTCTGGAGGCTGTTGAGTTCTTGCAGGAAGGACAAGCAGCACAGCACAGGCTGCAGGCAGCACTGCCACAGCAACACGCCAACTGAGGAAGACAATGACATTCACTTAATCCTAGATGACGATATTGTAGTAAAAATTACTACATCCAATTAAAAATTCTTCAAAATTTGACACATGGCCAAACACCCCCCTCCCCCATCTCTTCCATGTAACTTCCTAATGACTACTTCTGGTGACACCTGACTGTTGGGTTTGCTTCTATTGATGTAGATTTTTATTTGTTTTTTCAGATACAATCACATAATGCAAAAAATAACTTGTCAGTTTAACATATTGACAGACGTACAGCGAACGTACCGATAGACATTGTTACATGTCTGGTCAATGTTGTCAAATTTCAGGTCATAAATCAACCTAAGACAGGAAATCTGAGTCCCTGTGTCTTGCCTAGCGTAAACACTCAGCTGTGTGTCAAAAGGTTAAAAAAACCTACTATTTTTAGAGAGCTCTTAATGTTACATTTAAGTGGTAGTAATTGTTGCTACAGCATCGTAAACATTCAGTCACAGGTATTGTAATCTAGGGTTAAATATACCCCACAATTCATCTCATAATATCACTATTCATTGGGATCTCTAGTCACAGCCATATATAAGCATTACAGATAAGTTTTTTAAAATAAATTTTGTGTCAAAAATAAATGGAAAGTACTGTGATCTAGAAAACCAATGTGGACATGCAGAGTTTATTGTTCATTGGTAAGTGTGTGAAATTTGAAAGTCATTTGAACAGTTAGAATTTTTCTGTAGAAATCGAAATGATGATACCCCTACTTTGAGAACCACACCTCACAAAGGTGGCTGATGGCATCTGGAATGGTTTTATGTGTCAATGTGAGAGTGATCTACATATGCTGAGTTGAGATTTTGAAATAAATGGTGAAACTTATTCATTAAATTAACATTCACCATCATCATGTGCCATACAGGTTGATGTAAGTGATCATGACCTTCCACAATCTTCTATCTACAGTACTGTGTACTCAGTACTTCGTATCAGTTCTGTTGTTAACTGTTTTGCATGCCATGACACCAAGTTATCTAGTATTTTCTCTCTTTGTCGTCCGCGACCTCTTTCCTTCTATTTTGCCAATTATAACTCTCCTCTTCTTATGATGATGATGTGCCAAAAAAATGTTGATTGTTTTTTTTTACATTATGCATTATCATGTTGATTAATTTTACAAATTAACATTAGCCTGCAGTTTATTTTTTGTCATAACTTTTTTTTGCCGAAAGTCAACATTATTTTATGGCAATTCCCTTATACTATTATACATTGTAAATACTGTAAACAATAATTATAACGCATAGTGATAACTATGATCATTAAAAATTCACTTCAAAGATAACAAGTTTCATGATAATAACTGTTACAACATTCAACAACAACACACCCGAGGAACCACAGAATTGGTGCTGCTTCAAACAACTTACACTTCCTAGGATACAACCCATGCTTGGCCTGATTGTCGCTACGATGACTAGATGTCAATTTATTGAATATCGTTGTGGTAGAACCCAAAGACTGAGTTCGTCGATGAAGTCGTCATCAGATGTGAGTTGTGAATGAGTCAGGGTCTCAGGACACAAACTAGTTCCGTGTTTACAAGTTGGGGAAATATGGCCACCGGTAGTGACGTCACCGCGCTATCTCCGCCCCGTCAGCCTTACAGCGTCGAGATGGTGGCTGTTTTGCTTGCTTGCTTACGTTCGCCCGATGAGTAAAGTATTCTAGAGTATTCGTAGACTGTAGAACTCCTCTTCGTCATCCGCCCTTAAATGGATATTAAGTGGACGTGTCTGGTTGTGTTGTGGTTTGCAGTATAACTGTTATATTTGCGCCTTTCGGCCCAATACATCTGACTTCAGCACGACATTTGTGAGTACCGGGTTGTCTTCCCTCTTCGATCCCTGCTCGCTTGGCCAGATTAGACAAGTTAGTCTGTTACTGGAGGCACCACGGAGATGTGGAGCAGGGTCTGGATGGTTTTGGTTCACCGATCCTGGCGCAAGCCATCAGCTGTGGGTAGCTGACAACATCCAGCTCTGGTGCTGGGTGTTGGGAGGCGCGCCTTCGCGGGTGTTTTAGGAGGCAATGTGTACCCGTTGTGGTGTCGGGGGACAGACATACCAACCTTGTTGAGTCACGACAGAGCTGGTGGGACTTGACTTCTCTCTGCTTGGTTAAAGCCGACCAGCGTCGAGGCAAAGTCAAATGCACTGTCTCCTGCAGATAGTAAAAGTAAAGTACCCCCGTCACGCCGAGTGGCGTATAGGGAATATGGTGTTAGTGACCATACATTTTACAGACCTTCGGCACATGATTTTTGGGGTAATATGGTCGGTATTACGCCCGTGCCGCTTTACTTTCCCATAAAAAAATCCGGTACCCATTAAAGCCTGGGTGAACCCGGAAGCCGTCGGTTGGGGTCGAACATTACCCATTGTCCTTTGTAGTCCAGTTGACTAACCACTGAGCTGTCGCGGCTCCCCCTCCTGCAGATAGACCTACGGTTATGTCTGATTCGTCGACTTCTCGGCCACTAACTTCTACCATTTCCAATAGCTTGGTAGTGCTTCATTTTGTCATGTAAACAAACCATTGTGTGCGCAGCCACGTCATATATACGTGTGGGTATAAAGAGGGTGTCAAGGAATTTGATATCCGTTAGTCCCTGACGCCACCAATCAACAAACACAAATAAACCAGGATCACGTAATTTGTCCGAAGGTGGTTGTGACTGTGAGTTTGTTGGGGGTTGGGGGGGGGGGATGTAACTAAAACAAACACTCCAGAAAGAGTTGTGTACAGAGACCAGCTAGATCATACCAAAGTTTCTGGGGTCACGTGTGTGGCCTTTCACGTCTCCACTGGGGTCCAACAGGAACGCGTGTTGCTGCCGACACTACTCAGCCATGATGTTTCATGTCGTGTCAGGCCGGTCTACGTGGAAGTCTGGCCTTGCTTCACGTTGACAGTTGTTATGGTGATGCATCAAGGAGAGGACGATGACTGTTGCTATGGTGATGCATCAAGGAGAGGACGATGACTGTTGCTATGGTGATGCATCAAGGAGAGGACGATGACTGTTGCTATGGTGATGCATCAAGGAGAGGACGATGACTGTTGCAAGCCAAAGACAATGTCAGTATGTAATTAGGGCTGACTCCTACAGAAATCAGCATGTTTATTCAACTTGCAGTCAGTTTTATTTGACCATATTCTAGGTCTTGCCTGTACGTAATGTCCAACAAGCTGGGTCGTGCTTGGTTCCAAGCAATTATAGGTCTTGCCTGTACGTAATGTCCAACAAGCTGGGTCGTGCTTGGTTCCCAGCAATTATAGGTCTTGCCTGTACGTAGTGTCCAACAAGCTGGGTCGTGCTTGGTTCCCAGCAGTTATAGGTCTTGCCTGTACGTAGTGTCCAACAAGCTGGGTCGTGCTTGGTTCCCAGCAGTTATAGGTCTTGCCTGTACGTAGTGTCCAACAAGCTGGGTCGTGCTTGGTTCCCAGCAATTATAGGTCTTGCCTGTACGTAATGTCCAACAAGCTGGGTCGTGCTTGGTTCCCAGCAATTATAGGTCTTGCCTGTACTTGTAGGCTGCCTGTACTTGTGGGCTGCCTCTACTTGTGGGCTGCCTCTACTTGTGGGCTGCCTCTACTTGTGGCCTTCCTCTACTTGTAGGCTGCCTGTACTTGTGGGCTGCCTCTACTTGTGGATTGCCTCTACTTGTAGGCTGCCTGTACTTGTGGGCTGCCTCTATTTGTGGGCTGCCTGTGCTTGTGGGCTGCCTGTACTTGTGGGCTTCCTCTACTTGTGGGATGTCTCTACTTGTGGACTGCTTCTACTTGTGGGCTACCTGTATTTGTGGACTGCCTACACTTGTGGGCTGCCTGCACTTGTGGGCTTACTCTACTTGTGGGCTGCCTGTACTTGTTGTCTTCCTCTACTTGTGGGCTGCCTGTACTTGTGGGGTGCATGTACTTGTGGGTTGCCTGTACTTGTGGGCTGCCTGTACTTGTGGGCTGCCTCTACTTGTGGGCAGCCTGCACTTGTAGGCTGCCTATACTTGTGGGCTGCCTCTACTTGTGGTCTTCCTCTACTTGTGGGCTGCCTCTACTTGTGGTCTTCCTCTACTTGTGGGCTGCCTCTACTAGTAGGCTGCCTGTACTTGTGGGCTGCCTCTACTTGTGGGCTGCCTGTACTTGTGGGCTGCCTCTACTTGTGGGCTGCCTGTACTTGTGGGCTGCCTGTACTTGTGGGCTTCCGCTACTTGTGGGCTGTCTCTACTTGTGGACTGCTTCTACTTGTGGGCTACCTGTATTTGTGGACTGCCTACACTTGTGGGCTGCCTGCACTTGTGGGCTTACTCGACTTGTGGGCTGCCTGTACTTGTGGTCTTCCTCTACTTGTGGACTGCCTCTACTTGTAGGCTGCCTGTACTTGTGGGCTGCCTCTACTTGTGGGCTGCCTGTACTTGTGGGCTGCCTCTACTTGTGGGCTGCCTGCACTTGTAGGCTGCCTGTACTTGTGGGCTGCCTCTACTTGTGGTCTTCCTCTACTTGTGGGCTGCCTCTACTTGTGGTCTTCCTCTACTTGTGGGCTGCATGTACTTGTGGGGTGCATGTACTTGTGGGTTGCCTGTACTTGTGGCTGCCTGTACTTGTGGGCTGCCTCTACTTGTGGGCTGCCTCTACTTGTGGGCTGCTTGCACTTGTAGGCTGCCTGTACTTGTGGTCTTCCTCTACTTGTGGTCTTCTTCTACTTGGGGTCTTCTTCTACTTGTGGGCTGCTTGCACTTGTAGGCTGCCTGTACTTGTGGTCTTCCTCTACTTGTGGGCTGCCTCTACTTGTGGTCTTCCTCTACTTGTGGTCTTCCTCTACTTGTGGGCTGCCTCTACTTGTGGTCTTCCTCTACTTGTGGTCTTCCTCTACTTGTGGGCTGCCTCTACTTGTGGGCTGCCTCTACTTGTGGTATTCCTCTACTTGTGGGCTGCCTCTACTTGTGGTCTTCCTCTACTTGTGGGCTGCCTCTACTTGTGGTCTTCCTCTACTTGTGGTCTTCCTCTACTTGTGGGCTGCCTCTACTTGTGGGCTGCCTGTACTTGTGGTCTTCCTCTACTTGTGGTCTTCCTCTACTTGTGGGCTGCCTCTACTTGTGGTCTTCCTCTACTTGTGGTCTTCCTCTACTTGTGGTCTTCCTCTACTTGTGGGCTGCCTCTACTTGTAGGCCGCCTCTACTTGTGGTCTTCCTCTACTTGTGGGCTGCCTCTACTTGTGGGCTGCCTCTACTTGTGGTCTTCCTCTACTTGTGGGCTGCCTCTACTTGTGGTCTTCCTCTACTTGTGGTCTTCCTCTACTTGTGGTCTTCCTCTACTTGTGGGCTGCCTCTACTTGTGGGCTGCCTCTACTTGTGGGCTGCCTCTACTTGTGGTCTTCCTCTACTTGTGGGCTGCCTCTACTTGTGGTCTTCCTCTACTTGTGGGCTGCCTCTACTTGTGGTCTTCCTCTACTTGTGGGCTGCCTCTACTTGTGGTCTTCCTCTACTTGTGGGCTGCCTCTACTTGTGGTCTTCCTCTACTTGTGGGCTGCCTCTACTTGTGGTCTTCCTCTACTTGTGGGCTGCCTCTACTTGTGGTCTTCCTCTACTTGTGGTCTTCCTCTACTTGTGGGCTGCCTCTACTTGTGGTCTTCCTCTACTTGTGGGCTACCTCTACTTGTGGTCTTCCTCTACTTGTGGTATTCCTCTACTTGTGGGCTGCCTGTACTTGTGGGCTGCCTGTACTTGTGGGCTTCCTCTACTTGTGGGCTGTCTCTACTTGTGGACTGCTTCTACTTGTGGGCTACCTGTATTTGTGGACTGCCTACACTTGTGGGCTGCCTGCACTTGTGGGCTTACTCGACTTGTGGGCTGCCTGTACTTGTGGTCTTCCTCTACTTGTGGACTGCCTCTACTTGTAGGCTGCCTGTACTTGTGGGCTGCCTCTACTTGTGGGCTGCCTGTACTTGTGGGCTGCCTCTACTTGTGGGCTGCCTGCACTTGTAGGCTGCCTGTACTTGTGGGCTGCCTCTACTTGTGGTCTTCCTCTACTTGTGGGCTGCCTCTACTTGTGGTCTTCCTCTACTTGTGGGCTGCATGTACTTGTGGGGTGCATGTACTTGTGGGTTGCCTGTACTTGTGGGCTGCCTGTACTTGTGGGCTGCCTCTACTTGTGGGCTGCTTGCACTTGTAGGCTGCCTGTACTTGTGGTCTTCCTCTACTTGTGGTCTTCTTCTACTTGGGGTCTTCTTCTACTTGTGGGCTGCTTGCACTTGTAGGCTGCCTGTACTTGTGGTCTTCCTCTACTTGTGGGCTGCCTCTACTTGTGGTCTTCCTCTACTTGTGGTCTTCCTCTACTTGTGGGCTGCCTCTACTTGTGGTCTTCCTCTACTTGTGGTCTTCCTCTACTTGTGGGCTGCCTCTACTTGTGGGCTGCCTCTACTTGTGGTATTCCTCTACTTGTGGGCTGCCTCTACTTGTGGTCTTCTTCTACTTGTGGGCTGCCTCTACTTGTGGTCTTCCTCTACTTGTGGTCTTCCTCTACTTGTGGGCTGCCTCTACTTGTGGTCTTCCTCTACTTGTGGTCTTCCTCTACTTGTGGTCTTCCTCTACTTGTGGGCTGCCTCTACTTGTGGTCTTCCTCTACTTGTGGTCTTCCTCTACTTGTGGTCTTCCTCTACTTGTGGGCTGCCACTACTTGTAGGCCGCCTCTACTTGTGGTCTTCCTCTACTTGTGGGCTGCCTCTACTTGTGGGCTGCCTCTACTTGTGGTCTTCCTCTACTTGTGGGCTGCCTCTACTTGTGGTCTTCCTCTACTTGTGGTCTTCCTCTACTTGTGGTCTTCCTCTACTTGTGGGCTGCCTCTACTTGTGGGCTGCCTCTACTTGTGGGCTGCCTCTACTTGTGGTCTTCCTCTACTTGTGGTCTTCCTCTACTTGTGGGCTGCCTCTACTTGTGGTCTTCCTCTACTTGTGGGCTGCCTCTACTTGTGGTCTTCCTCTACTTGTGGGCTGCCTCTACTTGTGGTCTTCCTCTACTTGTGGGCTGCCTCTACTTGTGGTCTTCCTCTACTTGTGGGCTGCCTCTACTTGTGGTCTTCCTCTACTTGTGGGCTGCCTCTACTTGTGGTCTTCCTCTACTTGTGGTCTTCCTCTACTTGTGGGCTGCCTCTACTTGTGGTCTTCCTCTACTTGTGGGCTACCTCTACTTGTGGTCTTCCTCTACTTGTGGTATTCCTCTACTTGTGGGCTGCCTGTACTTGTGGTCTTCCTCTACTTGTGGTCTTCTTCTACTTGTGGTCTTCCTCTACTTGTGGGCTGCCTGTACTTGTGGGCTACCTCTACTTGTCCGCTGCCTGTACTTGTGGGCTGCCTCTACTTGTGATCTTCCTCTACTTGTGGTCTTCCTCTACTTGTGGGCTGCCTCTACTTGTGGTCTTCCTCTACTTGTAGGCCACCTGTACTTGTGATCTTCCTCTACTTGTGGGCTACCTCTGCTTGTGGTCTTCCTCTACTTGTGGCTGCCTGTACTTGTGGCCTGCCTGTACTAGTCGTGTTGCCTGAAATTGCGCGTCATTTTTGTACAGGTCGAAGGGAAGCAGAAGAATATGTGGTAGATCCACACAGACAGACAGGCATGCTGACAGACAAGCAGACAGGCAGACAGACAAGGAACAGCTGCCAAGGATGGCAGGTATATAGATAGAAGGGAAGCAACTGTCCAAATAATGATTTTTTAATTTTTCTTTTCTGATTGTGTTCCCTGAATA
Organism: Megaustenia siamemsis; assembly: GCA_032433765.1. Lineage (NCBI taxonomy): Eukaryota > Metazoa > Mollusca > Gastropoda > Stylommatophora > Ariophantidae > Megaustenia > Megaustenia siamemsis. Next base: position 83,111,968 of record JAVIAB010000041.1, read on the forward strand.
ATTAATCTGGCACTTCATACACACGCAACCACTCATACACACACAATCACAACCACACATACACACACAATCACAACTACACACACAACCACACAATCACAACTACACACACAACCACACAATCACAACTACACACACAACCACACAATCACAACCACACACACGCTTACGTATAACAAAGTTCATGTTTGCTATTGTTTTACCGTCACCGCTAGAGTTGTTCAAATCATTGTCTACTGTCTAGTTGGTCCACCACTGTCCCATCCACTTAGTGGCTCACCTTTGTCCCATCCACCTTGTTGGCCCACCAAACACTGTCCCATCCACTTAGTGGCTCACCTTTGTCCCATCCACCTTGTTGGCCCACCAAACACTGTCCCATCCACTTAGTGGCTCACCTTTGTCCCATCCACCTTGTTGGCCCACCAAACACTGTCCCATCCACTTAGTGGCTCACCTTTGTCCCATCCACCTTGTTGGCCCACCAAACACTGTCCCATCCACTTAGTGGCTCACCTTTGTCCCATCCACCTTGTTGGCCCACCAAACACTGTCCCATCCACTTAGTGGCTCACCTTTGTCCCATCCACCTTGTTGGCCCACCAAACACTGTCCCATCCACCTTGTTGGCCCACCAAACACTGTCCCATACACCAGCCTTGTTGGCCCACCAAACACAGTCCCATTCACCTTGTTGGCCCACCAAACACTGTCCCATTCACCTTGTTGGCCCACCAAACACTGTCCCATTCACCTTGTTGGCCCACCTCTGTCCCATTTCATTCTCTGCTATTTTTTCGGAGTGTTGTAGACATACCTCTTTCTCTGAAATGATTCGCTGATTATCACCTCAGAGGTTTCCCTCTATATTAATAGACCATGCTGGTCCACCAAACAATGTCTCATCCAAGCCATGCTGGCCCACAAAATATTTTCCCATCCATCTTGCTGGTCCACCAAACACTGTCCCATCCACCAGCCCTTGCTGGTCCGCCAAACACTGTTCCATCTACCAGCCTTGCTGGCCCACCAAACACTGTCCCATCCACCTTGCTGGCCCACCAAACACTGTTCCATCTACCAGCCTTGCTGGCCCACCAAAGACTGTCCCATCCACCTTGCTGGCCCACCAAACACTGTTCCATCTACCAGCCCTTGCTGGCCCACCAAACACTGTCCCATCCACCTTGCTGGCTTACCAAACATTGTCCCATCCACCTTGCTGGCCCACCAAATACTGTCCCATCCACCTTGCTGGCCCACCAAAGACTGTCCCATCCACCTTGCTGGCCCACCAAACACTGTCCCATCCACAGCCTTGCTGGCCCACCAAACACTGTCCCATCCACCTTGCTGGCCCACCAAAGACTGTCCCATCCACCTTGCTGGCCCACCAAACACTGTCCCATCCACCAGCCCTTGCTGGCCCACCAAACACTGTCCCTATCACGTTCGTCTGAAGATCCCTGTCTATGGCCAGTGTTATAGAGGAAGCTGTGTTTGTGTGTGTCAGGGATTAGTCATTACAAGCCTGTTGTCATTAACAGTTAAGGCCAATCATAGTTCAGCCTTTAAAGATAAGGTGTAGTCTACCTTTAATCAACAAAGACAAGGTATAGTCAACATTTGGACATCAAAGACAAGGTATATTCAACCTTTAGTCAGCAAAGACAAGGTATAGTCAACCTTTGGTCAACAAAGACAAGGTATAGTCAACATTTGGACATCAAAGACAAGGTATATTCAACCTTTAGTCAACTAAGACAAGGTATAGTCAACCTTTAGTCAACAAAGACAAGGTATAGTCAACATTTGGACATCAAAGACAAGGTATATTCAACCTTTAGTCAGCAAAGACAAGGTATAGTCAACCTTTAGTCAACAAAGACAAGGTATAGTCAACCTTTAGTCAACAAAGACAAGGTATACTCAACATTTGGACATCAAAGACAAGGTATACTCAACATTTGGACATCAAAGACAAGGTATACTCAACCTTTGGTCATCAAAGACAAGGTATACTCAACATTTGGACATCAAAGACACGGTATAGTCAACCTTTGGTCATCAAAGACGAGGTATAGTCAACCTTTGGTCATCAAAGACAAGGTATACTCAACATTTGGACATCAAAGACAAGGTATAGTCAACCTTTAGTCAACAAAGACAAGGTATACTCAACATTTGGACATCAAAGACAAGGTATACTCAACATTTGGACATCAAAGACAAGGTATACTCAACCTTTGGTCACCAAGGACAAGGTATAGTCAACCTTTGGTCACCAAGGACAAGGTATAGTCAACCTTTGGTCACCAAGGACAAGGTATAGCCAACCTTTGGTCACCAAGGACAAGGTATAGTCAACCTTTGGTCACCAAGAACAAAGTATAGTCAACCTTTGGTCACCAAGGACAAGGTATAGTCAACCTTTGGTCACCAAGAACAAAGTATAGTCAACCTTTGGTCACCAAGGACAAGGTATAGTCAACCTTTGGTCACCAAGGACAAGGTATAGTCAACCTTTGGTCACCAAGGACAAGGTATAGTCAACCTTTGGTCACCAAGAACAAGGTATAGTCAACCTTTGGTCACCAAGAACAAGGTATAGTCAACCTTTGGTCACCAAGAACAAGGTATAGTCAACCTTTGGTCACCAAGAACAAGGTATAGTCAACCTTTGGTCACCAAGAACAAGGTATAGTCAACCTTTGGTCACCAAGGACAAGGTATAGTCAACCTTTGGTCACCAAGGACAAGGTATAGTCAACCTTTGGTCACCAAGGACAAGGTATAGTCAACCTTTGGTCACCAAGGACAAGGTATAGTCAACCTTTGGTCACCAAGGACAAGGTATAGTCAACCTTTGGTCACCAAGGACAAGGTATAGTCAACCTTTGGTCACCAAGGACAAGGTATAGTCAACCTTTGGTCATCAAGGACAAGGTATAGTCAACCTTTGGTCTTCAAAAATATTCTACATCATTGTATGGCCATCTTAAGACAATTATGGCAGTTTAAACAGGCAGAATATAGTCAGTTTAAACAGGCAGAATATAGTCAGTTTAGACAGGCAGAATATAGTCAGTTTAGACAGGCAGAATATAGTCAGTTTAGACAGGCAGAATATTGTCAGTTTAGACAGGCAGAATATAGTCAGTTTAGACAGGCAGAATATAGTCAGTTTAGACAGGCAGAATATAGTCAGTTTAGACAGGCAGAATATTGTCAGTTTAGACAGGCAGAATATAGTCAGTTTAGACAGGCAGAATATAGTCAGTTTAGACAGGCAGAATATTGTCAGTTTAGACAGGCAGAATATTGTCAGTTTAGACAGGCAGAATATAGTCAGTTTAGACAGGCAGAATATAGTCAGTTTAGGCAGGCAGAATATTGTCAGTTTAGGCAGGCAGAATATAGTCAGTTTAGACAGGCAGAATATAGTCAGTTTAGACAGGCAGAATATAGTCAGTTTAGACAGGCAGAATATAGTCAGTTTAGACAGGCAGAATATAGTCAGTTTAGACAGGCAGAATATAGTCAGTTTAGACAGGCAGAATATAGTCAGTTTAGACAGGCAGAATATAGTCAGTTTAGACAGGCAGAATATAGTCAGTTTAGACAGGCATAATATAGTCAGTTTAGACAGGCATAATATAGTCAGTTTAGACAGGCAGAATATAGTCAGTTTAGACAGGCAGAATATAGACACTAGAATTATGTTAATGACATCTAACTATATCTATCTCTTTCTTGGGGTTCTGTATGAGGGAGGATTGAGAACAAAGAGCACATGCCTAAAAGCAGTCACCACAGAGTGTGCTAATGAGAAGTTGTTATTTTAACTCTTAGAGAACCAAACCTGTTGAGCAAATCAGGAATCTTTCCTAGTTTCACCCGTTGGAAGAATGACCTGTCCACATGGTCGCCCTCTTCCCTCACAGATAACCACGTATTACGAGATGAGAAACAAGGTATGACAAAACTGTAATCTTCATAATTCAAGCATAATTTATTTAGTTGTTTTAAATCAAACAATGAAATAACAATGATTTAAGCAATCACTTGCAGCACTTAAAACATTCATTCAGCATGTTAGAAAATGAATCAGAAAGCAAGACATGAATGTGAACCTTCTACAGGGCCTTGTTAGTGGGCAGAATTCTTGCTCAACAACTGTAAGCTACAGAGATGTTGAGTGGCCAGGCCTGCATGGTAATTGCTTACATCAGAAAATGTTGCAGATCGAGGAGGGGACAGGGACACAGACTTGAAGTAGTTGGAGAATGATTCATTGATTTGTTCAGGGAAGTGCCTTGTTGTTGATTTTTTACAAGAAATACTTGGCTTCTTGACCAATAGAAGTGATGTTTTTGTCAAATCTTTGGTCGTGTTGTGCTGCACTTCACACACATGGTAAGCTTGGTCAGGGCAACACATATATCATCTTTGATGTAATATCATGACAACATGTACCTCTTTGATGTAATATCAGGACATAGCGTAGATTACTTCATACACTCTAAGTATGTCCCTCAACCTGGGAGGACCACAGCCATCCCCCAATCATTAGCTACACCTTGGATCTTTGACTTATTCCAGTTACGTTACCTTTGTAGTCCAGCCCTGCTCTCAAAGAGGTAGGAGTTGATTGGGGCTGTCAGCCTTACTGTTTGCCTTCATTCCGTCCATGTCTACAATGGCACATTCCGTCGTTGTCTATGATGGCACATTCCGTCTTTGTCTATGATGGCACATTCCATTCTTGTCTATGATGGCACACTCAAATCTTGTCCATGGGGAAAGACTTGAGTTTTTGTTCACACATGAAGAAACACTTGTGGTGTTTATCAGGTCAAAATATCATCTGAATGCTGTTTTTGATACCAACCATTAGAGATATCATCTGAATGCTGTTTTTGATACCAACCATTAGAGATATCATCTGAATGCTGTTTTTGATACCAACCATTAGAGATATCATCTGAATGCTGTTTTTTATACCAATCATCAAAGATATCATCTGAATGCTGTTTTTTATACCAATCATCAAAGATATCATCTGAATGCTGTTTTTGATACCAACCATTAAAGATATCATCTGAATGCTGTTTTTGATACCAACCATTAGAGATATCATCTGAATGCTGTTTTTGATACCAACCATTAAAGATATAATCTGAATGCTGTTTTTGATACCAACCATTAGAGATATCATCTGAATGCTGTTTTTGATACCAATCATCAAAGAAAAGAAACACTGTCACCTGTACACACAGCCACCTGTACACACAGTTACCTATACACACAGTCACCTTTACTGATTCCAAATCAGCCTTGCAGACGCTAAGAAGTAACTCAAACAAGCCAGAACTCACACAGCACACCATAGACATGGATAACCTCCACACATGACATAAGGCTAGTGATGCATCCTAGGACACTCCAACTCACAATGACAAAGCTGGTACATTAGCTAAGAGAGGATCCAGACACAATTTAACACCGACATCTCATTAAACACAGCCAAACAAATCCTAAACTCCAGCAGTAGAGAAGATTGGCTGAATGGATGGGCCATGGGGAAAACTGTCCACAGCTCACTGACATCAGAGCAACTCTACTTCCTCAAAGACCTGATAAATGGAACACCTTGTACAGAACTACAAGGAAACTCAGCAATACCTGCAGATACATGGCATTGGGCCAAAGGGCAACAGCTCACAGACTTCTCGATCTATAACAACATCGCATCATAGAAATTACACATATAGTGTTTATCAGGTCAGAGAAATTACACATATTGTTTATCAGGTCAGAGAAATTACACATATTGTTTATCAGGTCAGAGAAATGACATATAGTGTTTATCAGGTCAGAGTATTGACATGTTATTACTCTGACCTGATTAACACTACATGTCATTACTCTGACATGTACAGAACAGAGACAGATGGCGAGATTTGATAAAATATCTTTAAAAGAAAACTGCTAGAACAAAAATTCAGATAGGAGAAGGTGTATCTTGGTCTACGCCCTATGGGCCGGCTACGGCTCGAAAGGTCAAAAGATAGATAGATAGAATGACATGTAGTGTTTATCAGGTCAGATAAATGACATGTAGTGTTTATCAGGTCAGAGAAAGACTTCATTAGACTGACAATTAGTCTACACTGAATACCTTCTACACCTCTCTCTCTCTCTCTCTCTCTTTCATTCACTAAGATCTATATCTGCCTGCATACCTTCTACACCTCTCTTTCATTCACTAAGATCTATATCTGCCTGCAAAGCTTCTACACTTCTCTCTCTTTCATTCACTAAGATCTATATCTGCCTGCATACCTTCTACACTTCTCTCTCTTTCATTCACTAAGATCTATATCTGCCTGCATACCTTCTACACCTCTCTTTCATTCACTAAGATCTATATCTACCTGCATACCTTCTACACTTCTCTCTCTTTCATTCACTAAGATCTATATCTGCCTGCATACCTTCTACACTTCTCTCTCTTTCATTCACTAAGACCTATATCTACCTGCATACCTTCCTCACTTCTCTCTCTTTCATTTACTAAGATCTATATCTGCCTGCATACCTTCCTCACTTCTCTCTCTTTCATTCACTAAGATCTATATCTACCTGCATACCTTCTACACTTCTCTCTCTTTCATTTACTAAGATCTATATCTGCAAAGTTATCTTTTTGATGAGTTTGGTTGTCTTCACTAGTTCCTGTAAAGGCAGCACAGTTTTGTGTTCAGGGTAGTTCAACAGATCAGAGTATGTCTCTCAACACATATATTACTCACAGCAGGTGTGTGCATGCATGCATGTGTGTGTGTGTAAAAGCCATAAAACACATATTTGCTATATGTGACATGTGCCCTGTAGAGGTCCTCTGAAAGTCTCTGTGTAGCAGTCACCATTTCTGCAACGATGAATTGTTAGTATTTCTGGTGAGTACTTTGTTGGATCTGGTGAGTACATGTGATAAGTATATCAAGTACTATATACGATAAGTACATCAAGTACTAGTGACTGCATAAAGTCCAGTTGTAAACAATCAGCTAGGCCACAGACCCTGGCAGAGACCTGAAGTTGGGGGCTTGTTCAAAGTACTCCTGAACAACCACAACGGTGAAGTTGATATCTGCCAAAGGAAAGAACATTCTCTGTGCAATCACTAGGGCAACATTTGTAAGTTAATCTTATTTGGTATTCTATTCTATTCTATTCTATTCTATTCTATTCTATCGACGAAACCAGTTTTATAGCAGTTAGGAATTCCCCATATAAGTAAGTCAAGAGCCCCGTCATGCCAAGTGGCGTATAGAGAGTATGGTGTTAGTGACCATCATTTTTATAGACCTTCGGTACATGATTTTTGTGGTAATGTGGTCAGTATTATGCCGTGCTACTTTACTTTCCCAGAAAAAATCCGGTACCCATTTAAGGCTGGGTGAGCCTGGAAGCTGTTGATCAGGAAGCTGTCGATCAAGAAGCTGTCAATCAGGAACTCCCCACATTCACTCCACTATTTGTCACAGCATTTTTCCAAATTCAATGGTAAATTGTGTTGACAAGGTTGCTTCGTACAAGTCCTACTCGACTGCATAGGTGATGATTCCAAGCCTCCTTAGTTGCATCTTATGACATGCATGGCTGTATTCTTGTCCCCCCTACCCACGAGGGCCCAGGTAGTCACACGGGGTAAAACTGGGATGAAAATGTTTGTCATCATTGAGGAGCAATTAAGATGTAGCCACAATTTCAATGATTCATTACTATAATCTATAAAGTAATGATTTAATTATACATTAATTACAGTAACCTATAAAGTAATATCAATGAGCTATAATAATGGTCAACTACAAAGTAATGACTGAGCTATAAATCTATTTTTGTAAGCTATCTAGTAAAGATCACAAGCTATGGAGTTATAAAAGTCAGCTATATGCTAATGAACACAAGCTATGGAGTTATAAAGGTCAGCTATATGCTAATGAACACAAGCTATGGAGTTATAAAGGTCAGCTATATGCTAATGAACACAAGCTATGGAGTTATAAAGGTCAGCTATATGCTAATGAACACAAGCTATGGAGTTATAAAGGTCAGCTATATGCTAATGATCATGAGCTATAGAGTTATTTGATAGTTTAGACAGAAGAATGCTTTGGAAGTTGTTGAGTCATTACGGAATCCCCATAAAGTTTATTAACCTGATAAAAACAATGTATGGAGGAACAAAATGTAGTGTGGTGCATAAAGGACAGCTTACAGAAACATTTGAAATAAGAACAGGAGTAAGGCAGGGATGCCTTCTGTCTCCATTTCTCTTTCTACTGGCCATAGATTGGATTATGAAAATAACCCAAAACAACAGAAATGGGATCCAGTGGTCACTGACCAAGCAACTTGATGATTTAGACTTTGCTGATGACATAGCTCTCCTATCATACAGCCATCAACAGATGCAAGATAAAATGAGCATACTTGATGAGAGATCACTACAGATGGACTGAAAATAAATAGAGATAAGACCAACATTATGAGAATTAATACAGTTGGCAATAACCATGTAATGAGAAGAGAACTGGAATATATTGTAACAACTGGAAAAATTGAAGGACAAAGAGATAGAGGGAAGCAAAGAGAGAAAATACTAGACAGCTTAAGAGAATGGCTTGGCAGAAGGTCAATAACAGAAATGATAAAGAACTGTCGAGATCGAAAGTTGTGGAGAGACATGATCACCTAAGCCAATAGGCCTGGTACTTGATGATGATGATGATGATGATGCTCCACGGGGAGATGAAAGGTAGAATAAGAAGAATAAATGGCAGCTATATAGTAATATTTGTGAGTTTTAAACTGCAGTAAGCAATAAAGTACCAATTCTGAGCTACAAAGTCGTAATTGTACGCGCACACACAAAATGATCTCACACTATAAAGTTATGATCACAAGCTATGGAGTTATAAAGGTCAGCTATAAAGTTATGATTTCAGTAGTGACAGTAAGTGGTAAAGTAATAAGTAGAGGCTATAAACTAATCATTGTCACTTATAAAGTCTTCTTCTTCTACCTTTCAAGCATCAATCAACAAACACTTTCTCAACTGTCCTGTCTCTCTTTCAACAAACACTTTCTGAACTGTCCTATCTCTCTTTCAACAAACACTTTCTGAACTGTCCTGTCTCTCTTTCAACAAACACTTTCTCAACTGTCCTGTCTCTCTTTCAACAAACACTTTCTCAACTGTCCTGTCTCTCTTTCAACAAACACTTTCTGAACTGTCCTATCTCTCTTTCAACAAACACTTTCTCAACTGTCCTGTCTCTCTTTCAACAAACACTTTCTCAACTGTCCTGTCTCTCTTTCAACAAACACTTTCTCAACTGTCCTGTCTCTCTTTCAACAAACACTTTCTCAACTGTCCTGTCTCTCTTTCAACAAACACTTTCTCAACTGTCCTGTCTCTCTTTCAACAAACACTTTCTGAACTGTCCTGTCTCTCTTTCAACAAACACTTTCTCAACTGTCCTGTCTCTCTTTCAACAAACACTTTCTCAACTGTCCTGTCTCTCTTTCAACAAATACTTTCTGAACTGTCCTGTTTCTCTTTCAACAAACACTTTCTCAACTGTTCTGTCTCTCTTTCAACAAACACTTTCTCAACTGTCCTGTCTCTCTTTCAACAAACACTATCTGCACTGTCCTGTCTCTCTTTCAATAAACACTTTCTCAACTGTCCTGTCTCTCTTTCAACAAACACTTTCTGAACTGTCCTGTCTCTCTTTCAACAAACACTTTCTCAACTGTCCTGTCTCTCTTTCAACAAACACTTTCTGAACTGTCCTGTCTCTCTTTCAACAAACACTTTCTCAACTGTCCTGTCTCTCTTTCAACAAACACTTTCTCAACTGTCCTGTCTCTCTTTCAACAAATACTTTCTGAACTGTCCTGTTTCTCTTTCAACAAACACTTTCTCAACTGTCCTGTCTCTCTTTCAACAAACACTTTCTCAACTGTCCTGTCTCTCTTTCAACAAACACTTTCTGAACTGTCCTGTCTCTCTTTCAACAAACACTTTCTCAACTATCCTATCTCTCTTTCAACAAACACTTTCTGAACTGTCCTATCTCTCTTTCAACAAACACTTTCTCAACTGTCCTGTCTCTCTTTCAACAAACACTTTCTCAACTGTCCTATCTCTCTTTCAACAAACACTTTCTCAACTGTCCTGTCTCTTTTTCAACAAACACTTTCTGAACTGTCCTGTCTCTCTTTCAACAAACACTTTCTCAACTGTCCTGTCTCTCTTTCAACAAACACTTTCTGAACTGTCCTGTCTCTCTTTCAACAAACACTTTCTGAACTGTCCTATCTCTCTTTCAACAAACACTTTCTGAACTGTCCTATCTCTCTTTCAACAAACACTTTCTGAACTGTCCTGTCTCTCTTTCAACAAACACTTTCTCAACTGTCCTATCTCTCTTTCAACAAACATTTTCTCAACTGTCCTGTCTCTCTTTCAACAAACACTTTCTCAACTGTCCTGTCTCTCTTTCAACAAACACTTTCTGAACTGTCCTGTCTCTCTTTCAACAAACACGTTCTCAAATGTCCTGTCTCTCTTTCAACAAACACTTTCTGAACTGTCCTGTCTCTCTTTCAACAAACACTTTCTGAACTGTCCTGTCTCTCTTTCAACAAACACTTTCTCAACTGTCCTATCTCTCTTTCAACAAACACTTTCTGAACTGCCCTGTCTCTCTTTCAACAAACACTTTCTCAACTGTCCTGTCTCTCTTTCAACAAACACTTTCTCAACTGTCCTGTCTCTCTTTCAACAAACACTTTCTCAACTGTCCTGTCTCTCTTTCAACAAACACTTTCTCAACTATCCTATCTCTCTTTCAACAAACACTTTCTGAACTGTCCTGTCTCTCTTTCAACAAACACTTTCTCAACTGTCCTGTCTCTCTTTCAACAAACACTTTCTCAACTGTCCTGTCTCTCTTTCAACAAACACTTTCTCAACTATCCTATCTCTCTTTCAACAAACACTTTCTGAACTGTCCTATCTCTCTTTCAACAAACACTTTCTCAACTGTCCTGTCTCTCTTTCAACAAACACTTTCTCAACTGTCCTATCTCTCTTTCAACAAACACTTTCTCAACTGTCCTGTCTCTTTTTCAACAAACACTTTCTCAACTGTCCTGTCTCTCTTTCAACAAACACTTTCTCAACTGTCCTGTCTCTCTTTCAACAAACACTTTCTCAACTGTCCTGTCTCTCTTTCAACAAACACTTTCTGAACTGTCCTATCTCTCTTTCAACAAACACTTTCTGAACTGTCCTATCTCTCTTTCAACAAACACTTTCTCAATTGTCCTGTCTCTGTTTCAACAAACACTTTCTCAACTGTCCTATCTCTCTTTCAACAAACACTTTCTCAACTGTCCTGTCTCTCTTTCAACAAACACTTTCTCAACTGTCCTGTCTCTCTTACAACAAACACTTTCTCAACTGTCCTGTCTCTTTTTCAACAAACACTTTCTCAACTGTCCTGTCTCTCTTTCAACAAACACTTTCTGAACCGTCCTGTCTCTCTTTCAACAAACACTTTCTCAACTGTCCTGTCTCTCTTTCAACAAACACTTTCTCAACTGTCCTGTCTCTCTTTCAACAAACACTTTCTCAACTGTCCTGTCTCTCTTTCAACAAACACTTTCTCAACTGTCCTGTCTCTCTTTCAACAAACACTTTCTCAACTGTCCTGTCTCTCTTTCAACAAACACTTTCTGAACCGTCCTGTCTCTCTTTCAACAAACACTTTCTCAACTGTCCTGTTTCTCTTTCAACAAACACTTTCTCAACTGTCCTGTCTCTCTTTCAACAAACACTTTCTGAACTGTCCTATCTCTCTTTCAACAAACACTTTCTGAACTGTCCTATCTCTCTTTCAACAAACACTTTCTGAACTGTCCTGTCTCTCTTTCAACAAACACTTTCTCAACTGTCCTATCTCTCTTTCATCAAACACTTTCTCAACTGTCCTGTCTCTCTTTCAACAAACACTTTCTCAACTGTCCTGTCTCTCTTTCAACAAACACTTTCTCAACTGTCCTGTCTCTCTTTCAACAAACACTTTCTGAACTGTCCTGTCTCTCTTTCAACAAACACTTTCTCAACTGTCCTGTCTCTCTTTCAACAAACACTTTCTCAACTGTCCTGTCTCTCTTTCAACAAACACTTTCTCAACTGTCCTGTCTCTCTTTCAACAAACACTTTCTCAACTGTCCTTTCTCTCTTTCAACAAACACTTTCTCAACTGTTCTGTCTCTCTTTCAACAAACACTTTCTCAACTGTCCTGTCTCTCTTTCAACAAACACTTTCTGAACTGTCCTGTCTCTCTTTCAACAAACACTTTCTGAACTGTCCTATCTCTCTTTCAAAAAACACTTTCTCAACTGTCCTGTCTCTCTTTCAACAAACACTTTCTCAACTGTCCTATCTCTCTTTCAACAAACACTTTCTCAACTGTCCTGTCTCTTTTTCAACAAACACTTTCTGAACTGTCCTGTCTCTCTTTCAACAAACACTTTCTCAACTGTCCTGTCTCTCTTTCAACAAACACTTTCTGAACTGTCCTGTCTCTCTTTCAACAAACACTTTCTGAACTGTCCTATCTCTCTTTCAACAAACACTTTCTGAACTGTCCTATCTCTCTTTCAACAAACACTTTCTGAACTGTCCTGTCTCTCTTTCAACAAACACTTTCTCAACTGTCCTATCTCTCTTTCAACAAACATTTTCTCAACTGTCCTGTCTCTCTTTCAACAAACACTTTCTCAACTGTCCTGTCTCTCTTTCAACAAACACTTTCTCAACTGTCCTGTCTCTCTTTCAACAAACACTTTCTCAACTGTCCTGTCTCTCTTTCAACAAACACTTTCTGAACTGTCCTGTCTCTCTTTCAACAAACACTTTCTGAACTGTCCTGTCTCTCTTTCAACAAACACTTTCTCAACTGTCCTATCTCTCTTTCAACAAACACTTTCTGAACTGCCCTGTCTCTCTTTCAACAAACACTTTCTCAACTGTCCTGTCTCTCTTTCAACAAACACTTTCTCAACTGTCCTGTCTCTCTTTCAACAAACACTTTCTCAACTGTCCTGTCTCTCTTTCAACAAACACTTTCTCAACTATCCTATCTCTCTTTCAACAAACACTTTCTGAACTGTCCTATCTCTCTTTCAACAAACACCTTCTCAACTGTCCTGTCTCTCTTTCAACAAACACTTTCTCAACTGTCCTATCTCTCTTTCAACAAACACTTTCTCAACTGTCCTGTCTCTTTTTCAACAAACACTTTCTCAACTGTCCTGTCTCTCTTTCAACAAACACTTTCTCAACTGTCCTGTCTCTCTTTCAACAAACACTTTCTCAACTGTCCTGTCTCTCTTTCAACAAACACTTTCTGAACTGTCCTATCTCTCTTTCAACAAACACTTTCTGTACTGTCCTATCTCTCTTTCAACAAACACTTTCTCAATTGTCCTGTCTCTGTTTCAACAAACACTTTCTCAACTGTCCTATCTCTCTTTCAACAAACACTTTCTCAACTGTCCTGTCTCTCTTTCAACAAACACTTTCTCAACTGTCCTGTCTCTTACAACAAACACTTTCTCAACTGTCCTGTCTCTCTTTCAACAAACACTTTCTCAACTGTCCTGTCTCTCTTTCAACAAACACTTTCTGAACCGTCCTGTCTCTCTTTCAACAAACACTTTCTCAACTGTCCTGTCTCTCTTTCAACAAACACTTTCTGAACTGTCCTGTCTCTCTTTCAACAAACACTTTCTCAACTGTCCTGTCTCTCTTTCAACAAACACTTTCTCAACTGTCCTGTCTCTTTTTCAACAAACACTTTCTCAACTGTCCTGTCTCTCTTTCAACAAACACTTTCTGAACCGTCCTGTCTCTCTTTCAACAAACACTTTCTGAACTGTCCTGTCTCTCTTTCAACAAACACTTTCTCAACTGTCCTGTCTCTCTTTCAACAAACACTTTCTGAACTGTCCTATCTCTCTTTCAACAAACACTTTCTGAACTGTCCTATCTCTCTTTCAACAAACACTTTCTGAACTGTCCTGTCTCTCTTTCAACAAACACTTTCTCAACTGTCCTATCTCTGTTTCAACAAACACTTTCTCAACTGTCCTGTCTCTCTTTCAACAAACACTTTCTCAACTGTCCTGTCTCTCTTTCAACAAACACTTTCTCAACTGTCCTGACTCTCTTTCAACAAACACTTTCTGAACTGTCCTGTCTCTCTTTCAACAAACACTTTCTCAACTGTCCTGTCTCTCTTTCAACAAACACTTTCTCAACTGTCCTGTCTCTCTTTCAACAAACACTTTCTCAACTGTCCTGTCTCTCTTTCAACAAACACTTTCTCAACTGTCCTTTCTCTCTTTCAACAAACACTTTCTCAACTGTCCTGTCTCTCTTTCAACAAACACTTTCTCAACTGTCCTGTCTCTCTTTCAACAAACACTTTCTGAACTGTCCTGTCTCTCTTTCAACAAACACTTTCTGAACTGTCCTATCTCTCTTTCAACAAACACTTTCTCAACTGTCCTGTCTCTCTTTCAACAAACACTTTCTGAACTGCCCTGTCTCTCTTTCAACAAACACTTTCTCAACTGTCCTGTCTCTCTTTCAACAAACACTTTCTCAACTGTCCTGTCTCTCTTTCAACAAACACTTTCTCAACTGTCCTGTCTCTCTTTCAACAAACACTTTCTCAACTATCCTATCTCTCTTTCAACAAACACTTTCTGAACTGTCCTATCTCTCTTTCAACAAACACTTTCTCAACTGTCCTGTCTCTCTTTCAACAAACACTTTCTCAACTGTCCTATCTCTTTTTCAACAAACACTTTCTCAACTGTCCTGTCTCTTTTTCAACAAACACTTTCTCAACTGTCCTGTCTCTCTTTCAACAAACACTTTCTCAACTGTCCTGTCTCTCTTTCAACAAACACTTTCTGAACTGTCCTGTCTCTCTTTCAACAAACACTTTCTGAACTGTCCTATCTCTCTTTCAACAAACACTTTCTGAACTGTCCTATCTCTCTTTCAACAAACACTTTCTCAACTGTCCTGTCTCTCTTTCAACAAACACTTTCTCAACTGTCCTATCTCTCTTTCAACAAACATTTTCTCAACTGTCCTGTCTCTCTTTCAACAAACACTTTCTCAACTGTCCTGTCTCTCTTTCAACAAACACTTTCTCAACTGTCCTGTCTCTCTTTCAACAAACACTTTCTCAACTGTCCTGTCTCTCTTTCAACAAACACTTTCTCAACTGTCCTGTCTCTCTTTCAACAAACACTTTCTCAACTGTCCTGTCTCTCTTTCAACAAACACTTTCTCAACTGTCCTGTCTCTCTTTCAACAAACACTTTCTCAACTGTCCTGTCTCTTTTTCAACAAACACTTTCTCAACTGTCCTGTCTCTCTTTCAACAACATGGTAGCCACTGCGAGCTCTCGTTAGTCTCCCGACATGCCTGTTGGCATGCAGCAAAATCTGGACTCTCAGGCGCCAGCAGCACAAAGTCACTATAAAGCTATAACGAATAAATGATTCTAAACTGCAAATTGAGAGTTGAAAGCAATAAAGTAACGAATGTATGTCATCAATTAATGCTTGTGTGTTGTAAAACTATCATTGTAAGCAATAATATCACAATTATAAGATATAAATCTACAACTAAAATCCATAAAGTAATGATAGTAAGCTATACAAATGAATTGTTAACTTTAAAGTAATAATAGCAAATTGTAAAGTCATTATTTAAAGCAGTTTGTTAACAATTCTGACCAATAAAGATAATAAATTTAAATCATAAAGTAATGATTGTGTGCTGCAATATAATGACAGTAGCTATAAAAAGTAACTGTTAGCCGGCAATGTAATGACAGTAGCTATAAAAAGTAACTGTTAGCCGGCAATGTAATGACAGTAGCTATAAAAAGTAACTGTTAGCCGGCAATGTAATGACAGTAGCTATAAAAAGTAACTGTTAGCAGGCAATGTAATGACAGTAGCTATAAAAAGTAACTGTTAGCCGGTAATGTAATGACAGTAGCTATAAAAAATAACTGTTAGCCGGCAATGTAATGACAGTAGCTATAAAAAGTAACTGTTAGCCGGCAATGTAATGACAGTAGCTATAAAAAGTAACTGTTAGCCGGCAATGTAATGACAGTAGCTATAAAAAGTAACTGTTAGCCGGCAATGTAATGACAGTAGCTATAAAAAGTAACTGTTAGCCGGCAATGTAATGACAGTAGCTATAAAAAGTAACTGTTAGCCGGCAATGTAATGACAGTAGCTATAAAAAGTAACTGTTAGCCGGCAATGTAATGACAGTAGCTATAAAAAGTAACTGTTAGCCGGCAATGTAATGACAGTAGCTATAAAAAGTAACTGTTAGCCGGCAATGTAATGACAGTAGCTATAAAAAGTAACTGTTAGCCGGCAATGTAATGACAGTAGCTATAAAAAGTAACTGTTAGCCGGCAATGTAATGACAGTAGCTATAAAAAGTAACTGTTAGCAGGCAATGTAATGACAGTAGCTATAAAAAGTAACTGTTAGCCGGCAATGTAATGACAGTAGCTATAAAAAGTAACTGTTAGCCGGCAATGTAATGACAGTAGCTATAAAAAGTAACTGTTAGCCGGCAATGTAATGACAGTAGCTATAAAAAGTAACTGTTAGCCGGCAATGTAATGACAGTAGCTATAAAAAGTAACTGTTAGCCGGCAATGTAATGACAGTAGCTATAAAAAGTAACTGTTAGCCGGCAATGTAATGACAGTAGCTATAAAAAGTAACTGTTAGCCGGCAATGTAATGACAGTAGCTATAAAAAGTAACTGTTAGCCGGCAATGTAATGACAGTAGCTATAAAAAGTAACTGTTAGCCGGCAATGTAATGACAGTAGCTATAAAAAGTAACTGTTAGCCGGCAATGTAATGACAGTAGCTATAAAAAGTAACTGTTAGCCGGCAATGTAATGACAGTAGCTATAAAAAGTAACTGTTAGCCGGCAATGTAATGACAGTAGCTATAAAAAGTAACTGTTAGCCGGCAATGTAATGACAGTAGCTATAAAAAGTAACTGTTAGCCGGCAATGTAATGACAGTAGCTATAAAAAGTAACTGTTAGCCGGTAATGTAATGACAGTAGCTATAGAAAGTAACTGTTAGCCGGTAATGTAATTACAGTAGCTATAAAAAGTAACTGTTAGCCGGCAATGTAATGACAGTAGCTATAAAAAGTAACTGTTAGCCGGCAATGTAATGATAGTAGCTATAAAAAGTAACTGTTAGCCGGTAATGTAATGATAGTAGCTATAAAAAGTAACTGTTAGCCGGCAATGTAATGACAGTAGCTATAAAAAGTAGCTGTTATCTGGTAATACTTGTAAGTTATAAAGTAGTCTCTTCTTCTACCTTTCAGCTCCCTGTGGAGCATAGGTCTTCGGCAAACACTTTCCAAGTTGTTCTGTTTCTTGCCATTCTTTTAAGATCATTCCATGTTTTCCCCATCATCTTCATCTCTGCTTCTATCTGTCTTCTCCAAGAATTCCTTGGTTTTCCTTCCTCTTTGTCTTTTCCCCTGGTGATTACAGAAAAGGGCCTGTTTTGTAATACTCTCAGTTGGCTTCCGTAGTATGTGTCCTACCCAGCGCCATCGTCTTCGCTGTATCTCTTTATCCACTTGTATTTGACTGGTACATTTTCATAATTCTATGTTAGTGATTTTGTCCTGCCATTTCCATCCTTTCATTCTGCATAAGCATCCACTAATTAGCGAAGAACAGTGTGGTTTTGTTAGAGAAAAAGGAACAAGCAATGCCATTAATATCATAAGATCTTTAGTAGAAAGAGCCATAGAGGTGAAAACAGATCTATACCTATGTTTCATAGATTACACCAAGGCATTTGGCAAAGTAAAGCACCAAGAAATAATCAACATTTTAGAAAGCATAAACGTAGACAGCAAAGATCTAAGAATAATAAAGAACATGTACTGGAAACAAACAGCGGCCATAAGAACTGGAAACCAATTGGGAATGTTTCAACAAATAAAACAAGGTGTTAGACAAGGCTGTGTGCTGTCACCAGATTTGTTTAATATTTATAGTGAGATTATTTTAAGATCCATAAGGGACATGCCTGGAATAACAATTGGAGGTCATAATATAAATAATCTAAGGTATGCTGACGATACAGTCTTAACCACTAAGAGTGAAAATGAGTTACAAGAAATGTTGGACATTATAGTGAAAGAAAGCAAAAATAAAGGACTCAGCCTTAATAGCAAAAAGACAGAGGTAATGGTAACAACAAAGAAAAAGACATCACCTCAGTGCAAAATAAAGACAAGTGGAACAATATTAAAACATGTAAATGAATTTAAATATTTGGGAACTTTGTTAACCTCAGACGGAAGATGTACAAAAGAGGTGAGATGCAGAATGGTTCAGGCAAAAGCAGCTTTCCAAAAAATGAGGAAAATACTATGCAATCCAGTTTTGACAATAGAAACAAGAAAATAGAGTTCTTAAATGTTATGTAGAGCCAGTCTTAACATATGGATGCGAATCATGGACAATAGGACAACAGACAAGAAAATCACTGGAGTCTGTAGAAATGTATGTATGTGTTGATATGTATAAGTATGTGCATGTCTGTTTGTACGTGTACATATGTATACACGCATCTGGGTGTGTGTATACATGTGTTTATGGGCCCTTAGATACTTTCAGACACTATCAGTGTCTTTACAGTCGAGGTAACCTAGACAGCGTTCCCCTCACTCATGTATTTTTAGAACCCTTCACCTGACCTGAGGGGGTATAATTACAGCCACACTCGTGTGACCATTTCCTTTTCATCCTGACCACGGTCCAAGACACAGGACACAGGGAAGTCATTTTATTTTCTTTAACATATTTCAATTATTTTTGTTTTGGATGTTTCATTACTAGTTTGCTATGTAGGATTAGTTTTATTTACTTACATATCTGTGTGTGTGTTTTTTGTTTGTTTCTGCTGAAGGCCTATTGGGCCGAAACGTCGTTCAAATCTGTGTCGTCTACTAATCACGTAAAGCTTTTAACATACCATTTTTCCTATTTTTTTCAATTATCCCTTTAATTTCTCCAGCATATTGATTATTTCCACATACTTTACTTTGTCAAATGCTTTCGTGTAGTCTATAAAGCACATATATAGATCTTTCTTTACCTTTATAGATCTTTCTATCAATGTCCTTAAGATGTATATTGCATTATTGGTGCCCTTTCCTTCCACAAATCCACATTGTTCCTCACTTATTTCTGGTTTTATTTTGTTCCTTACACGTCTCATGATTATTCTTAGTAATAGTTTAGTCATGTGGCTCATGAGACTAATAGTGTGATGGTCTTCACAATCAGTGGCTCCTGACTTCTTTGGTATGGCTACAAAGATAAATTTTAGTAGATCTTCGGGTATGTGTCAAGTGTTATATATGTCATTGAGTAATTTTGTTATGACTTGTACTCCCAACTCTCCTAATGCATTTATCTCTTCGATTGTTATATTGTCAGGACCTGGAGCTTTGCCTCTTTTCATGTGTTGGATTGCGTCCTCCACTTCACTCTGCATTTTTGGTGGTCCTGTGTCTTCATTTGAATTGTTTAATTCTGGTCTTTCATCATCATAGAGTTGACTGATATATTCTGTCCATCTTTCCATTATCTTCTCCTGTCCCATTATTATATTTCCTTCCTTTGATTTTACACATCCTAAAACTTTGACTTCTTTTCTTCCTGTTAATTCATTTAAATGATTGTGCATACATTTTGAGTCTTTCTTTTCTTGTTTAACACACATACTGGAGGTATTATAACTAATATAAATGTTGTCCACAAACACACATACTGGAGGTATTATAACTAATATAAATGTTGTCTACAAACACACATACTGGAGGTATTATAACTAATATAAATGTTGTCTACAAACACACATACTGGAGGTATTATAACTAATATAAATGTTGTCTACAAACACACACACTGGAGGTTTTAAAACTAATATAAATGTTGTCTACAAACACACATACTGGAGGTATTATAACTAATATAAATGTTGTCTACAAACACACATACTGGAGGTATTATAACTAATATAAATGTTGTCTACAAACACACATACTGGAGGTATTATAACTAATATAAATGTTGTCTACAAACACACATACTGGAGGTTTTATAACTAATATAAATGTTGTCCACAAACACACATACTGGAGGTATTATAACTAATATAAATGTTGTCTACAAACACACATACTGGAGGTATTATAACTAATATAAATGTTGTCTACAAACACACATACTGGAGGTTTTATAACTAATGTAAATGTTGTCATCAAACACAAATACTGGAGGTATTATAACTAATATAAATGTTGTCTACAAACACACATATATGTGCCTGGAGGTATTATAACTAATGTAAATGTTGTCCACAAACACACATACTGGAGGTATTATAACTAATGTAAATGTTGCCCACACAAACACACACAACCGGAGATGTCAATTTTTACAAATCTATTCACACACACACACCTGGAGATATCAGAATTTCATCATTGAGAGATTTTGCTCGGAGAAACATAAGATCATCTTTTGGATCAACTTCTCGAACCAATCGTCTCGCAGCCACTGCCAAGTTGTGAACATTCTTGATGAGGTGCTCAGTCGTAGCATTCATCTCCATGTTGGTTTTCAAGAGGTGTCCTAGTGTGATAGCAAACAGGAACAGCTGAACATGATCTTCTTTATAGGACATTCTTTCCTCCTAGATTTGTAGTTTTTACTTTGTTTTTGTCTTTACCACTTTATTAAAATTACTGGGGCAATTAGGTGAACTAAAGCTGTTATTTGCACTGAGCAAATCTTTAAAAACATCATAGAGATGCCAGGCCTACAAATTAATGGAAAGATAATAAATAACCTAATATATGCTGACGATACTGTACTACTAGCAGAAAATCCTAAAGATCTACAACAATTACTTAATGAAATAAACATGACAAGCAAAAAATATGGACTAGATATGAATATCAAAAAGACTAAAACTATGATCATAAGCAAAGAAAATACTCAAACCCACAAGTGGATATCAAAATTGAAGGAATAGACCTGGAGACAGTTCAGAACTATAACTACCTTGGACATACTATAACCAGTGATGGAAAATGTACAACTGAAATAAACAAAAGAATACGAATTGCAAAAAGTAATTTTAATGTCATGAAGAACATACTAACATCAAAACAAATAACACCAAGGCTAAAACTAAGAATAGCAAAATCTTACATCTTCTCAATATTCCTATATGGTGCAGAAACATGGACATTAGACAAGAAAACAGAACAGAGAATTGAAGCCTTTGAAATATGCATATATAGAAGAATAGGTAGAATTGGATGGAAGGAAAAGAAAACAAACGATGAAGTCTTAAAACAACTAAACATGAAGAGAACTACTAAGCACAATTGAAACAAGACAAATGCAATTTTTGGGCCATGTTAAAAGACACAACAGCCTACTAAAAGTAATCCTGGAGGGGAAAATACAAGGTAAAAAATGGCAGAGGCAGACCAAGACTAACTTGGATGAGTTACATCAAAAGATGGACAAATAAGCCTATGGCAACCTGCACCATCATAGCAAGAGAAAGAGCAGAATGGTGCTCCATGGTGGCCAACCTTTGTTGCGGAGACGGCACTCGATGATGATGATGAAAGCTGCTATAGACATGGAACAAAGATTTCACATCATAAGTCAAAGCTTCTATAGACATGGAACAAAGATTTCACATCATAAGTCAAAGTTTCTATAGACATAACACAAAGATTTCACATCATAAGTCAAAGCTTCTATAGACATGGCACAAAGATTTCACATCATAAGTCAAAGCTTCTATAGACATAACACAAAGATTTCACATCATAAGTCAAAGCTTCTATAGACATGGCACAAAGATTTCACATCATAAGTCAAAGCTTCTATAGACATGGAACAAAGATTTCACATCATAAGTCAAAGCTGCTATAGACATGGAACAAAGATTTCACATCATAAGTCAAAGCTGCTATAGACATGGCACAAAGATTTCACATCATAAGTCAAAGCTTCTATAGACATGGAACAAAGATTTCACATCATAAGTCAAAGCTTCTATAGACATGGAACAAAGATTTCACATCATAAGTCAAAGCTTCTATAGACATGGAACAAAGATTTCACATCATAAGTCAAAGCTTCTATAGACATAACACAAAGATTTCACATCATAAGTCAAAGCTTCTATAGACATGGCACAAAGATTTCACATCATAAGTCAAAGCTTCTATAGACATGGAACAAAGATTTCACATCATAAGTCAAAGCTTCTATAGACATGGCACAAAGATTTCACATCATAAGTCAAAGCTTCTATAGACATAACACAACGATTTCACATCATAAGTCAAAGCTTCTATAGACATGGAACAAAGATTTCACATCATAAGTCAAAGCTTCTATAGCATGGCACAAAGATTTCACATCATAAGTCAAAGCTTCTATAGACATGGAACAAAGATTTCACATCATAAGTCAAAGCTTCTATAGACATGGAACAAAGATTTCACATCATAAGTCAAAGCTTCTATAGACATAACACAACGATTTCACATCATAAGTCAAAGCTTCTATAGACATGGAACAAAGATTTCACATCATAAGTCAAAGCTTCTATAGACATGGAACAAAGATTTCACATCATAAGTCAAAGCTTCTATAGACATGGAACAAAGATTTCACATCATAAGTCAAAGCTTCTATAGACATGGCACAAAGATTTCACATCATAAGTCAAAGCTTCTATAGACATGGAACAAAGATTTCACATCATAAGTCAAAGCTTCTATAGACATGGCACAAAGATTTCACATCATAAGTCAAAGCTTCTATAGACATAACACAAAGATTTCACATCATAAGTCAAAGCTTCTATAGACATAACACAACGATTTCACATCATAAGTCAAAGCTTCTATAGACATGGAACAAAGATTTCACATCATAAGTCAAAGCTTCTATAGACATGGAACAAAGATTTCACATCATAAGTCAAAGCTTCTATAGACATGGAACAAAGATTTCACATCATAAGTCAAAGCTTCTATAGACATGGCACAAAGATTTCACATCATAAGTCAAAGCTTCTATAGACATGGAACAAAGATTTCACATCATAAGTCAAAGCTTCTATAGACATGGCACAAAGATTTCACATCATAAGTCAAAGCTTCTATAGACATAACACAAAGATTTCACATCATAAGTCAAAGCTTCTATAGACATGGAACAAAGATTTCACATCATAAGTCAAAGTTTCTATAGACATAACACAAAGATTTCACATCATAAGTCAAAGCTTCTATAGACAAGGCACAAAGATTTCACATCATAAGTCAAAGCTTCTATAGACATGGAACAAAGATTTCACATCATAAGTCAAAGCTTCTATAGACATGGAACAAAGATTTCACATCATAAGTCAAAGCTTCTATAGACATGGAACAAAGATTTCACATCATAAGTCAAAGCTTCTATAGACATAACACAAAGATTTCACATCATAAGTCAAAGCTTCTATAGACATGGCACAAAGATTTCACATCATAAGTCAAAGCTTCTATAGACATGGAACAAAGATTTCACATCATAAGTCAAAGCTGCTATAGACATGGAACAAAGATTTCACATCATAAGTCAAAGCTGCTATAGACATGGCACAAAGATTTCACATCATAAGTCAAAGCTTCTATAGACATGGAACAAAGATTTCACATCATAAGTCAAAGCTTCTATAGACATGGAACAAAGATTTCACATCATAAGTCAAAGCTTCTATAGACATGGAACAAAGATTTCACATCATAAGTCAAAGCTTCTATAGACATAACACAAAGATTTCACATCATAAGTCAAAGCTTCTATAGACATGGCACAAAGATTTCACATCATAAGTCAAAGCTTCTATAGACATGGAACAAAGATTTCACATCATAAGTCAAAGCTTCTATAGACATGGCACAAAGATTTCACATCATAAGTCAAAGCTTCTATAGACATGGCACAAAGATTTCACATCATAAGTCAAAGCTTCTATAGACATGGAACAAAGATTTCACATCATACGTCAAAGCTTCTATAGCATGGCACAAAGATTTCACATCATAAGTCAAAGCTTCTATAGACATGGAACAAAGATTTCACATCATAAGTCAAAGCTTCTATAGACATGGAACAAAGATTTCACATCATAAGTCAAAGCTTCTATAGACATGGAACAAAGATTTCACATCATAAGTCAAAGCTTCTATAGACATGGAACAAAGATTTCACATCATAAGTCAAAGCTTCTATAGACATGGCACAAAGATTTCACATCATAAGTCAAAGCTTCTATAGACATAACACAAAGATTTCACATCATAAGTCAAAGCTTCTATAGACATAACACAACGATTTCACATCATAAGTCAAAGCTTCTATAGACATGGAACAAAGATTTCACATCATAAGTCAAAGCTTCTATAGACATGGAACAAAGATTTCACATCATAAGTCAAAGCTTCTATAGACATGGAACAAAGATTTCACATCATAAGTCAAAGCTTCTATAGACATGGCACAAAGATTTCACATCATAAGTCAAAGCTTCTATAGACATGGAACAAAGATTTCACATCATAAGTCAAAGCTTCTATAGACATGGCACAAAGATTTCACATCATAAGTCAAAGCTTCTATAGAC
Source organism: Megaustenia siamemsis (assembly GCA_032433765.1). Classification (NCBI taxonomy): domain Eukaryota; kingdom Metazoa; phylum Mollusca; class Gastropoda; order Stylommatophora; family Ariophantidae; genus Megaustenia; species Megaustenia siamemsis. Next base: position 83,136,936 of record JAVIAB010000041.1, read on the forward strand.
ATAACACAAAGATTTCACATCATAAGTCAAAGCTTCTATAGACATGGAACAAAGATTTCACATCATAAGTCAAAGTTTCTATAGACATAACACAAAGATTTCACATCATAAGTCAAAGCTTCTATAGACAAGGCACAAAGATTTCACATCATAAGTCAAAGCTTCTATAGACATGGAACAAAGATTTCACATCATAAGTCAAAGCTTCTATAGACATGGAACAAAGATTTCACATCATAAGTCAAAGCTTCTATAGACATGGAACAAAGATTTCACATCATAAGTCAAAGCTTCTATAGACATAACACAAAGATTTTACATCATAAGTCAAAGCTTCTATAGACATGGCACAAAGATTTCACATCATAAGTCAAAGCTTCTATAGACATGGAACAAAGATTTCACATCATAAGTCAAAGCTTCTATAGACATGGCACAAAGATTTCACATCATAAGTCAAAGCTTCTATAGACATGGCACAAAGATTTCACATCATAAGTCAAAGCTTCTATAGACATGGAACAAAGATTTCACATCATAAGTCAAAGCTTCTATAGCATGGCACAAAGATTTCACATCATAAGTCAAAGCTTCTATAGACATGGAACAAAGATTTCACATCATAAGTCAAAGCTTCTATAGACATGGAACAAAGATTTCACATCATAAGTCAAAGCTTCTATAGACATAACACAACGATTTCACATCATAAGTCAAAGCTTCTATAGACATGGAACAAAGATTTCACATCATAAGTCAAAGCTTCTATAGACATGGAACAAAGATTTCACATCATAAGTCAAAGCTTCTATAGACATGGAACAAAGATTTCACATCATAAGTCAAAGCTTCTATAGACATGGCACAAAGATTTCACATCATAAGTCAAAGCTTCTATAGACATAACACAAAGATTTCACATCATAAGTCAAAGCTTCTATAGACATGGCACAAAGATTTCACATCATAAGTCAAAACTTCTATAGACATGGCACAAAGATTTCACATCATAAGTCAAAGCTTCTATAGACATGGAACAAAGATTTCACATCATAAGTCAAAGCTTATCCAGGAAATCCAAGTGCCATGCCTCCTATTGAGTAAACACACAGATAGCAAAAGTTCACAGAAAATGCTAATTTTAGAACTCTGAATGTTACAATTGAGAGGTGGTCATTGTTACTTTATCCATCTATTGCCCTTTCGAACTGAAGGCGGCACATAGGGCAGAACCACAATCTCAAAAACAGAAACCTTGCATGCCAAAATGGCACATATTGCAGAGATCACTGCTTCTAAAATCTATGGCTCTGTTTCCACAATAATACTTTTTTACAATGACAGCTTGTCAAGTCATCGATCAACTTCCTTAGTCGCCTCTTATGACATGCTTGGAAGGTCACAGTGTCACTATTCTTTACTCATAATGAGGCCCCGGCCGGTAAAACACACAGAAAAGTACTACTTTAAGTACTACTTTATACATTGTTACTAATGTATCGTTAATATAGAATACTGTACAGATAGGTAACGTGATCTAGGGTTATCCATGGAACACGCCAGGGTGGTGAATACTGACATCAACAAGCAACATCAGATCTGTGCTCAGTTTCAATAACAATCAATTACTAAACCAACACAGTAAGTGTCAGATCTTTATCATCAACACAGTAAATGTCATATCTCTATCATCAACACAGTAAGTGTCAGATCTTTATCATCAACACAGTAAATGTCATATCTCTATCATCAACACAGTAAGTGTCAGATCTTTATCATCAACACAGTAAATGTTATATGTCTTCATCAACACAGTAAGTGTCAGATCTTTATCATCAACACAGTAAGTGTCAGATCTTTATCATCAACACAGTAAGTGTCAGATCTTTATCATCAACACAGTAAGTGTCAGATCTTTATCATCAACACAGTAAATGTTATATGTCTATCATCAACACAGTAAGTGTCAGATCTTTATCATCAACACAGTAAGTGTCAGATCTTTATCATCAACACAGTAAATGTTATATGTCTATCATCAACACAGTAAATGTCAAATCTTTATCATCAACACAGTAAATGTCAAATCTCTATCATCAACACAGTAAGTGTCAGATCTTTATCATCAACACAGTAAGTGTCAGATCTTTATCATCAACACAGTAAGTGTCAGATCTTTATCATCAACACAGTAAGTGTCAGATCTTTATCATCAACACAGTAAATGTTATATCTATATCATCAACACAGTAAATGTCAAATCTTTATCATCAACACAGTAAATGTCAAATCTTTATCATCAACACAGTAAATGTTATATATCTATCATCAACACAGTAAATGTCAAATCTTTATCATCAACACAGTAAATGTTATATATCTATCATCAACACAGTAAATGTTATATATCTATCATCAACACAGTAAATGTTATATGTCTATCATCAACACAGTAAATGTTATATATCTATCATCAACACAGTAAATGTCAAATCTTTATCATCAACACAGTAAATGTCAAATCTGTATCATACAACACAGTAAATGTCAAATCTTTATCATCAACACAGTAAATGTCACATATCTATCATCAACACAGTAATTGTCATATCTTTATCATCAACACAGTAAGTGTCAGATCTTTATCATCAACACAGTAAGTGTCAGATCTTTATCATCAACACAGTAAGTGTCTGATCTTTATCATCAACACAGTAAATGTCAAATCTTTATCATCAACACAATAAATGTTATATATCTATCATCAACACAGTAAATGTCAAATCTTTATCATCAACACAGTAAATGTCATATATGTATCATCAAGACAGTAAATGCCATATCTTTATCAACACAGTAAATGTCATATATGTATCATCAATACAGTAAATGTCATATATGTATCATCAACACAGTAAATGTCATATCTTTATCAGCAACACAGTAAATGTCATATCTTTATCATAAACACAGTAAATGTCATACCTTTATCATCAGCACAGTAAATGTCATATATGTATCATCAACACAGTAAATGTCATATATGTATCATCAACACAGTAAATGTCATATCTTTATCATTGACACAGTAAATGACATATCTTTATCAACACAGTAAATGTCATATTTGTGTCATCAACACAGTAAATGTCATATCTTTATCTTTTACACAGTAAATGTCATATATGTATCATCAACACAGTAAATGATCAAAGATTTGATCAAAGAAGCTAAGTGAAAGAAATGGATAGAATTCAGACCAAATAGGAGCAGGGACTTCAAGACAGTAACAAGAGATTTCTACAAAGCAGTAGAAGCCACAAGAGAGCTAAAAAGAAAACCACAATCAAATTTGAGCTCATAAATGACAAAAACTGAACAGTTATTATCTGATAACCAGTGTATGCAACAGAGATGGAAAGAATATAATGAAGACCTATTGAACATGACAATAACAACCAATAACACAACAGAACCCACACAAGAAGGCACAAATACTGAACCCAAGCATGAGAAACAGGAGTTACATGCTTGCACAGAATATTCAATGCAGCATGGCACCAACAAAAAGCCCCAGAAGACTGGCGACAGGCAATTCTCGTACCAATATGGAAAAAGAAAGGTAGCAAAAGAGACTGTAATCAATATAGAAGCATATTGTTTCGCAGCTATGTAGGAAAATTATACGCCAAAATCTTGGAAAAAGGCTGAGACCAATAATAGAACTACAGTTAAGTGATTCTCAAGTGGGGTTCTGAAAAAACAGAAGATGTACTGACGCTGTATTCACATTAATACAGCTTGCAGAAAAGATGACAAAACACAATAAAAATTTGTACATAGCTTTCATTGACCAGGGAAAATCATTCAACCGAGTAAATAGAGAAAAACTGTGGGAGATCTAACAACATATGGGGTAAGCCAACATCTAACCAACCTAATTAAAAATCTCTACTTCAACAGTAATTGCACAGTCAGAACGGGCACTCTACAATACAATCTTCATCCCAATGTTGTGCTACCAATGCCAGCCAGACCTGGACCCTAGATGCAAGAACAATAAGTAAAAAATAACCTCTACTGAGATGAAATGTGTTAGACGAATGACAGGAAACAGTCTGAGAGATAAGATCAGAAATGAAGAACTGAGAAAAAAGCTAGGAATAGCCCCAGCCATAGAATATATAAAGAAACAACAGATAAAATGGTTTGGCCACATGACAAGGCAGTGTGATAAAAACACAACACAACGAGCCCTCAATAAACATTGTGAGAACACCAGACCCAAGGGTCGACCATGAAAAAAATGGATTGACAGAATATTAGAAGCACTATGAAACATAACAGCAGCAGAGGTGAACAGAAGAGCAAACGACCACAAATTATATCTCTTCGACGCTGAAAGGCAGATGAAGAAGGAAAGAAGAAGAAGAACACAGTAAATGTCACATTCTAGTCATCAAAACGGTAAATGTCAGACCCATTCAATGTCAACAAAAGAAATAAAAAGAATTCACTGACCATCACTATTTATAATGATGAGGGACTTGACCCCTTTGTGGCTGGTGATTCTCTTCATGATGTCCTCCACATCTTCAGCTTGCTGGAAAGTCAACACAATTACATGCTCTATCACATGTTTGATGTCAGCACAATTACATGCTCTATCACATGTTTGATGTCAGCACAATTACATGCTCTATCACATGTTTGATGTCAACACAATTACATGCTCTATCACATGTTTGATGTCAACACAATTACAACAACAAGGTTGCTCTATCACATGTTTGATGTCAACACAATTACAACAAGGTTGCTCCATCATGTGTTTGATGTCAACACAATTACAACAAGGTTGCTCTATCACATGTTTGATGTTAACACAATTACAACAAGGTTGCTCCATCATGTGTTTGATGTCAACACAATTACAACAAGGTTGCTCAATCACATGTTTGATGTTAACACAATTACAACAAGGTTGCTCCATCATGTGTTTGATGTCAACACAATTACAACAATGTTGCTCTATCACATGTTTGATGTTAACACAATTACAACAAGGTTGCTCCATCATGTGTTTGATGTCAACACAATTACAACAAGGTTGCTCAATCACATGTTTGATGTCAACACAATTACATGCTCTATCACATGTTTGATGTCAACACAATTACAACAACAATGTTGCTCTATCACATGTTTGATGTCAACACAATTACAACAACAATGTTGCTCTATCACATGTTTGATGTCAACACAATTACAACAACAATGTTGCTCTATCACATGTTTGATGTCAACACAATTACAACAACAATGTTGCTCTATCACATGTTTGATGTCAACACAATTACAACAACAACTGAGTAGATTGATTAAATTGGTTCTGAGTGAATTTTTTACGGTGAAGTAGATTGCAGAAATTGATTTTAGTTTCAGTGCTGAAACGAAGGAGAGCATCGTTGCATTTGATAGTTTCACAGCTAGAGGAGCTGAGTAGAGATGTAACAGAACTGTCACAGGGGGTCTACATCATTGTCACCTGTTTTGTTTAATGAAATGAATGTTTACACATGATTGTCAGGGTTGAACTATTGGATGGGGGACCTGGACAAAAGTTTATCTTTACAGATGACATCATTATATCATCATCATCATCAGGTACCAAGCCTGCTGGCATAGGTGATCATGTCTCTCCACAACTTTCGATCTCGACAGTTATTTATCATTTCTGTTGTTGACCTTCTGCCAAGCCATTCTCTTAAACTGTCTGGTATCTTTTTTCTTTGCTTCCCTCTATCTCTTTGTACATCAATTTTCCCAGTTGTCACAATATATTCCAGTTGTTCTCTTCTCATTACATGGCCAAAAAATTATGATTGCCTCTTCCTAATATTGGAAATTAGCTCTCTTTTTGATTTGGCCTCTTTCGGAACTTTTTCATTATTCTTCTTAGCTGCCCATGGTATTCTCAACATTCTGTAAAAACACATTTCTACAGACTCCAGTGATCTTCTTGTCTGTTGTCCTATTGTCCATGATTCACATCCATATGTTAACACTGGCACTGCATGACATTTAAGAACTTATATATATATGGTCTTTGGCATCTTGAAAGACGGTTGGTAGCAAGCAATCATGATAAGTCAGTAGTTTGGTCAAATATTAGTGTCTTATGTTGGAGGCTGTTTTGCTGAACAGCTTCTCTCGTGGCTCAATCTGCCAATATTGAACAGACAGATCCATCTGCAGAATGAATAAGATGTTTTCGTCGTGTCTCCTTTCTCTTGCGCCTTTTGTCTTCTGAATTTGATATCATCACTGCCTCGAATGTTGCTGTGCTATTTTTATTTTATTTTTGTTTTCCATGTGCTACAATCTGCAGCCAGATTGTCCCAGTTTCTTTCACTGATAGAGAATTCCCTCAAGGAAGCCCTGCAAACATCCTTATATCTCAGCACTACACTGCCCTTTGGTCTCTTTCCATCCTTAAGTTCACCATACAATATTTGTTTGGGAATACAATTGATTGCCATTCTTCTTACATGACCTAGCCACCTTAATCTGCGACTCCTAAGTGTTGCCATGATGGATGGGAGTTTGGCTCGCTGTAGGACATTAGAGTTGGTTACTTTGTCCTGCCATGATGGATGGGAGTTTAGCTCAATGTAGGACATTAGAGTTGGTTACTTTGTCCTGCCATGATGGATGGGAGTTTAGCTCATTGTAGGACATTAGAGTTGGTTACTTTGTCCTGCCATGATGGATGGGAGTTTGGCTCGTTGTAAGACATTAGAGTTGGTTACTTTGTCCTGCCATGATGGATGGGAGTTTAGCTCATTGTAGGACATTAGAGTTGGTTACTTTGTCCTGCCATGATGGATGGGAGTTTAGCTCATTGTAGGACATTAGAGTTGGTTACTTTGTCCTGCCATGATGGATGGGAGTTTAGCTCATTGTAGGACATTAGAGTTGGTTACTTTGTCCTGCCATGATGGATGGGAGTTTAGCTCATTGTAAGACATTAGAGTTGGTTACTTTGTCCTGCCATGATGGATGGGAGTTTAGCTCATTGTAGGACATTAGAGTTGGTTACATTGTCCTGCCATGATGGATGGGAGTTTAGCTCATTGTAGGACATTAGAGTTGGTTACTTTGTCCTGCCATGATGGATGGGAGTTTAGCTCATTGTAGGACATTAGAGTTGGTTACTTTGTCCTGCCATTTGATGTTCACAATCTTTCGAAGGTAGCACACATGGAAGCTGCTTAACCTTTTCTCCTGCCCCGCATAGGTAGTCCAAGTTTCTGATCCATATAGAAGTGTACTAAGCACACAACTTTGGTAAATTTGAAACTTAGTCCTGAGTGTTAATTTGGTGTTGGCCAATGCTCTATCTTTACGTTTACCAAATGTGGAAGCTGCCTTTTCGGAAATTTATTTCTTCTTCAAGGAGACAGTGGTTGTGACAATAGAACCGAAAATTTATATAAAATAAAAATATTAAATTTGAAATAAATGTGCACTGACGGAATTGCTAGAGGCAGATGCAAACAAATATGGATGAGATAACCACTAGACCAATAACAATATTATCAACCACAATAAAGCTTCATCAACTTCATGAGCTTGCAGTCACTGAGGCTAGCGAGTCCGACTAAACTATCTATCTATTGACCCTTCGAGCCGCAGCCGACCCGTAGGGCGTAGGGCATTAGACTCATTAGACCCACTTGACCCAGATACTATCTAAATTTGTATCGACTAACTAAAGCTACAGATTTCGGTTAGTTACAGATCGGATCACGAACACAGGACGGCACATTCTACTGGTTAAAAACTAAATCAATGAATGTCAACACGAGTATTTGGTCAGCAAAATAAGCACACAACGAATGCACCATTACCATTCTCTCAGCAGCGTTTCCTGGCCGGTCTGACTTGTTGACAACTTGTTGCTAGGTAACGAGTTTTCATTTCTAAAAAGTTTGCCCCAAAGAACAATTAACAAATGTCGAGTTCAAGACGTTCATTCATTGGATGTATTTGTAATAATTCACTACTTTTGGTATTTTATTCACAACTTTCAAACTGTCACAAAACTTTCAAACTGAATGTTGTTATTTTTAGCGCACGGTTGATGTTGGTTTGTTCCGGTAAAGTCAAGAAGATACGGCTCAATTGTTGAGCTGGAAGAATTTGATCTTATAGTGTATGTCTGTGCTGGCCATGGTTCATGTCTTGGTGTGTTTCTGTGCTGGCCATGGTTCATGTCTTGGTGTGTTTCCGTGAAGCCATAGCTCATATCTTAATGTGTTTCTGTGCTAGACATGGTTCATATCTTGGTGTGTTTCCGTGAAGCCATAGCTCATATCTTAATGTGTTTCTGTGCTAGACATGGTTCATATCTTGGTGTGTTTCCGTGAAGCCATAGCTCATATCTTAATGTGTTTCTGTGCTAGACATGGTTTATATCTTAATGTGTTTCTGTGCTAGACATGGTTTATATCTTAGTGTGTTTCTGTGCTAGCCATGGCTTAGCTTGTGTGTGTGTGTGTGTGTGTGTGTGTATGTGTGCTAGCCATGTCTCATATCTTGGTGTGTGTCATGTTAATCATATCTCATATCTTTATGGAAAACAAACCTGCAGAAGAGATCGATCACTTTATCTATCTTGGAAGTCACATTGATCGAGAAGGGGATACAAGTAAAGAAATTAGAATCAGAATAGCTAAAGCAGCAATGTCTTTCAGAAGCCTTGAAAAGTTGTGGAAATCAAAGCTCATCAGCACAAACACAAAACTTAGGTTATTCAAATCAAATGTACTATCAACCTTTACATATACATGTGAGAGCTGGAAAACAACAAGAGATATAGAAACAAAGTTGAACGCATTCGAAAATAAATGTCTAAAGAAAATACTCGGTATAGCGTGGAACGAATTCAAAACAAACGAGGAAATTAGAGAAATCGCCAATCAACCACTAATATCTTCAGTAATAAAGAAAAGACGATGGTCATATGTTGGACATGTGATGAGAAGAGATAATAACCGAATAGCAAAGCAAGCCCTCATATGGGAAACAACAGGTAAGAGAAAAAGAGGAAGACCCAGGGAGACACTGAGAAGAACATTGATGAGAGAGGCAAGAGCAGCAGGAATCGGCTCCCTCAATGAGATAGAACTGCTTGCACAGAACAGAGACAGATGGCGAGATTCGATCAAATATCTTTAAAAGAAAACTGCTAGAACAAAAAATTTCATATAGGAGAAGGTGTATCTTGGTCTACGCCCTATGGGCCGTTACGGCTCGAAAGGTCAATAGATAGATAGATAGATATCTTTATGTTTGTCTGTGTTTAGTCATATCTCATATCTTAGTCTGTATCTGTGTTAGCCATGTGTCATATCTTTGTATGTGCATGTCTGGGTTAGTGATATCTCGTATAGTTGTGTGCATGTTTATGTTAGTCATAACTCATATCTTTGGGTGTGCATGTCTGTGTTCGTCACATCTCATATCTTTGTGTGTGCCTGGCTATGTTAGTCACATCTCATATCTGTATGTGCATGTCTATGTTAGGCACGTGTCATATCTTTGTGTGTGCATGTCTATGTCAGTCATATCTCATATCTTTGTGTGCATGTCTATGTTAGTCATGTGTCATATCTTTGAGTGTATGTCTGTGTTAGTCATATCTTATATCTTGATGTGTGTCAGTGTTAGTCATGCCTCGTATCGCTGTGTCCATGTCTGTGTTGGTCACATCTCCTATCTTTGTGTGTGTATGTCTGTGTTGGTCACATCTCCTATCTTTGTGTGTGTATGTCTGTGTTAGTCACATCTCCTATCTTTGTGTGTCCATGTCTGTGTTAGTCACCTCTAGTGACTCGGACAGATGGTGCTCGTAAACCTGGGAGGGCCGACCATCTAAGGGCAGAATCCCCCTACAGAAAAGACAATCTGCTGCCTTGCAGGAAGATTGGGGACAATCAAAGGCTAAGGAAAGCAAACCTGAATAAAATGCTGGCTGAAATCGGATGCACTGGGCCACTGGCGCAGAACACAGTGCAACGTTTTAACGGGTGTTCAATCAGAGTGGATCTGGCAGACTCTAATTGTGATGTTCTGTCTGTGGGGGCGATCAACACACTTAGCCTGACAGCTGACTTCATGTGGGAGTCTGGGATCCTACTCTGATTGAGTCTTGATCGCAGAGAGAGAGAGAATCTCGACGTGGGAGTGGGGGGGGGGGGCAGCCGTGAGCGCCACCAATTGTTAGTTCGTTTTCTAATAAAAGTAGAAGCATAACTTCAAGACAGGGAAACTGTGCGGGTTGGAATAGGCCGGCCCTACATACGCCTGTGTTGGCTACTTAATTATTTACCTGTTCTCTATTTGGCTACTTAATTATTTACCTGTTCTCTATTTGGCTACTTAATTATTTACCTGTTCTCTATTTGGCTACTTAATTATTTGCCTGTTCCCTATTTGACTACTTAATTATTTGCCTGTTCCCTATTTGGCTACTTAATTAATTGCCTGTTCCCTATTTGGCTACTTAATTAATTGCCTGTTCCCTATTTGGCTACTTAATTATTTGCCTGTTCCCTATTTGGTTACTTAATTATTTTCCTGTTCCCTATTTGACTACTTAAGTATTTGCCTGTTCCCTATTTGGCTACTTAATTATTTGCCTTTTCCCTATTTGGCTACTTAATTATTTGCCTGTTCCCTATTTGGCTACTTAATTATTTGCCTGTTCCCTATTTGGCTACTTAACTCAGCTTCCGATAATATTCATGTCATCTTCATTGTTTCATTCGCATCATCTTACAACCATTGTTTTATAACCAGCCATCATCATCAAGTACCGGGCCTGCTGGCGTAGGTGATCATGTCTCTCCACAACTTTCGATCTCGACAGTTATTTATCATTTCTGTTGTTGACCTTCTGCCAAGCCATTCTCTTAAGCTGTCTGTTATCTTTTCTCTTTGCTTCCCTTCATCTCTTCGTCCCTCAATTTTCCAGTTGTTACAATATATTCTCTCTCCTCTCTCTCTCTCTGCGATCAGGACTCAATCAGAATAGGATCCCAGACTCTCATATGAAGTCAGCTGTCATGCTAAGTGTGTTGATCGCCCCCACAGACAGTACATCACAATTAGAGTCTGCGAGATCCACTCTGATTGAACACCCGTTAAAACGTTGCACTGTGTTCTGCGCCAGTGGCCCAGTGCATCCGATTTCAGCCAGCATTTTATTCAGGTTTGCTTTCCTTAGCCTTTGATTGTCCCCAATCTTCCTGCAAGGCAGCAGATTGTCTTTTCTGTAGGGGGATTCTGCCCTTAGATGGTCTGCCCTCCCAGGTTTACGAGCACCATCTGCCCGAGTCACTAGAGGTGACTAACACAGACATGCACACACAAAGATATGAGATGCACTAACACTGACATGCACACGATATGAGGCATGACTAACACTGAAATGCACACAGCGATACGAGGCGTGACTAACACTGACACACATCAAGATATGAGATATGACTAACACAGACATGCATTCAAAAATATATGACACATGACTAACATAGACATGCACACAAAGATATGAGATTTGACTGACATAGACATGCACACACAAAGATATGAGATGTGACTAACATAGCCATGCACACACAAGGATATGAGATGTGACAAACACAGACAGGCACACACAAAGATATGATATATGACTAACATAAACATGCACACAAAGATATGAGACATGATTAACACGGACACACCAAGATATGAGATATGACTAACATGACACACACCAAGATATGAGCCATGGCTAGTACACACACACACACATACACACACACACACAAGCTAAGATATGAGCCATGGCTAGCACAGAAACGCACTAAGATATGAGCCATGGCTAGCACAGAAACACATTAAGATATGAGCCATGGCTTCACGGAAACACATCAAGATATGAACCATGTCTATATCCGAGCCATGGCTCAATTCAAGAGAAGAAGAAGAGGGGGTAGAAGAGCAGCGATCACGAAAGGTATCCATATGCTTGGGTTTGTTGTAGTCCTCTTTTTAAAGTGGGGATCATCGACATACGAGACGCAGGCCCCAACTAACTGTTCACAGGTTTCGTTCAAACAGTTGTCTGGAGATTTGAGAGTGCAGTCTGACCCGTAGAACGTTCCCTTGCATGTACAGTTCCCGGTTGACTGTTCACAGGTGTCGTTGAACCAGTTGTCCGGACATTTGAGAGTCCAGTCCGACCCGTAATACATTTCCTTGCACGTACAGTCTGTACTTTCTGGGTCACATATGATGTCACAGCCATCAGAACACGTCTGTTCACACTGTAGCCCAAAATTACCATCGGGACAAATGTCATTACAGGTATAGCCAGGATGTTTACATTGTAGGAATTTTCCGGATTTTTTCTCACATAAAGGACAGACACTAAGACAAGATCTGGAGCAGTCGTGTCCATAGATCCATGTAAACAAACAGTTACCGTGACACGCACCGATGATGACGTTGCAGAATTTGCTACACCCACTACACACTTCACAAAACGACCCAGAATACCCGTTCAGACAATAGGTGTCTGTAAATGTTTGCACCTCACACACCGTCAGTGCACTGCCGGTCTGCGAAATGGTCGGTGAGAACTCAATCTTAATGTATGCCATTGTCGCTTGTGTGGTGACTACAATAGTGTTCACAGAAACATTAGGGTATGATATATCATTATACTGAAACACTACGCCGCCACTGACAGAGAAAGCCTTTAGAGTGGCATTCTTTACCCGAATCATAGAGCTAGCTCGATGATAGATTTGAATGGTGTGAATCTTCTGATGCGTGGCAAAGTTCAGATACCAGTAAACAGGATTGGTTCCACTTCTCAATTTTGTGTGTGTGCAGTCATTGTCATAGAGATTGGTCTTTGTTTTGCCATTAACTGCAGCCTCTGGTCCACATCCGTCTTCTGTATAGCAAGCATTAAATGTGTCGGTCTGGTTTGTGTTCTGTTTGAGAGCCACATTCCGACCCCCGCCAATGTAGATGGAGCAGATAATATATTCCAGCTGTTACCTTCTCATTACATGGCCAAAAAATGATGATTGTTTTTTTCCTAATATTGGAAATTTGCCCTCTTTTTGCTTTGTCCTCTTTCAGAACGTTTTCATTACTCTTCTTAGCTGTCCATGGTATTCTCAATATTCTTCTGTAAAACCGCATTTCTACAGCCTCCAGTGATTTTCTTGTCTGTTGTCCTATTGTCCATGATTTATATCCACGTGTTAAAACTGGCAATACATAACATTTAAGAACTCTTGTTCTTGTTTCTATTGTCAAAAATGGATTGCACAGTACCGTCCTCATTTTTTGGAAAGCTGCTTTTGCCTGAGCCATTCTGCATCTCACCTCTGTTGTACGCCTACCACCTGAGGTTAACACTGTTCCCAGATATTTGAATTCATTTACCTGTTTTGATATTGTCCCACTTGTCTTTATTGTGCATTGGGGTGAAGTCTTTTTCTTTCTTTGTTGCTACCATTACTTCTGTCTTTTTGCTATTAAGGCTGAGTCCTTTATTTTTGCTTTCTTTCACTATAATGTCTAACATTTCTTGTAACTCATTTTCACTCTTAGCGATTAAGACTGTATCATCAGCATACCTTAGATTATTTATATTATGACCTCAAATTGTTATTCCAGGCATGCCCCTTATGAATCTTAAAATAATCTCACTATAAATATTAAATAAATCTGGTGACAGCACACAACCTTGTCTAACACCCTGTTTTATTTGTTGAAACATTCCCAATTAATTTCCAGTTCTTATGGCCGCTGTTTGTTGCCAGTACATGTTCTTTATTATTCTTAGATCTTTGCTGTCTACGTTTATGCTTTCTAAAATTTTGATTATTTCTTGGTGCTTTACTTTGTCAAATGCTTTGGTATAATCTATGAAACATAGGTACAGATCTGTTTTCACCTCTATGGCTCTTTCTACTAAAGATCTTATGCTATAAATGACATTGTTTGTACCTTTACCTCCAACAAAACCACACTGTTCATCGCTAATTTCTGGACTGATTTTGTTTCGCACTCATCGCATGATAATTCTTAGTAATATCTTAGTCATATGACTCATAAGGCTTATTGTGCGATGATCATCGCATTCAATCGCACCCGATTTCTTTGGTAGGGCTATGAATATTGATTTGAGCATGTCGTCTGGTATATATCCGCTGTTGTAGATATCATTCAATATTTTCGTTATTATTTCTATTCCAAAATCACCCATGGCTTCAATCTCTTCTTTAGTTATATTATCTGGTCCAGGAGCTTTGCCTGCTTTCATATTGCGCAAGGCATCTTCCACTTCTTCTCTGAGTATTTCTGGTCCTTCTCCATTATCCTTAATATTTACTTCCGTTCGTTCATCATTATAAAGATCTTTAACACGTTATGTCATTGTTCCCTTATGCTTTCTTGTTCAATCAACAGTTCCTTTGATCTTAAACATCCAGTTTTTGATTGCGTTTTTCTTCCTGTTAATTCTTTAATTTGTTTTGCCATCTCTTGTTTGTTGCATTTCAATCTCCTCGGATCTCTCTTTTAGCCATGCTTCTTTTGCTTCATTGCATTTTATTACAATCTCTTTATTTAATCTCTTATACTCATCTTTATTTTATTTATTTCTTCTTCTTGTATCCATTAGCTGCAAAATGTCATCCATTTCTTTCTTGAATTTGTCCTCACTGGTGATATGAACTCTTTTGATGTTTGTTGCATTGATTCTTTTAGCATTTTCCACTATTCATCAACGCTTTGTATCTTCTCTATTGCATTGTACCGGTTCTGAATTGTGATTTTATATTTGTCTTGCAGCTTCTGCTCTGATTTTAGTAAATCTAGATTTAACTTGATGTTTACTGAGGCTCGTTTTGTTGTTTTTAATTTTACTCTAAGCTTTCCCACAACTGGTACATGATCACTATTGCAATCTGCCCCTGGTCTAGTTTTCACACACACCCGACTGTTTCTAAATCTATTGCTTATCATTATATAATCAATTTGATTACGTGCGTTGTCCCTAGGGTTTTTCCATGTCCACAGACGTCTTGGATGTTGCTTAAACCAGGTGTTTCCTATCATCATGTTGTGTGTACTTGCCCAGTCAATAAGTTTCTCACCTCTTTCATTCCTCTCGACTGAATCATAATAACCAACTACTTCCTCAACTCTTTTCTTTCCTACTTTTGCGTTGAGATCCCATAGAACTATGGTGTTTTCATGTGATTTGCATTCACGAGTGTCATATTCAACTCGTGGTAAAATTTATCAACTGTTTCATGTGGAGTGTCTGCTGTTGGTGCATAAACTTGTATAAGATTAATATCTATTGGCTTTCCATTCAATTTTATTAAACGGACTCTGTCAGATATTGGGTAAAAGCCTTTCACTGTTCTTGCTCTTTCTGCATCCAAGATGATACCTACTCCTCTTTGGTGTTCAGTACCTCCAGAATAGATTATTGTATGCTTATCAGAATACATCTCCCCTGATCCGGTGTGTCTCATTTCGCAAAGTTCCAGTAAACGTAAACCCATTCTTTTCATTTATGGTTTTATGTTTTCCAGTTTATCCTTCTGCATGAGTGCCCTCATATTCCAAGTACCTATCTTTAGAGTCTGTTTTATCTTTATTTTGCTGACAGTAGCTTGATGACGATCGGATATCATCTGTAGCACATTAAATTATTGAGTTATTTGCGGGTCATCATCATTACACTTTGAATATGTCCATAGTTGCTCAGATCTCCTCCTCAGTAAGTCCCGTCCAGCGACTGACGACTCCAGTTCTGTGTTGGTTGATCTGAATACTTCTTGTCGTCATTGTTGATTTTGTCGCTGAAAGTCGATGTTGTGGATGGTCTAGACTCACGTGCACTCTCTCAGTCGCACGGTCCAGAACCCGTTTCCACGTTATAGACTGGCCAACTCAGCTCTTCGGCACGTGGATCCACGGTGAGCTTTTGATTTCCTTCAATTAGAAGTACACATCAATGAAAAGACACTTTCTTGGCAACGAATCCACGAAAACAAACCACCATCTTGGGTCCCACCGGAAGTGCAATCCAGAAATGAAAATATGTAGCACATGATGTCCCCTACTGAGCGAGGGTTTTCCATTGGAATCCCACTGAACGTTGTTGTCGTTAATTCTATATTTGTGGCGATTCATCATTGTACAAAGAAATTGCGACGGTGATTTTTTCTGTTGCCTTCCGTCGGTTTGTTTATCTTCGCTAGCCTTTGATTAAAAAGTCTCACCCACAATGCAGTGGGGTTGTTTTACTTCAGGGTAACCCCCCCCCCCCCCCCCCAACCGTTTACTCTCCCGAGCATACCTCAAAGGCAGCCACTTGTGGTTCTGTCTACTGTCTACAGTAGCAGTGAAACATTACCTCCTGACCTGGCAGAAGTCGCTCGAAAAGAAGTAGATACAAGTAGAAAAATAAAGGGGGTGGGGGCAACAGAGGAGGAGGGTCAAGAAAGAGGAGGGGTGAAAAGAGTGAGAGGAGTATAATGATAACGATATTCTGACAATGACTTTGCTGGTAGTGATCAGTGCTGCTCGCACCTGAGGTAGTCTGTGCCAACACTTCATGGTGGGTCGTCTCAGTCGTTGGCTAACCAAACACACCGTGGGCACTAGCATTCAACAGTAGAACAAGAGAGGAGGTTGGAGAAATGATACAAGTGTAGAACAAGAGAGGAGGTTGGAGAAATGATACAAGTGTAGAACAAGAGAGGAGGTTGGAGAAATGATACAAGTGTAGAACAAGAGAGGAGGTTGGAGAAATGATACAAGTGTAGAACAAGAGAGGAGGTTGGAGAAATGATACAAGTGTAGAACAAGAGGGAAGGTTGGGATACTGATACAAGTGTAGAACAAGAGAGGAGGTTGGAGAAATGATACAAGTGTAGAACAAGAGAGGAGGTTGGAGAAATGATACAAGTGTAGAACAAGAGGGAAGGCTGGGATACTGATACAAGTGTAGAACAAGAGAGGAGGTTGGAGAAATGATACAAGTGTAGAACAAGAGGAAAGGCTGGGATACTGATATAAGTGTAGAACAAGAGGGGTGACTGGGATACTTATACAAGTGTAGAACAAGAGGGAAGGCTGGGATACTGATACAAGTGTAGAACAAGAGGGAAGGCTGGGATACTGATACAAGTGTAGAACAAGAGGGAAGGCTGGGATACTGATACAAGTGTAGAACAAGAGGGAAGGCTGGGATACTGATACAAGTGTAGAACAAGAGGGAAGGCTGGGATACTGATACAAGTGTAGAACAAGAGGGAAGGCCGGGATACTGATATAAATGTAGAACAAGAGAGGAGGCTGGGGTACTGATACAAGTGTAGAACAAGAGGGAAGGCTGGGATACTGATACAAGTGTAGAACAAGAGGGAAGGCCGGGATACTGATATAAGTGTAGAACAAGAGGGAAGGCTGGGATACTGATACAAGTGTAGAACAAGAGGAAAGGCTGGGATACTGATACAAGTGTAGAACAAAAGGGAAGGCCGGGATACTGATACAAGTGTAGAACAAGAGGGAAGGCTGGGATACTGATACAAGTGTAGAACAAAAGGGAAGGCCGGGATACTGATATAAGTGTAGAACAAGAGAGGAGGCTGGGGTACTGATACAAGTGTAGAACAAGAAGGAAGGCTGGGATACTGATACAAGTGTAGAACAAGAGGGAAGGCTGGGATACTGATACAAGTGTAGAACAAGAGGGAAGGCTGGGATACTGATACAAGTGTAGAACAAGAAGGAAGGCTGGGATACTGATACAAGTGTAGAACAAGAGGGAAGGCTGGGATACTGATACAAGTGTAGAACAAGAGGGGTGATTGGGATACTGATATAAGTGTAGAACAAGAGGGAAGGCTGGGATACTGATACAAGTGTAGAACAAGAGGGAAGGCCGGGATACTGATATAAGTGTAGAACAAGAGGGGTGACTGGGATACTGATATAAGTGTAGAACAAGAAGGAAGGCTGGGATACTGATACAAGTGTAGAACAAGAGGGAAGGCTGGAATACTGATATAAGTGTAGAACAAGAGGGAAGGCTGGGATACTGATACAAGTGTAGAACAAAAGGGAAGGCTGGGATACTGATAAAAGTGTAGAACAAGAGGGGTGACTGGGATACTGATACAAGTGTAGAACAAGAGAGGAGCCTGGGGTACTGATATAAGTGTAGAACAAGAGAGGAGGCTGGGATACTGATACAAGTGTAGAACAAGAGGGAAGGCTGGGATACTGATATAAGTGTAGAACAAGAGAGGAGGCTGGGATACTGATACAAGTGTAGAACATGAGGGAAGATTTGGGGTACTGATACAAGTGTAGAACAAAAGGGGAGATTGAGGTATTGATACAAGTGTAGAACAAGAGGAGAGATTTGGGGTACTGATACAAGTGTAGAACAATTCAAGAGAGGGGAGACTGTAGTACTAATACAAGTATAGACAATTCATGAGAGGGGAGGGTGAGGTGCTAATTCAAGTGTAGAAGAATTCATGACAGGGGAGACTGGGGAACTGATACAAGTGTAGAAGAATTTATGAGAGGGGAGGCTGGGGAACTGATACAAATGTAGAACAAGAGGGAAGGCTGGGATACTGATACAAAAGAGTAGAACAAGAGGGAGACTGGGATACTGATACAAGTGTAGAACAAGAGGGGAGATTAGGGTACTGATACAAGTGTAGAAAAAGAGGGGAGATTAGGGTACTGATACAAGTGTAGAACAAGAGGGGAGATTGAGGTATTGATACAAGTGTAGAACAAAAGGGGAGACTGGGGTACTGATACAAGTGTAGAACAATTCATGAGAGGTGAGACTGGAGTGCTAATACAAGTGTAGAACAATTCATGAGAGGGGAGATTGGGGTACTGATACAAGTGTAGAACAAGAGGGGAGATTGGGGTACTTATAAAAGTGTAGAACAAGAGAGGAGGCTGAGGTGCTGATACAAGTGTAGAACAAGAGGGAAGATTGGGATACTGATACAAGTGTAGAACAAAGGGGGAGACTGGTGTATTGATAAGTGTAGAACAATTCATGAGAGTTGAGATCGGGTTACTGATACAATTTAGAACAAGAGGGGAGACTGGGGTACTGATACAAGTATAGAATAGGAGGGGAGACTGGTGTACTGATACAAATGTAGAACAATTCATAAGAGGAGAGACTGGGGTACTGATACAAGTGTAGAACATTTCATAACTGGGTACTGATTTAAGTGTAAAACAATTAATACGAATGGAGGCTGTGGTACTGATACAAATGTTGAACATCTCAGTTATCTTTTATTCAAAGGAAATGAAGATTAGAAAAGGTCCAGTGTAGCTGTGTGTAATTATCTCCGTGAAAGAGATGTGAAGACTAGAAAAGGTCCAGTTTTGTTGTGTCTTATATTTCTTCACCTTGTATTTCATTATCGTGCGTTTTCTCTCAGTCTATTGTATCTCTCTTTCACTCTCAAATGAACTCACAAGAACACATGAACCAAGAACAGAACAGAACACATTTGTTGTGAAACATCTTCTTTATAATTATTGCATTTCTTCTGAGGTGAAAGTTGTGAGAAGCTACAACAACAGACTAGAAGAGACACAGACAACGTGTCCACCTGACGATATGGGGGCTCCTATTTGTGGGAAATGGCGGGCATCTACTGGTGACTGTACACGACACGTGATTACTGTTGTCTGGACTAGTGGGCATGCTGGACGTTCACGTGTCATCGATGTCATTCAAATGTTCACTCCATGACGCATTTTATGACAAGAATTGCCTCGTCTCTGTACCTCCTGATGGAAGAATTGACAACATTCATGTTTTCTGTGAGAATGTTCTAACAGTTGTTTCCCTTTGACCAGATATTTGATAATGACTTCCCCTTGATTGTCTATCTAATATTTGCTGAAAGCATCGTCATCACTGCACACCGGACGAACCCATAGGTGATCCGATATCCTTCTCGAGAAGATGCACGAACTCCGTCAGCCTGGGGGTGTGGGTAGGTTTGCCCTGGAAGCGGCACATATTTATGGCCTACTCTGTTCCATTTGAACTGCCAAGGGTTCTTTAACGTGCACGACTGAACATGGGACCTCCTGTTTATGGAGAGGGCTAGACATGGGATCTCCTGTTTATGGAGAGGGCTAGACATGGGATCTCCTGTTTATGGAGAGGGCTAGACATGGGATCTCCTGTTTATGGAGAAGGCTAGACATGGGATCTCCTGTTTATGGAGAGGGCTAGACATGGCATCTCCTGTTTATGGAGAGGGCTAGACATGGGACCTCCTGTTTATGGAGAGGGCTAGACATGGGATCTCACTACTCAACAGATCAGGGGAGGTAACGTCATCAAGAAACCACGGATTAACGTTTCCTACATTTGACGTCACTGCTTCTGGTGGGCTTGAACCAGGGTCCTTCCTGTCCTGGGGCCCACGTCGTACCTCTAGACCAGCCAGCCTACCACAGTTACAGCCATCTCCTAAGTTTCTGAGAGAAATCAGTGTCTGGTGGTAGAGTTGTCTGTCTAGTGGTAGAGTTGTCTGTCTAGTGTTAAAGGTGTCTTTCTGGTGGTAGAGTTGTCTGTCTAGTGTTAAAGGTGTCTTTCTAGTGGTAGAGTTGTCTGTCTAGTGGTAGTGTTGTCTGTCTAGTGTTAAAGGTGTCTTTCTGGTGGTAGAGTTGTCTGTCTAGTGTTAGAGTTCCTTTTCTAGTGATAAAGTTGTCTGTCTAGTGTTAGAGTTGTCTGTCTAGTGTTAAAGGTGTCTTTCTAGTGGTAGAGTTGTCTGTCTAGTGTTAGAGTTCCTTTTCTAGTGATAAAGTTGTCTGTCTAGTGTTAGAGTTGTCTTTCTAGTGGTAGAGTTGTCTGTCTAGTGTTAAAGGTGTCTTTCTGGTGGTAGAGTTGTCTGTCTAGTGTTAAAGGTGTCTTTCTGGTGGTAGAGTTGTCTGTCTAGTGTTAGAGTTGTCTTTCTAGTGGTAGAGTTGTCTGTCTAGTGTTAGAGTTGTCTTTCTAGTGGTAGAGTTGTCTGTCTAGTGTTAGAGTTGTCTGTCTAGTGTGAGAGTTGTCTGTCTAGTGTTAGAGTTGTCTTTCTAGTGTTAGAGTTGTCTGTCTAGTGTGAGAGTTGTCTGTCTAGTGTGAGAGTTGTCTGTCTAGTGTGAGAGTTGTCTGTCTAGTGTTAGAGTTGTCTGTCTAGTGTTAGAGTTGTCTGTCTAGTGTGAGAGTTGTCTGTCTAGTGTGAGAGTTGTCTGTCTAGTGTTAGAGTTGTCTGTCTAGTGTTAGAGTTGTCTGTCTAGTGTGAGAGTTGTCTGTCTAGTGTGAGAGTTGTCTTTCTAGTGTTAGAGTTGTCTTTCTGGTGTTAGAGTTGTCTTTCTGGTGTTAGAGTTGTCTGTCTAGTGTTAGAGTTGTCTGTCTAGTGTGAGAGTTGTCTGTCTAGTGTTAGAGTTGTCTGTCTAGTGTGAGAGTTGTCTGTCTAGTGTTAGAGTTGTCTGTCTAGTGTGAGAGTTGTCTGTCTAGTGTTAGAGTTGTCTGTCTAGTGTTAGAGTTGTCTGTCTAGTGTTAGAGTTGTCTGTCTAGTGTTAGAGTTGTCTTTCTAGTGGTAGAGTTGTCTGTCTAGTGGTAGAGTTGTCTGTCTAGTGTTAGAGTTGTCTTTCTAGTGTTAGAGTTGTCTTTCTAGTGTTAGAGTTGTCTGTCTGGTGTTAGAGTTGTCTTTCTAGTGTTAGAGTTGTCTTTCTAGTGGTAGAGTTGTCTGTCTGGTGTTAGAGTTGTCTGTCTGGTGTTAGAGTTGTCTTTCTAGTGTTAGAGTTGTCTTTCTAGTGTTAGAGTTGTCTTTCTAGTGTTAGAGTTGTCTGTCTGGTGTTAGAGTTGTCTTTCTAGTGTTAGAGTTGTCTTTCTAGTGGTAGAGTTGTCTGTCTGGTGTTAGAGTTGTCTGTCTGGTGTTAGAGTTGTCTTTCTAGTGTTAGAGTTGTCTTTCTAGTGTTAGAGTTGTCTGTCTGGTGTTAGAGTTGTCTGTCTAGTGTTAGAGTTGTCTTTCTAGTGGTAGAGTTGTCTGTCTAGTGGTAGAGTTGTCTTTCTGGTGTTAGAGTTGTCTTTCTAGTGTTAGAGTTGTCTGTCTGGTGTTAGAGTTGTCTTTCTAGTGGTAGAGTTGTCTTTCTAGTGTTAGAGTTGTCTGTCTGGTGTTAGAGTTGTCTTTCTAGTGTTAGAGTTGTCTTTCTAGTGTTAGAGTTGTCTGTCTGGTGTTAGAGTTGTCTGTCTAGTGTTAGAGTTGTCTTTCTAGTGGTAGAGTTGTCTGTCTAGTGGTAGAGTTGTCTTTCTGGTGTTAGAGTTGTCTTTCTAGTGTTAGAGTTGTCTGTCTGGTGTTAGAGTTGTCTTTCTAGTGTTAGAGTTGTCTGTCTGGTGTTAGAGTTGTCTTTCTAGTGTTAGAGTTGTCTGTCTGGTGTTAGAGTTGTCTTTCTAGTGTTAGAGTTGTCTGTCTGGTGTTAGAGTTGTCTTTCTAGTGTTAGAGTTGTCTGTCTGGTGTTAGAGTTGTCTTTCTAGTGTTAGAGTTGTCTGTCTGGTGTTAGAGTTGTCTTTCTGGTGTTAGAGTTGTCTGTCTAGTGGTAGAGTTGTCTTTCTGGTGTTAGAGTTGTCTTTCTAGTGTTAGAGTTGTCTTTCTAGTGTTAGAGTTGTCTGTCTAGTGGTAGAGTTGTCTTTCTGGTGTTAGAGTTGTCTTTCTGGTGTTAGAGTTGTCTTTCTAGTGTTAGAGTTGTCTTTCTAGTGTTAGAGTTGTCTTTCTAGTGTTAGAGTTGTCTTTCTAGTGTTAGAGTTGTCTGTCTAGTGTGAGAGTTGTCTGTCTAGTGGTAGAGTTGTCTGTCTAGTGTGAGAGTTGTCTGTCTAGTGGTAGAGTTGTCTGTCTAGTGTTAGAGTTGTCTTTCTAGTGGTAGAGTTGTCTGTCTAGTGTGAGAGTTGTCTGTCTAGTGTTAGAGTTGTCTTTCTGGTGTTAGAGTTGTCTTTCTGGTGTTAGAGTTGTCTGTCTAGTGTTAGAGTTGTCTTTCTAGTGGTAGAGTTGTCTGTCTAGTGTGAGAGTTGTCTGTCTAGTGTTAGAGTTGTCTTTCTGGTGTTAGAGTTGTCTGTCTAGTGTGAGAGTTGTCTTTCTGGTGTTAGAGTTGTCTTTCTGGTGTTAGAGTTGTCTTTCTGGTGTTAGAGTTGTCTGTCTAGTGTTAGAGTTGTCTGTCTAGTGTGAGAGTTGTCTGTCTAGTGTTAGAGTTGTCTTTCTGGTGTTAGAGTTGTCTGTCTAGTGTTAGAGTTGTCTTTCTGGTGTTAGAGTTGTCTGTCTAGTGGTAGAGTTGTCTGTCTAGTGTGAGAGTTGTCTGTCTAGTGTTAGAGTTGTCTTTCTGGTGTTAGAGTTGTCTTTCTAGTGGTAGAGTTGTCTGTCTAGTGTGAGAGTTGTCTGTCTAGTGTTAGAGTTGTCTTTCTGGTGTTAGAGTTGTCTTTCTAGTGTTAGAGTTGTCTTTCTGGTGTTAGAGTTGTCTTTCTGGTGTTAGAGTTGTCTTTCTGGTGTTAGAGTTGTCTGTCTAGTGTTAGAGTTGTCTTTCTGGTGTTAGAGTTGTCTTTCTGGTGTTAGAGTTGTCTGTCTAGTGTTAGAGTTGTCTTTCTGGTGTTAGAGTTGTCTTTCTGGTGTTAGAGTTGTCTTTCTGGTGTTAGAGTTGTCTTGAGTTGTCTTTCTGGTGTTAGAGTTGTCTTTCTAGTGGTAGAGTTGTCTGTCTAGTGGTAGAGTTGTCTTTCTGGTGTTAGAGTTGTCTTTCTGGTGTTAGAGTTGTCTGTCTAGTGTTAGAGTTGTCTTTCTAGTGGTAGAGTTGTCTGTCTAGTGTTAGAGTTGTCTTTCTAGTGTTAGAGTTGTCTTTCTAGTGGTAGAGTTGTCTGTCTAGTGTTAGAGTTGTCTTTCTAGTGGTAGAGTTGTCTGTCTAGTGTTAGAGTTGTCTTTCTAGTGGTAGAGTTGTCTGTCTAGTGTTAGAGTTGTCTTTCTGGTGTTAGAGTTGTCTTTCTAGTGTTAGAGTTGTCTGTCTAGTGTTAGAGTTGTCTTTCTGGTGTTAGAGTTGTCTTTCTAGTGTTAGAGTTGTCTTTCTAGTGTTAGAGTTGTCTGTCTAGTGTGAGAGTTGTCTGTCTAGTGTTAGAGTTGTCTGTCTAGTGTTAGAGTTGTCTTTCTAGTGTTAGAGTTGTCTTTCTAGTGTTAGAGTTGTCTGTCTAGTGTGAGAGTTGTCTGTCTAGTGTTAGAGTTGTCTTTCTGGTGTTAGAGTTGTCTTTCTGGTGTTAGAGTTGTCTGTCTAGTGTTAGAGTTGTCTTTCTAGTGGTAGAGTTGTCTGTCTAGTGTTAGAGTTGTCTTTCTAGTGTTAGAGTTGTCTTTCTAGTGGTAGAGTTGTCTGTCTAGTGTTAGAGTTGTCTTTCTAGTGGTAGAGTTGTCTGTCTAGTGTTAGAGTTGTCTTTCTAGTGTTAGAGTTGTCTTTCTAGTGGTAGAGTTGTCTGTCTAGTGTTAGAGTTGTCTTTCTAGTGGTAGAGTTGTCTGTCTAGTGTTAGAGTTGTCTTTCTAGTGGTAGAGTTGTCTGTCTAGTGTTAGAGTTGTCTTTCTGGTGTTAGAGTTGTCTTTCTAGTGTTAGAGTTGTCTGTCTAGTGTTAGAGTTGTCTTTCTGGTGTTAGAGTTGTCTGTCTAGTGTTAGAGTTGTCTGTCTAGTGTTAGAGTTGTCTTTCTGGTGTTAGAGTTGTCTTTCTGGTGTTAGAGTTGTCTGTCTAGTGTTAGAGTTGTCTTTCTGGTGTTAGAGTTGTCTTTCTAGTGTTAGAGTTGTCTGTCTAGTGTTAGAGTTGTCTTTCTGGTGTTAGAGTTGTCTGTCTAGTGTTAGAGTTGTCTGTCTAGTGTTAGAGTTGTCTTTCTGGTGTTAGAGTTGTCTTTCTGGTGTTAGAGTTGTCTGTCTAGTGTTAGAGTTGTCTGTCTAGTGTGAGAGTTGTCTGTCTAGTGTTAGAGTTGTCTGTCTAGTGTTAGAGTTGTCTTTCTGGTGTTAGAGTTGTCTTTCTGGTGTTAGAGTTGTCTGTCTAGTGTTAGAGTTGTCTTTCTAGTGGTAGAGTTGTCTGTCTAGTGTGAGAGTTGTCTGTCTAGTGGTAGAGTTAATGAAGATGCTGGTACAGGTCTGAGAAGACAGAATATCAAAAGGTGTCAATGACCTGTCAATCTAAATCCTGAAGCGTCTACAGTGGGTCAAAGATAAACACACAGGCAGTGTTCCTTGTCCATGACCTTTGACATGCATCCACACAAGCATTGTTCCTTGTCCATGACCTTTGACGTGCATCCACACAAGCATTGTTCCTTGTCCATGACCTTTGACATGCATCCACACAAGCATTGTTCCTTGTCCATGACCTTTGACGTGCATCCACACAAGCATTGTTCCTTGTCCATGACCTTTGACTTGCATCCACACAAGCATTGTTCCTTGTCCATGACCTTTGACTTGCATCCACACAAGCATTGTTCCTTGTCCATGACCTTTGACTTGCATCCACACAAGCATTGTTCCTTGTCCATGACCTTTGACGTGCATCCACACAAGCATTGTTCCTTGTCCATGACCTTTGACATGCATCCACACAAGCATTGTTCCTTGTCCATGACCTTTGACGTGCATCCACACAAGCATTGTTCCTTGTCCATGACCTTTGACTTGCATCCACACAAGCATTGTTCCTTGTCCATGACCTTTGACTTGCATCCACACAAGCATTGTTCCTTGTCCATGACCTTTGACTTGCATCCACACAAGCATTGTTCCTTGTCCATGACCTTTGACATGCATCCACACAAGCATTGTTCCTTGTCCATGACCTTTGACATGCATCCACACAAGCCTTGAAAGGTTGAGATGGGGAGCGAGTAGAGCAAGCATGAGAAAGGAATGATCAGTATGAACATTTGTACTGTCTGATGGAGAGGGTAGTCCAGTGGATATGGGAATATGCTGACAGTAGTGACACTTTATTGGAGATAGTTGACGACTTGAATTCCTGTTGATGCGACTTATTTTATTGTTGTTTGGTGAGTTCATGCAGACACAAGGCCTGTGTTGTCACGCATCTTTTGGGTAAACTAGTCAAATTTAGATATCCAGTCATCATATCACAGACTAGATATCCAGTCATCATGTCACAGACTAGATAACCAAGTCATCATGTCACAGACTATAAAGGTTAATGACATGTATTGCATAATCTGGGAAGACAAAAAAAAAAAAGGTATCTCAAGTTGTCTGTGATGTGCCATGATGGTCCATTATTTGTGAATTCTGGGAGTAAATAGCTGGACTAAGTTGTCTGTGACGTGCCATGATGGGCCATTATTTGTGAATTCTGGGAGTAAATAGCTGGACTAAGTTGTCTGTGACGTGCCATGATGGGCCATTATTTGTGAATTCTGGGAGTAAATAGCTGGACTGAGTTGTCTGTGACGTGCCATGATGGGCCATTATTTGTGAATTCTGGGAGTAAATAGCTGGACTAAGTTGTCTGTGACGTGCCATGATGGGCCATTATTTGTGAATTCTGGGAGTAAATAGCTGGACCGAGTTGTCTGTGATGTGCCGTGATGGTCCATTATTTGTGAATTCTGGGAGTAAATAGCTGGACCAAGTTGTCTGTGACGTGCTGTGACATATAACTGCTGCATTCTGGTAGGATAATTACATGTTAAAACTACTGAATTGATTGTAGAACAAGAAGGGTCTATGGCATCACACAGAGAGTGAAACATGATGTACATCTGCAATTCAATCAATAGTGTCTCCTGCAGTTACACATGAAACTGGACACAGAATAATGTATTTGATATGTACAATAACAGTAAGCACATGGAACATGATGATGATGGTGGCTGTATGTACATGAACTTGAGATATTGGAAATGTGAAAAATTATATTGCAGCTTCAACAAGTCAAAACATCAGACATTGACATGACTCCACACAAGAGAATATCAAACATTGACATGGCTCCAAACAACAGAATATAAAACATTGACATGGCTCCACACAAGAGAATATCAGACATTGACATGGCTCCACACAAGAGAATATCAAACATTGACATAGCTCCACAAAAGAGAATATATGACATTGACATGGCTCCACACAAGAGAATATCAGACTTTGACATGGCTCCACACAAGAGAATATCAAACATTGACATGGCTCCACATAAGAGAACATCAGACATTGACATAGCTACACAAAAGAGAAAATTTGACTTTGACTTGGCTCCACACAAGAGAATATCAGACTTTGATATGGCTCCACACAAGAGAATATCAAACACTTACATGGCTCCACACAAGAGAATATCAAACACTTACATGGCTCCACACAAGAGAATATCAGACATTGACATGGCTCCACACAAGAGTATATCAGACATGACATGGCTCCACACAAGACTATATCAGACTTGACATGGCTCCACACAAGAGTATATCAGACATGACATGGCTCCACAAGAGTATATCTGACATGGCATGGCTCCACACAAGTGTATATCAGACATGACATGGCTGCACACAAGACTATATCAGACTTGACATGGCTCCACACAAGAGTATATCAGACATGACATGGCTCCACACAAGACTATATCAGACTTGACATGGCTCCACACAAGACTATATCAGACTTGACATGGCTCCACACAAGAGTATATCAGATATGACATGGCTCCACAAGAGTATATCTGACATGACATGGCACCACACAAGTGTATATCAGACATGACATGGCTCCACACAAGAGTATATCAGACATGAAATGGCCCCACAAGAGTATATCAGACATGACATGACTTCACGCAAGAGTATATCGGACATGACATGGCTCCACACAAGAGTATATCAGACATGACATGACTTCACACAAGAGTATATCTGACATGACATAGCTGTACACAAGAGTATTTCAGACATGACATGACTTCACACAAGAGTATATCAGACATGACATGGCTCCACACAAGAGTATATCAGACATGACATAGCTCCACAAGATTATATCAGACATGACATGGCTGCACACAAGAGTATATCAGACATTGACATGGCTCCACACAAGAGAATATCAGACATTGACATGGCTCCACACAAGAGAATATCAGACATGGACATGGCTCCACACAAGAGAATATCAGACATGACATGGCTCCACACAAGAGAATATCAGACATTGACATGGCTACACAAAAGAGAATATTAGACTTTGACTTGGCTCTGCACAAGAGAATATCAGACTTTGACATGGCTCCACACAAGAGAATATTAGACTTTGACATGGCTATACACAACAGAATATCAGACCTTGACTTGGCTCCACACAAGAGAATATCAGACATTGACATGGTTCCACACACGAGAATATCAGACATTGATTTGGCTCCACACAAGAGAATATCAGACATTGACTTGGCTCCACACAAGAGAATATCAGACATTGATTTGGCTCCACACAAGAGAATATCAGACATTGGCATGGCTCCACACAAGAGAATATCAAACATGACATGGCTCCACACAAGAGAATATCAGACATTGGCATGGCTCCACACAAGAGAATATCAGACATTGGCATGGCTCCACACAAGAGAATATCAAACATGACATGGCTCCACACAAGAGAATATCAGACATGACATGGCTCCACACAAGAGAATATCAGACATTGACATAGCTCCACAAGAGTATATCAGACATCACATGGCTCCACACAAGAGTATATCAGACTTGACATGGCTCCACACAAGAGTATATCAGACATGACATGGCTCCACAAGATTATATCAGACATGACATGGCTTCACACAAGTGTATATCAGACATGACATGGCTCCACACAAGAGTATATCAGACATGACATGGCTCCACAAGAGTATATCAGACATGACATGGCTTCACACAAGTGTATATCAGACAAAACATGGCTCAACACAAGAGTATATCAGATATGACATGGTCCCACAAGAGTATATCAGACATGACATGGCTGCACACAAGAGTATATCAGACATGACATGGCTCCACACAAGAGTATATCAGACATGACATGGCTCCACACAAGAGTATATCAGACATGACATAGCTCCACACAAGAGTATATCAGACATGACATAGCTCCACAATATTATATCAGACATGACATGGCTGCACACAAGAGAATATCAGACAAGACATGGCTCCACACAAGAGAATTTCAGACATGACATGGCTCCACACAATAGTATATCAGACATTGACATAGCTCCACACAAGAGTATATCAGACATGACATAGCTCCACACAAGAGTATATCACACATGACATAGCTCCACACAAGAGTATATCAGACATGACATGGCTGCACACAATATTATATCAGACATGACATGGCTCCACACAAGAGTATATCAGACATGACATAGCTCCACAATATTATATCAGACATTACATGGCTGCACACATGTATATATCAGACATTGACATGGCTCCACACAAGCGAATATCAGACAAGACATGGCTCCACACAAGAGAATTTCAGACATGACATGGCTCCACACAATAGTATATCAGACATGATATGGCTCCACACAAGAGTATATCAGACATGACATGGCTCCTCAAGAGTATGTCAGACATTGGACATGGCATCCAGCAGAAAATCAGCTATTCACTAACCCTACACATTCACTGTCTCTCAGCTATGTGTGTCATGACACACACACAGATTTAGTAGCAGCCTCAACCTATGTACACACATTGCAATTAAATACTTGAACAAACATTAGATTCAACTCCATACATACATAACAAACTCAACATCTGTACATACAGGACAGACGCAACCCCCTACATACATGACAGACTCAACATCTGTACATACAGGACAGGCTAACTTCTGTACATACAGGGCAGACTTGGGTACTTAGAGGACAGTCAACTTCTGTACATACAGGACAGGCTCAACTTCTGTACACACAGGACAGACTCAACTTCTGTACATACATGACAATGACAGATTCAACCTCTGTACATATAGGACAACCCCAACTTTTGTATATACAGGACAGGCCCAACTTCTGTACACACATAACAAACACAACTTCTGTACATACAGGACAGACTCAACTTCTGTACATGCAGAACACACTCAATATCTGTACACATATAACAGACTCAACTTCTGTACATGCAGGACACACTCAATATCTGTACACATAAACAGACTCAACTTCTGTACATACATGACAAACACAACTTCTGTACATACATGACAAACACAACTTCTGTACATACAGGACACACTCAATATCTGTACACATATAACAGACTCAACTTCTGTACATACATGACAAGCACAACTTCTGTACATACAGGACAGACTCAACTTCTGTACATACAGGACAGACTCAACATCTGTACACACAGAACAGACTCTACTTCTATACACACATGACAGATTCAACTTCTGTACATATATGACTCAACCTCTGTTAACACAAAATTCAACCTCTGTACACACATGACAGACTCAACTTCTGTACACACTGGAGACTCAACTTCTGTACATACAAGACAGAGCCAACTTCTGTAAATACGGAACAGAGTAAACTTCTGTAAATATGGGACAGAGCGAACTTCTGTACATACATGACTCAACTTCTGTACATACAGGACAGACTCAACATCTGTACACACAGAACAGGCTCAACTTTTGTATACACAGAACAGACTCAACTTGTGTACATGCAACTCTAGTTTGCCAGATTTTGAGCTGCCATATAACAACATAAATGTTGAGTACGATCTCCTCAGAAAGTTTGCATCAATAACTTTAGTGTTGTACATGTTGACATCAACATACAAGTGAACTGTATATCTTAATACAAGACATGCTTTGGGATTAATGGCTTGATAAACAATGAGACAAATGACTCCCATCAACGGACAACACAGAAAGGTCCGCAGGCCTGCATCTGTAAAATATGGATTTCTGAAACCAACGAAACAATTCAGCTCAAAGTGAACAATATTAAAAACATAATAAATGTTGAAAAGGGGGGGGGGGGGGGGGGGGGGGGGGCGCTGGTGCACTTTCTTGTTAAACAGACCATTAAACGTAACAAAGATATGTCACAAATTATGTGAAATGCAACTTGCTTAACAGCAAAACAATTTAAAGTCCTGACTAAAATAACAAAAGGCAGACTAATACAAGATAGTCTAAAACAAGACATTAAAACAAGACAGACTAAAGTTATAAATGAATGCCTAGGGGTGGGTGATTGCATGAAGGCTTCATTAGCAGCAAGAATATGAAATAGCAACAAAACAATAATAACGGTATTAATATTGCAGATACAGAGGACAAAGATGAAACAAGAAAAATATGGCGGAAGAAATGTTAGAGGGGCAAATAAAAGTTGTGGTATAATTGGGGTTGCTGTTGTGTGTGGCAAGTGAGAAATCAAACTTGAAACTGGGTATGTACAGGGACAGACAAAGACTGGGGCAGAACAATACAACTGTGGCTGGTTCATGCAATCAGAAATACTGGACAGTTACCATCGAAAACAACAGCGGTCTATACTAAAATATCTCAACTACCTAAAATTTGTTGAGAATTCATCACAACAAGGGCAGTCACTCAAATAATCAGGATAAATATAATCACACAGTAGTTATTCCCCTTGTACATCAGCAATTCTCCCAGGAACTAGTTTGGTTGGAGCAGTCTCATGGCAGCTTAGAACATCCTCTATTCTTGAAACCAGCTCTCTCACTTAATGCTACCTCCAAGTGAGAGAACAATTACGCACCTGAGACAAACCTTGATCTCATAACAGAGCAATTACAGCTCAGATTCAAACCTTGATCTCATGACAGAACAATTACAGCTCAGATTCAAACCTTGATCTCATGACAGAACAATTACAGCTCAGATTCAAACCTTGATCTCATGACAGAACAATTACAGCTCAGATTCAAACCTTGATCTCATGACAGAGCAATTACAGCTCAGATTCAAACCTTGATCTCATGACAGAACAATTACAGCTCAGATTCAAACCTTGATCTCATGACAGAGCAATTACAGCTCAGATTCAAACCTTGATCTCATGACAGAACAATTACAGCTCAGATTCAAACCTTGATCTCATGACAGAGCAATTACAGCTCAGACTCAAACCTTGATCTCATGACAGAACAATTACAGCTCAGATTCAAACCTTGATCTCATGACAGAACAATTACAGCTCAGATTCAAACCTTGATCTCATGACAGAGCAATTACAGCTCAGATTCAAACCTTTATCTCATGACAGAGCAATTACAGCTCAGATTCAAACCTTGATCTCATGACAGAACAATTACAGCTCAGATTCAAACCTTGATCTCATGACAGAACAATTACAGCTCAGATTCAAACCTTGATCTCATGACAGAACAATTACAGCTCAGAGTCAAACCTTGATCTCATGACAGAACAATTACAGCTCAGAGTTAAACCTTGATCTCATAACAGAGCAATTACAGTTCAGATTCAAACCTTGATCTCATGACAGAACAATTACAGCTCAGATTCAAACCTTCATCTCATAAGAGAGCAATTACAGCTCAGATTCAAACCTTCATCTCATGACAGAACAATTACAGCTCAGATTCAAACCTTGATCTCATGACAGAACAATTACAGCTCAGATTCAAACCTTGATCTCATAACAGAACAATTACAGCTCAGATTCAAACCTTGATCTCATGACAGAACAATTACAACTCAGAGTTAAACCTTGATCTCATGACAGAACAATTACAGCTCAGAGTTAAACCTTGATCTCATGACAGAACAATTACAGCTCAGATTCAAACCTTGATCTCATGACAGAACTATTACAGCTCAGATTCAAACCTTGATCTCATGACAGAACAATTACAGCTCAGATTCAAACCTTGATCTCATAACAGAACAATTACAGCTCAGAGTTAAACCTTGAATTCATGACAGAACAATTACAGCTCAGATTCAAACCTTGATCTCATGACAGAACAGTTACAGCTCAGATTAAAACCTTGATCTCATGACAGAACAATTACAGCTCAGAGTCAAATCCTGATCTTATGACAGCAACAGACCAGAGTCAGTCCTTGAAATCTCGACAGAATAATACAGTCCAGAGTCAGTCCTTGATATCTCAACAGAATAATACAGTACAGAGTCAGTCCTTGATATCTCAACAGAATAATACAGTCCAGAGTCAGTCCTTGATATCTCAACAGAATAATACAGTCCAGAGTCAGTCCTTGATATCTCAACAGAATAATACAGTCGAGAGTCAGTCCTTGATATCTCAACAGAATACAGTCCAGAGTCAGTCCTTGATATCTCAACAGAATAATACAGTCCAGAGTCAGTCCTTGATATCTCAACAGAATACAGTCCAAGTCAGTCCTTGATATCTCAACAGAATAATACAGTCCAGAGTCAGTCCTTGATATCTCAACAGAATAATACAGTCCAGAGTCAGTCCTTGATATCTCAACAGAATAATACAGTCCAGAGTCAGTCCTTGATATCTCAACAGAATACAGTCCAAAGTCAGTCCTTGATATCTCAACAGAATACAGTCCAGAGTCAGTCCTTGATATCTCAACAGAATACAGTCCAGAGTCAGTCCTTGATATCTCAACAGTATACAGTCCAACGTATATTCTTGACCATGTTATAGAACAGCACAGTTTACTGTCCCTTCATGATCCCATTGTGGACAGTTTCTTCAATGTGATGCTGAAGTGCTGTCTCAGTCATGTGACTGATGAATCACAACTTGATCAGCCAAGTCAGCTGGACACTCAGGAATAGCTGCCATCGATTGAAAGAACAAATCTTCCTTACATAATTCTGCATCTCATCACACACTGTGTCCTTCATGTTTGTCCTACATCACACACTGTGTCCTTCATGTCTGTCCTACATCATATGCTTTGTCCTTCATGTATGTCCTACATCACACACCATGTCTTTCATGTTTGTCCTATGTTACAGACCATGTCCTTCATGTTTGTCCTACACCACACACCGTATTCTTCATGTTTGTCCTACATCACACACAGTATTCT
The DNA here is from genome assembly GCA_032433765.1 of Megaustenia siamemsis. Lineage (NCBI taxonomy): Eukaryota > Metazoa > Mollusca > Gastropoda > Stylommatophora > Ariophantidae > Megaustenia > Megaustenia siamemsis. Next base: position 83,171,231 of record JAVIAB010000041.1, read on the forward strand.
TCATGTTTGTCCTACATCACACACAGTGTCCTTCATGTTTGTCCTACAGCACACACCTAGAACTGGTGTCTTTCACAGTTGTCCTACAGCACACACCTAGAATTGGTGTCCTTCATGTTTGTCCTACATCACACACCATGTCCTTCCTTGTTTGTCCTACATCACACACAGTGTCCTTCATGTTTGTCCTACAGCACACACCTAGAACTGGTGTCTTTCACATTTGTCCTAGAGCATACACGTAGAATTGGTGTCCTTCATGTTTGTCCTACAGCATACACATAGAATTGGTGTCTTTCATGTTTGTCGTACAGCACACACCTAGAATTGGTGTCTTTCATGTTTGTCCTACAGCATACTCATAGAATTGGTGTCTTTCATGTTTATCTTACAGCACACACCTAGAATGGTGTCTTTTATGTTTGTCCTACAGCACACACCTAGAATTGGTGTCTTTCATGTTTGTCCTACAGCACACACATAGAACTGGTTTCCTTCATGTTTGTCCTACAGCATACACCTAGAACTGATGTCTTTCACATTTGTCCTACAGCATACACGTAGAATTGGTGTTCTTCATGTTTGTCCTACAGCACACACCTAGAATTGGTGTCTTTCATGTTTGTCCTACAGCACACACCTAGAATTAGTGTCTTTCACATTTGTCCTACAGCACACACCTAGAACTGGTGTCCTTCATGTTTGTCCTACAGCACACACCTAGAACTGGTGTCTTTCATGTTTGTCGTACAGCACACACCTAGAATTAGTGTTTTTCACATTTGTCCTACAGCACACACCTAGAACTGGTGTCTTTCACATTTGTCCTACAGCATACACGTAGAATTGGTGTCCTTCATGTTTGTCCTACAGCACACACCTAGAATTGGTGTCCCTCTATTTTTCCCCAACTTGTTTGTCCTATACACTTCTTCTATATAGTGTTCCTTTTTTCGTAAATTTGTCCTTTACCTGTCCTGCTCATGCTAGATGTAGTAGAGTTTATCTTTACTTCGTTGTTCATTTGTGTTGTTCTAATTTTCTGAGGAAGGCTGCATGTAGGCCGTCAGTAATGCCTGTCAAGCTGTCACCTTCCCTTATAGGAGTGTGCATCCCACTACTTGCTCCTTAAATCAGCTTTACCTAGCACTGCAATTATTTGCCTGTTCCCTCCCTTTATAGTTCTTCCATTGTTTATCAACTGGTTACAGAATCAACAATACCAATCACCTAAAGGCAGACACAACAACCACACACTGGAGCATCACTTGAGGTCAGGGCTAACAGTTAATGAAGAGATTTACACAAATGGATGGACATATAAAGAGATGCCTTCCAGAGATAAATGAAAGCAGGTCATTATCAAATAAAACATGAAATCTACATGTGTCAATGTGCAGTTTCTCACAGTGGACAGCACTCGCAAGTCTGCTGAGTTCAACCTTGCTAGTTGTCCTTGATTTTCATACAAAATGTGAACATTTAAAATAATTGAGACCCTCCATTAACTAACTGTTGTTGATTTTCATACAAAATGTGAACATTTAAAAATAATTGAGACCCTCCATTAACTAACTGTTGTTGATTTTTTTTTTACTTTGATGAGTCTGCCAACAAAACCTATGCCTTGTTTCCTCTAAACACCTGAGAATTGGGCAACCTTTAGAACCTCTACTCAACAGACTTGTCCTTCATGTCCTGGTCTACAAACCTCTACTCAACAACAGACTTGTCCTTCATGTCCTGGTCTACAAACCTCTACTCAACAACAGACTTGTCCTTCATGTCCTGGTCTACAAACCTCTACTCAACAACAGACTTGTCCTTCATGTCCTGGTCTACAAACCTCTACTCAACAACAGACTTGTCCTTCATGTCCTGGTTTGCAGTTTTCATGTACTTTCAATAATCAGGAATTGTCAATAACAAGCCTTCTACTTCCTGATCATAAGTGTGTGTGTGTGAAAACAACTATCATGTACTTTCCATCATGAGTGACTGTCAACAACAACTATCATGTACTTTCCATCATGAGTGACTGTCAACAACAACTATCATGTACTTTCCATCATGAGTGACTGTCAGCAACAACTATCATGTACTTTCCATCATGAGTGACTGTCAGCAACAACTATCATGTACTTTCCATCATGAGTGACTGTCAGCAACAACTATCATGTACTTTCCATCATGAGTGACGGTCAGCAACAACTATCATGTATTTTCCATCATGAGTGACTGTCAGCAACAACTATCATGTATTTTCCATCATGAGTGACTGTCAGCAACAACTATCATGTATTTTCCATCATGAGTGACTGTCAGCAACAACTATCATGTATTTTCCATCATGAGTGACTGTCAACAACTATCATGTATTTTCCATCATGAGTGACTGTCAACAACAACTATCATGTACTTTCCATCATGAGTGACTATCAGCAACAACTATCATGTACTTTCCATCATGAGTGACTATCAGCAAAAAACTATCATGTACTTTCCATCATGAGTGACTGTCAACAACAACTATCATGTATTTTCCATCATGAGTGACTGTCAACAACAACTATCATGTACTTTCCATCATGAGTGACTATCAGCAACAACTATCATGTACTTTCCATCATGAGTGACTGTCAACAACAACTATCATGTACTTTCCATCATGAGTGACTGTCAACAACAACTATCATGTACTTTCCATCATGAGTGACTATCAGCAACAACTATCATGTACTTTCCATCATGAGTGACTATCAGCAACAACTATCATGTACTTTCCATCATGAGTGACTGTCAACAACAACTATCATGTACTTTCCATCATGAGTGACTGTCAACAACAACTATCATGTACTTTCCATCATGAGTGACTATCAGCAACAACTATCATGTACTTTCCATCATGAGTGACTGTCAGCAACAACTATCATGTACTTTCCATCATGAGTGACTGTCAGCAACAACTATCATGTACTTTCCATCATGAGTGACTGTCAGCAACAACTATCATGTACTTTCTATCATGGGTGACTGTCAGCAACAACTATCATGTACTTTCCATTATGAGTGACTGTCAGCAACAACTATCATGTACTTTCCATCATGAGTGACTGTCAACAACAACTATCATGTACTTTCCATCATGAGTGACTATCAGCAACAACTATCATGTACTTTCCATCATGAGTGACTGTCAACAACAACTATCATGTATTTTCCATCATGAGTGACTGTCAGCAACAACTATCATGCACTTTCCAGATCATCAATATCCTCAATCAGGCCACCAGCCCCATTTTGGTCTGACTGCTCATCACAAGACACTTTCAGTCTTTTCACTTTTGCTCGGTGGTTTTTGAACCAAAGTTGGATGTTCTTTGGTTCCAGTTTGGGGAACTTGTGCCGGTACTCACACTTGTTCAGTTCCTCACAGTACTTGTCAATCATGAATGCTGACGGGTGTGTGTCCTCCATAAACCATTTCTCCAACTTGGGAATTTCCGTCAGTGGATCAATGAAGACACGTGTCCGACGCTTGCGGGGCTCTGAGTTATGGCGCTGGTGATGCTGCTGTGGAGACTGCTGCTGGTGGTGGTGATGGTGATGGTTTAACTGGGTCAAGGACTGTTGCATGACAGATGGCGATGGGAGGGGACTCCTGGTTTCCAAATGGGCGGCACAATCATGAGACTGTCTGAGTGACAGGTGGGAGGAGTGTGTGTTGGTTGGTGGGGATGTTGTCAGGGAATGTGCAACGGTGGGCTGGGAGTAGAACCGTGGGTCCATTGGGTAGTAGGCCATAGCTAGTGAAGATGTCAGCTGAGGAATGTGCAAAGGCTGTCCCATCTGGGCCAGGGACAAGGCAGCCATGTTGGCTGCTGTTAGTCGAGACACATTGTTGTGCATGGCGGATGCATAATCAACAACTGCTGCGGCTGCTGCGTTCTGTTTCAACCTTAGCTTCAGCTCTTCTTCTGAGTTGTAGCTGTCATTGGTGTTATCATCATCATCATCATCATCTTCATCACTTGAGTCACCCTTGCCATTCTCTTCTTGTACTTGGCCTAGTTCAAGACCAGAGTCTCTAGTTGAATGTTGGTAGTTCTGAGACCCATGGCAGCTCACAAAAGTCTTGTTTTCCTGTTTGATTTTCAAACCTGCAGGAAACTTCTCTGATGCACAATCCCCATTTTCAACTGGCGTGGAAGGATGAGAGAAATTACTGTCCAAGTCTTCGTTCTTGCTGGAATGTTCCATGACACTTGACCCAGAGCCTGACCTATAGGGTGACCCCTGCAGCCATTATGACCGTTATTGCTGGTGCTGTTATTGAAATAAAGATCCTCCGCTCTGAGTGGGATCTCTTGTCGCATTTTAGATGCCACATCCAACAGGGCAGGGAACCTTGGTGGACAGTAGGCCTTCTTCTTCTTCAACAAACTACCCTGACTTTCACATTCAGAAGATGTGGATGAAGATTTTGTTGGAGACGGAGAAGTAGACAGTGATAAAAAGTGGTTCACTTCCTGCTCTTTTCCACTGTGAATTTTGGATAATTCAGAACATGTCCGTTTTGTGAGAGATAAATCATATGGTTCATCAATATCTGGCCCAGTTGCCCTGTCAGAAGCTCCAGCACTAGACACAAGATGAGGGTAGGGATGGAAGGGAATCATATAGACAGCGTTCTTGTTTGGGAGAAATGGTGGAACAGAGTCACTAGTAGAGTTTCCTGATTCTGCAGAGTTTATGTCCACATTCTCCTCATTCTCGAAGGAGTCATCCTGAGCTCTGGTCGCCCTCCTCTGAGCAGCCCTGGCATTCTTGAACCAGTAGATAATGTTTGTTAGGTCCAAGGGTCGTCTGCCCTTTCTAGACTCGAGCCCGTTGAGCTCATGCATGAACCTCATCATCTGCTCTCTGGTCGGGTGTTGGTTGCAACTAAACCATTTCTGCAGTCGAGGGATCTCTTGCTCTGGGTCAAATGATGTCCGGATTCTTGTCTTCCCTGGCATCAGACCCAGGTAGGGATTCGACGGATGGTTCTGAAGTGTTGATGGGATGTTGCCTTCGCTTGGTGACTGGAAAACTTGAACGCTTCTACCTGCAAACAGTTTCTCTCTGGAGTGTTGAGCTTCCTGTTTCTCTGGGGACTCTCAGACTCCTTGAGGCCAAGAGAGAACTGGCTACAGTGATCTTGTTGGTCCATACAAGGTTTCACTGGATCATCTGATGTAGTAACTAGATGCTCTTTCTTGATATCAAGATTTAACGGAGATGTCCTTGAGTGAGGGGAGGTCAATGAATGGACTTTGGACTCTGATGTTGCAGGTTTGGTGGCCAGTGATGATGGGACATGTATTCTTGACACCAGGGACGAGTCTGACATCACTGCCATTGGAAAAGAAGATGTGGATGTTGGCCTGCTGTGCTTGAAGAGTGTGGGATACAAAGAGTTGTCATGATGGGCATGTCCTATCTTCTGGTTCACATACCAGTCATTAAATGATGTGCAGACCTGCTCTGAGATGTTTTGAATTGCTTCCCCTGTTGATATGGCTTCAAGAAGTGACTGGTAAAGAGAATGATGAAAGAACAATCAATTATTAAACAGAAAAATTAGATTCATAAACAAAGAGACAGAGAAATTAGATAAATAAACAGAGAGACAGAGGAAGTAGATTAATAAACAGATAAACAGAGGAAGTAGATTAATGAATAGATGAGTGGAGAAAGTAGATTAATAAACAGATGAGGGGAGAAAGTAGATTAATAAACATATAAACAGAGTAAGTGGTTTAATAAACAGGGAGACAGAGGAAGTAGATTAATAAACAGAGGAAGTAGATTAATGAATAGATGAGTGGAGAAAGGAGATTAATAAACAAATGGGTGGAGAAAGTAGATTAATAAATAGATGGGTGGAGAAAGTAGATTAATAAATAGATGGGTGGAGAAAGTAGATTAATAAATAGATGGATTGGGAAAGTAGATTAATAAATAGATGGGTGGGGAAAGTAGATTAATAAATAGATGGGTGGAGAAAGTAGATTAATAAATAGATGGGTGGAGAAAGTAGATTAATAAATAGATGGGTGGAGAAAGTAGATTAATAAATAGATGGGTGGAGAAAGTAGATTAATAAATAGATGGGTGGAGAAAGTAGATTAATAAATAGATGGGTGGAGAAAGTAGATTAATAAATAGATGGGTGGAGAAAGTAGATTAATAAATAGATGGGTGGAGAAAGTAGATTAATAAACAGATGGGTGGAAAAAGTAGATTAATAAACAGATGGGTGGAGAAAGTAGATTAATAAATAGATGGGTGGAGAAAATAGATTAATAAATAGATCGGTGGAGAAAGTAGATTAATAAATAGATTGGTTGGAGAAAGTAGATTAATAAATAGATGGGTGGAGAAAGTAGATTAATAAATAGATGGGTGGAGAAAGTAGATTAATAAACAGAGAGAAAGAGAAAATAGCTTAATAAACAGATAAACAGAGAAAATAGCTTAATAAACAGATAAACAGAGAAAATAGCTTAATAAACAGATAAACAGAGAAAATAGATTAATAAACAGATAAACAGAGAAAATAGATTAATAAACAGATATGCAGAAAAATTAGATTAATAAACAGATTGAGCAAGTTTGACTTGTTAACACCAGGAAGGTAATATGTCAATTAGTCATGTGTCAACCAACACTAGTCATGTGCCAACCAACACTGGTCATGTGTCAACCAACACTAGTCATGTGTCAACCAACACTAGTCATGTGTCAACCAACACTAGTCATGTGTCAACCAACACTAGTCATGTGTCAACCAACACTAGTCATGTGTCAACCAACACTGGTCATGTATCAACCAGCACTGGTCATGTGTCAACCAACACTGGTCATGTATCAACCAACACTAGTCATGTGCCAACCAACACTGGTCATGTGTCAACCAACACTGGTCATGTATCAACCAACACTAGTCATGTGCCAACCAACACTGGTCATGTGTCAACCAACACTGGTCATGTGTCAACCAACACTGGTCATGTGCCAACCAACACTGGTCATGTATCAACCAACACTGGTCATGTGTCAACCAACAATGGTCATGTGTCAACCAACACTGGTCATGTGTCAACCAACAATGGTCATGTATCAACCAACACTGGTCATGTGTCAACCAACAATGGTCATGTGTCAACCAACAATGGTCATGTATCAACCAACACTGGTCATGTATCAACCAACAATGGTCATGTGTCAACCAACAATGGTCATGTGTCAACCAACACTGGTCATGTGTCAACCAACAATGGTCATGTGTCAACCAACAATGGTCATGTATCAACCAACACTGGTCATGTATCAACCAACAATGGTCATGTATCAACCAACAATGGTCATGTATCAACCAACACTGGTCATGTATCAACCAACACTGGTCATGTATCAACCAACACTGGTCATGTATCAACCAACACTGGTCATGTGTCAACCAACACTGGTCATGTGTCAACCAACACTGGTCATGTATCAACCAACAATGGTCATGTATCAACCAACACTGGTCATGTATCAACCAACACTGGTCATGTATCAACCAACACTGGTCATGTATCAACCAACACTGGTCATGTATCAACCAACAATGGTCATGTATCAACCAACAATGGTCATGTGTCAACCAACAATGGTCATGTGTCAACCAACAATGGTCATGTGTCAACCAACACTGGTCATGTATCAACCAACAATGGTCATGTATCAACCAACAATGGTCATGTGTCAACCAACACTGGTCATGTATCAACCAACAATGGTCATGTATCAACCAACACTGGTCATGTATCAACCAACAATGGTCATGTATCAACCAACACTGGTCATGTATCAACCAACAATGGTCATGTATCAACCAACACTGGTCATGTATCAACCAACACTGGTCATGTGTCAACCAACACTGGTCATGTGTCAACCAACACTGGTCATGTGTCAACCAACACTGGTCATGTATCAACCAGCACTGGTCATGTGTCAACCAACACTGGTCATGTGTCAACCAACACTGGTCATGTGCCAACCAACAATGGTCATGTATCAACCAACACTGGTCATGTATCAATCAACACTAGTCATGTGCCAACCAACACTGGTCATGTATCAACCAACACTGGTCATGTGTCAACCAACACTGGTCATGTATCAACCAACACTGGTCATGTGCCAACCAACAATGGTCATGTATCAACCAACACTGGTTATGTATCAACCAACACTGGTCATGTATCAACCAACACTGGTCATGTATCAATCAACACTAGTCATGTGCCAACCAACACTGGTCATGTATCAATCAACACTGGTCATGTATCAACCAACACTAGTCATGTGCCAACCAACACTGGTCATGTGTCAACCAACACTGGTCATGTATCAACCAACACTAGTCATGTGCCAACCAACACTGGTCATGTGTCAACCAACACTGGTCATGTGTCAACCAACACTGGTCATGTGCCAACCAACACTGGTCATGTATCAACCAACACTGGTCATGTGTCAACCAACACTGGTCATGTGTCAACCAACAATGGTCATGTATCAACCAACACTGGTCATGTGTCAACCAACAATGGTCATGTGTCAACCAACAATGGTCATGTATCAACCAACACTGGTCATGTATCAACCAACACTGGTCATGTGTCAACCAACACTGGTCATGTGTCAACCAACACTGGTCATGTATCAACCAGCACTGGTCATGTGTCAACCAACACTGGTCATGTGTCAACCAACACTGGTCATGTGCCAACCAACAATGGTCATGTATCAACCAACACTGGTCATGTATCAATCAACACTAGTCATGTGCCAACCAACACTGGTCATGTATCAACCAACACTGGTCATGTGTCAACCAACACTGGTCATGTATCAACCAACACTGGTCATGTGCCAACCAACAATGGTCATGTATCAACCAACACTGGTTATGTATCAACCAACACTGGTCATGTATCAACCAACACTGGTCATGTATCAATCAACACTAGTCATGTGCCAACCAACACTGGTCATGTATCAATCAACACTGGTCATGTATCAACCAACACTAGTCATGTGCCAACCAACACTGGTCATGTGTCAACCAACACTGGTCATGTATCAACCAACACTAGTCATGTGCCAACCAACACTGGTCATGTGTCAACCAACACTGGTCATGTGTCAACCAACACTGGTCATGTGCCAACCAACACTGGTCATGTATCAACCAACACTGGTCATGTGTCAACCAACAATGGTCATGTGTCAACCAACACTGGTCATGTGTCAACCAACAATGGTCATGTATCAACCAACACTGGTCATGTGTCAACCAACAATGGTCATGTGTCAACCAACAATGGTCATGTATCAACCAACACTGGTCATGTATCAACCAACAATGGTCATGTGTCAACCAACACTGGTCATGTGTCAACCAACACTGGTCATGTGTCAACCAACAATGGTCATGTGTCAACCAACAATGGTCATGTATCAACCAACACTGGTCATGTGTCAACCAACACTGGTCATGTGTCAACCAACACTGGTCATGTATCAACCAACACTGGTCATGTGTCAACCAACACTGGTCATGTGTCAACCAACACTGGTCATGTATCAACCAACACTGGTCATGTGTCAACCAACACTGGTCATGTATCAACCAACACTGGTCATGTGTCAACCAACACTGGTCATGTGTCAACCAACACTGGTCATGTGTCAACCAACACTGGTCATGTATCAACCAACACTGGTCATGTATCAACCAACACTGGTCATGTGTCAACCAACACTGGTCATGTATCAACCAACACTGGTCATGTGTCAACCAACACTGGTCATGTATCAACCAACACTGGTCATGTGTCAACCAACACTGGTCATGTATCAACCAACAATGGTCATGTATCAACCAACACTGGTCATGTGTCAACCAACACTAGTCATGTATCAACCAACACTGGTCATGTGTCAACCAACACTGGTCATGTGTCAACCAACACTGGTCATGTATCAACCAACACTGGTCATGTGTCAACCAACACTGGTCATGTATCAACCAACACTGGTCATGTGTCAACCAACACTGGTCATGTGTCAACCAACACTGGTCATGTGTCAACCAACACTGGTCATGTGTCAACCAACACTGGTCATGTGTCAACCAACACTGGTCATGTGTCAACCAACAGTGGTCATGTATCAACCAACACTGGTCATGTGTCAACCAACACTGGTCATGTGTCAACCAACACTGGTCATGTGCCAACCAACAATGGTCATGTATCAACCAACACTGGTCATGTATCAATCAACACTAGTCATGTGCCAACCAACACTGGTCATGTATCAACCAACACTGGTCATGTGTCAACCAACACTGGTCATGTATCAACCAACACTGGTCATGTGCCAACCAACAATGGTCATGTATCAACCAACACTGGTTATGTATCAACCAACACTGGTCATGTATCAACCAACACTGGTCATGTATCAATCAACACTAGTCATGTGCCAACCAACACTGGTCATGTATCAATCAACACTGGTCATGTATCAACCAACACTAGTCATGTGCCAACCAACACTGGTCATGTGTCAACCAACACTGGTCATGTATCAACCAACACTAGTCATGTGCCAACCAACACTGGTCATGTGTCAACCAACACTGGTCATGTGTCAACCAACACTGGTTATGTGCCAACCAACACTGGTCATGTATCAACCAACACTGGTCATGTGTCAACCAACAATGGTCATGTGTCAACCAACACTGGTCATGTGTCAACCAACAATGGTCATGTATCAACCAACACTGGTCATGTGTCAACCAACAATGGTCATGTGTCAACCAACAATGGTCATGTATCAACCAACACTGGTCATGTATCAACCAACAATGGTCATGTGTCAACCAACAATGGTCATGTGTCAACCAACACTGGTCATGTGTCAACCAACAATGGTCATGTGCCAACCAACAATGGTCATGTATCAACCAACACTGGTTATGTATCAACCAACAATGGTCATGTATCAACCAACACTGGTCATGTGCCAACCAACACTGGTCATGTGCCAACCAACACTGGTCATGTATCAACCAACACTGGTCATGTGTCAATCAACAATGGTCATGTGCCAACCAACACTGGTCATGTATCAACCAACACTGGTCATGTATCAACCAACACTGGTCATGTGCCAACCAACACTGGTCATGATCAACCAACACTGGTCATGTGTCAACCAACAATGGTCATGTGTCAACCAACACAGGTCATGTGTCAACCAACAATGGTCATGTATCAACCAACACTGGTCACGTGTCAACCAACAATGGTCATGTGTCAACCAACAATGGTCATGTATCAACCAACACTGGTCATGTATCAACCAACACTGGTCATGTGTCAACCAACAATGGTCATGTGTCAACCAACACTGGTCATGTATCAACCAACAATGGTCATGTGTCAACCAACACTGGTCATGTATCAACCAACAATGGTCATGTATCAACCAACACTGGTCATGTGCCAACCAACACTGGTCATGTATCAACCAACACTGGTCATGTATCAACCAACACTGGTCATGTACCAACCAACACTGGTCATGTATCAACCAACAATGGTCATGTGCCAACCAACACTGGTCATGTATCAAAGAAAACACTGGTTATGTATCAACCAACATTGGTCATGTATCAACCAACACTGGTCATGTATCAATCAACACTGGTCATGTGCCAACCAATACTGGCCATGTGCCAACCAACACTGGTCATGTATCAACCAACAATGATCATGTGCCAACCAACACTGGTCATGTGTCAACCAACACTGGTCATGTGCCAACTAACACTGGTCATGTATCAATCAACACTAGTCATGTGCCAACTAACACTGGTCATGTACCAACCAACAATGATCATGTGCCAACCAACATTTGTCATGTACCAACCAACAATGATCACATGCCAACCAACATTTGTCATGTGCCAACCAACATTGATCATGTACCAACCAACATTGATCATGTGCCAACCAACATTGATAATGTGCCAACCAACATTGATCATGTGCCAACCAACATTGATCATGTACCAACCAACATTGATCATGTGCCAACCAACAATGATCATGTACCAACCAACATTGATCATGTGCCAACCAACAATGATAATGTGCCAACCAACAATGATCATGTGCCAACCAACAATGATCATGTGCCAACCAACAATGACCATGTATCAACCAATAATGATCATGTGCCAACCAACAATGATCATGTGCCAACCAACAATGATCATGTGCCAACCAACATTGATCATTTGCCAACCAACAATGATCATGTGCCAACCAACAATGATCATGTGCCAACCAACAATGATCATGTACCAACCAACAATGACCATGTATCAACCAACAATGATCATGTGCCAACCAACAATGATCATGTGCCAACCAACAATGATCATGTGCCAACCAACACTGGTCATGTACCAACCAACAATGATCATGTGCCAACCAACAATGGTCATGTGTCAACCAACACTGGTCATGTGCCAACTAACACTGGTCATGTATCAATCAACACCAGTCATGTGCCAACTAACACTGGTCATGTACCAACCAACAATGATCATGTGCCAACCAACATTTGTCATGTACCAACCAACAATGATCACGTGCCAACCAACATTTGTCATGTGCCAACCAACATTGATCATGTACCAACCAACATTAATCATGTGCCAACCAACATTGATCATGTGCCAACCAACATTGATCATGTGCCAACCAACAATGACCATGTATCAACCAATAATGATCATGTGCCAACCAACAATGATCATGTGCCAACCAACAATGATCATGTGCCAACCAACATTGATCATTTGCCAACCAACAATGATCATGTGCCAACCAACAATGATCATGTGCCAACCAACAATGATCATGTACCAACCAACAATGACCATGTATCAACCAACAATGATCATGTGCCAACCAACAATGATCATGTGCCAACCAACAATGATCATGTGTCAACCAACACTGGTCATGTACCAACCAACAATGATCATGTGCCAACCAACAATGGTCATGTGTCAACCAACACTGGTCATGTGCCAACTAACACTGGTCATGTATCAATCAACACCAGTCATGTGCCAACTAACACTGGTCATGTACCAACCAACAATGATCATGTGCCAACCAACATTTGTCATGTACCAACCAACAATGATCACGTGCCAACCAACATTTGTCATGTGCCAACCAACATTAATCATGTGCCAACCAACATTGATCATGTGCCAACCAACATTGATCATGTGCCAACCAACATTGATCATGTGCCAACCAACATGACCATGTATCAACCAACAATGATCATGTGCCAACCAACAATGATCATGTGCCAACCAACAATGATCATGTGCCAACCAACATTGATCATGTGCCAACCAACAATGATCATGTGCCAACCAACAATGATCATGTGCCAACCAACAATGATCATGTACAAACCAACAATGACCATGTATCAACCAACAATGATCATGTATCAACCAACAATGATCATGTGCCAACCAACAATGATCATGTGCCAACCAACAATGATCATGTACCAACCAACAATGATCATGTGTCAGCCAACATTTGTCATGTACCAACCAACAATGATCATGTGCCAACCAACACTGATCATGTGCCAACCAACATTGCCTATGTACCAAGACTGATCTTATCTTTTTGTTAGGCACATTTTTCACAGGAATTCTTATTTCATTCTTTATTTACCTTTTAGCATCAAATCAATTTGCTGTCTTTTGTTCTTCTGTTGGCCTCTCCTGCTGTTATGTTTCCTAGTGTTTCTAATATTCCATTGATCCATTTTTTGCTCTTCTGTTGGCCTCTCCTGCTGTTATGTTTCCTAGTGTTTCTAATATTCCATTGATCTATCTTTTGCTCTTCTGTTGGCCTCTCCTGCTGTTATGTTTCCTAGTGTTTCTAATATTCCATTGATCCATCTTTTGCTCTTCTGTTGGCCTCTCCTGCTGTTATGTTTCCTAGTGTTTCTAATATTCCATTGATCCATCTTTTCACTGTTGATTCTTGAGTCTGGTGTCTTTATAGCATTTATTAAAAGATCGTCGTTTTTTGATCTTTCCAACTTATTATGTGGCCAATCCTTAGGAATGATTACACGATCCTTACTAACTGAGCTAACAGAGCAGCAACAATGCCCACCTCCTGGCTTGTGTGTGCCCCCACCCCCTTACTTTGATTGCCGAGTTTCCATTCCGGCTAAGACTCATTTAGAATAAATTATAAATCACTTACTCCCCTCACCCTCTCTCACACACGCAAACATGAACACACATACAGTCAGCTGATAAGAAAAAGATTCAAACCAATACCTTCTCCACAGGGCAGCCAGACTGCACCAGGAAGTCTATAGACTTTGTTAGTAGCAGCTGCAGAAGCCTGTCTCTGGTTGGATCACTGCTGGTGTCTGTCTTGATGCTGGGGGCAGATATCACATTAGTTGAGAAATGTTGGTGAGAGGCAGTGCCCCGAATGAGCATAAGGCAGATAGCATAACTGATAATGATACATTAGAAGAGATGACTTTACAGAATATAGTATCTGAACTACCTAGACTATAATATAACAACTACCTAGACTATAATATCTGAACTACCTAGACTATAATATCTGAACTACCTAGACTATAATATCTGAACTATCTATACTACAATATCTGAACCATATAGACTATAATATCTAAACTACCTAGACTATAATATCTAAACTATCTAGACTATAATATAACAACTACCTAGACTATACTATCTAAACTATCTAGACTATAATATAACAACTACCTAGACTATAATATCTAAACTATCTAGACTATAATATAACAACTGCCTAGACTATAATATCTGAACTACCTAGACTATAATATCTGAACTACCTAGACTATAATATAACAACTACCTAGACTATAATATCTGAACTATCTATACTACAATATCTGAACCATATAGACTATAATATCTGAACTACCTAGACTATAATATCTGAACTACCTAGACTATAATATCTAAACTACCTAGACTATAATATCTCAACTACATAGACTATAATATCTCAACTACCTAGACTATAATATCTCAACTACCTAGACTATAATATCTCAACTACCTAGACTATAATATCTCAACTACCTAGACTATAATATCTCAACTACCTAAACTATAATATCTCAACTACATAGAATATAATATCTCAACTACCTAGACTATAATATCTCAACTACATAGACTATAATATCTCAACTACCTAGACTATAATATCTCAACTACCTAGACTATAATATTTCAACTACTAAAGGGAGGTCAAAAAGTAATGCACACCAATTTTTTCTCGGCTAATAATAAAGATAGGAATATGAAATTTTGCACACTTAGAATATGACATGTTCCAATTATGTGCACCAAATTGCACAGCATTCTGAAAAATATTACACAATCTATGAACCGTTAAAATGGAGCTTGTCAACAATGTCCGTTACAAACAGCGAATTGTCATAGAATTTCTGGTTGCGGAAAAAGAAACTGTGGCAAACATTCATAAACGACTGTGTGCAGTGTACAAATGTTCTGCAGTCGATAGGACCACAGTTAGTCGCTGGGTTCAGAGAATTAAAGCTGCAGAAAGTGTACGAGTGGAGCTGCATGATTTACCGCGTTCTGGACGTGTTGCCTCGGCTACCAGCACAGACATGTTAAACCGGGTTGATGCCATTATTCGTAAGGATAGGCGTATCACTAGTCAGCAATTGGCATTACAGCGTACAGTCAGCAAGGGAAGTGCAATCGCAATTTTTAAAACTCTCGGATATTCAAAGATTTGCGCTCGATGGGTTCCTCGGTGCCTAACAAATGATCACAGAGTTCAAAGGAAAACATTCTGTTCTGAATTGTTGGAGCGTTTCGGTGTTGAATGAGAAATGTTTTTGTCAAAAATTGTTACCGGTGACGAAACGTGGGCACATTATTATGAGCCTGAAACAAAAATGCAGTCAATGGAATGGCATCATCTGCAGTCACCAAAAAGAAAAAAATTCAAAACATCTCCATCAGCCGGAAAGGTGATGATCACTGTCTTCTGGGACATTGATGGTGTGATTCTTGTTGATGTAATGACAAGAGGTGAGACAATCAACTCGACAGCTTACATCAATACACTGACAAAACTCAAAAATCGGTTCCACAGAGTTCGGCCTAATAAGCCATCTGCAGATTTGTTGCTTCAACATGTCAATGCACGCCCTCACACAAGTCTGGTAACACGGGAAGCAATCAACAAATTTGGTTGCACTGTACTGCCCCATCCTCCTTACAGCCCTGATCTGGCTCCCTCAGATTTCCATCTGTTTGGACCACTCAAAAAATTCCTGCGTGGGACACACTTTGACAATAATGAGGGTGTGATCCGTGCAGTTAAAAAATGGCTACGCGAGCAGGACAAAACTTGGTACAAACGAGGCATTCATGACCTAGTTTCGCGTTGGCGTAAGGCAATACGCTTGGACGGAGATTATGTTGACAAATAGGTAGTGTCAAGGGGATGTTCAGCTACAATCTGTGAAAATTTCACACATTTTGCCCGAATAGTTTCCGAGAAAAAAAATTGGTGTGCATTACTTTTTGACCCCCCTACGTACCTAGACTATAATATCTCAACTACCTAGACTATAATATCTCAACTACCTAGACTATAATATCTCAACTACCTAGACTATACTATCTCAGCTACCTTGACTATAATATCTCAGCTACCCAGACTATAATATCTCAACTACCCAGACTATAATATCTCAACTACCTAGACTATAATATCTCAGCTACCTTGACTATAATATCTCAGCTACCTTGACTATAATATCTCAGCTACCTTGACTATAATATCTCAACTACCTAGACTATAATATCTCAGCTACCTTGACTATAATATCTCAACTACCTAGACTATAATATCTCAGCTACCTTGACTATAATATCTCAGCTAACTTGACTATAATATCTCAGCTACCTTGACTATAATATCTCAGCTACCTTGACTATAATATCTCAGCTAACTTGACTATAATATCTCAGCTACCTTGACTATAATATCTCAGCTAACTTGACTATAATATCTCAGCTAACTTGACTATAATATCTCAGCTACCTTGACTATAATATCTCAGCTACCTTGACTATAATATCTCAGCTACCTTGACTATAATATCTCAGCTAACTTGACTATAATATCTCAACTAAATGAGCTCCTATTCAACCCCATAATCAGACAAACCTTTTGTCTCTTGTTTATATCTCCAACACTTTAGCCTCATGTCTCTCCAACACTTTAGCCTCATGTCTCTCCAACATTTTAGCATCATGTCTCTCCAACACTTTAGCCTCATGTCTCTCCAACACTTTAGCCTCATTTCTCTCCAACACTTTAGCCTCATGTCTCTCCAACACTTTAGCCTCATGTCTCTCCAACACTTTAGCCTCATGTCTCTCCAACACTTTAGCCTCATGTCTCTCCAACACTTTAGCCTCATGTCTCTCCAACACTTTAGCCTCATGTCTCTCCAACACTTTAGCCTCATGTCTCTCCAACATTTTAGCCTTATGTCTCTCCAACATTTTAGCATTATGTCTCACCAACACTTTAGCCTTATGTCTCTCCAACATTTTAGCCTCATGTCTCTCCAACATTTTAGCCTTATGTCTCTCCAACATTTTAGCATTATGTCTCTCCAACACTTTAGCCTCATGTCTCTCCAACATTTTAGCCTCATGTCTCTCCAACATTTTAGCTTTATGTCTCTACAACATTTTAGCCATATGTCTCTCCAACACTTTAGCCTCATGTCTCTCCAACACTTTAGCCTCATGTCTCTCCAACATTTTAGCTTTATGTCTCTCCAACATTTTAGCATTATGTCTATCCAACATTTTAGCATTATGTCTCTTCAACATTTTAGCATTATGTCTCTCCAACACTTTAGCCTTGTGTCTCTCCAACATTTTAGCCTTATGTCTCTCCAACACTTTAGCCTCACGTCTCTCCAACACTTTAGCCTTATGTCTCTCCAACACTTTAGCTTTATGTCTCTCCAACACTTTAGCCTTATGTCTCTCCAACATTTTAGCCTTATGTCTCTCCAACATTTTAGCATAATGTATCTCCAACATTTTAGCCTTATGTCTATCCAACATTTTAGCATTATGTCTCTCCAACATTTTAGCATTATGTCTCTCCAACATTTTAGCATTATGTCTATCCAACATTTTAGCCTCATGTCTCTCCAACACTTTAGCCTTATGTCTCTCCAACACTTTAGCGTTATGTCTCTCAAACATTTTAGCATTATGTCTCTCCAAAATTTTAGCATTATGTCTCTCCAACATTTTAGCATTATGTCTCTCCAACATTTTAGCATTATGTCTATCCAACATTTTAGTCTTATGTCTCTCCAACATTTTAGCATTATGTCTCTCCAACACTTTAGCATTATGTCCCTCCAACATTTTAGCCTTATGTCTCTCCAACACTTTAGCATAATGTATCTCCAACATTTTAGCCTTATGTCTATCCAACATTTTAGCATTATGTCTCTACAACATTTTAGCATTATGTCTCTCCAACATTTTAGCATTATGTCTATCCAACATTTTAGCCTCATGTCTCTCCAACACTTTAGCCTTATGTCTCTCCAACACTTTAGCGTTATGTCTCTCAAACATTTTAGCATTATGTCTCTCCAAAATTTTAGCATTATGTCTCTCCAACATTTTAGCATTATGTCTCTCCAACATTTTAGCATTATGTCTATCCAACATTTTAGTCTTATGTCTCTCCAACATTTTAGCATTATGTCTCTCCAACACTTTAGCATTATGTCCCTCCAACATTTTAGCATTATGTCTCTCCAACATTTTAGCATTATGTCTCTCCAACATTTTAGCATTATGTCTATCCAACATTTTAGTCTTATGTCTCTCCAACATTTTAGCATTATGTCTCTCCAACACTTTAGCATTATGTCCCTCCAACATTTTAGCATTATGTCCCTCCAACACTTTAGCATTATGTCTCTCCAACATTTTAGCATTATGTCTCTCCAACATTTTAGTATTATGTCTCTCCAACATTTTAGCATTATGTCTCTCCAACGCTTTAGCATTATGTCTCTCCAACATTTTAGCATTATGTCTCTCAATCAATTTAGCATTATGTCTCTCCAACATTTTAGCCTCATGTCTATCCAACATTTTAGCCTCATGTCTCTCCAACACTTAAGCCTTATGTCTCTCCAACACTTTAGCATTATGTCTATCCAACATTTTAGCATTATGTCTCTCCAACATTTTAGCATTATGTCTCTCCAACACTTTAGCATTATGTCTATCCAACATTTTAGCATTATGTCTCTCCAACATTTTAGCATTATGTCTCTCCAACATTTTAGCATTATGTCTATCCAACATTTTAGCATTATGTCTCTCCAACATTTTAGCATTATGTCTCTCCAACATTTTAGCATTATGTCTCTCCAACACTTTAGCATTATGTCTCTCCAACATTTTAGCATTATGTCTCTCCAACACTTTAGCATTATGTCTCTCCAACATTTTAGCATTATGTCTATCCAACATTTTAGCATTATGTCTCTCCAACACTTTAGCCTTACGTCTCTCCAACACTTTAGCCTCACGTCTCTCCAACACTTTAGCATTATGTCTATCCAACACTTTAGCCTTATGTCTATCCAACGATTTAACATTATGTCTCTCCAACATTTTAGCATTATGTCTATCCAACATTTTAGAATTATGTCTCTCCAACACTTTAGCCTCACGTCTCTCCAACACTTTAGCCTTGTCTCTTCAACATTTTAGCCTTATGTCTCTCCAACATTTAAACATTATGTCTCTCCAACATTTTAAAATTATGTCTCTCCAACATTTTAGCATCATGTCTCTCCAACACTTTAGCCTCATGTCTCTCCAACATTTTAGCATTATGTCTCTCCAATACTTTAGCCTTATGTCTCTCCAACACTTTAGCCTCATGTCTCTCCAACACGTTAGCCTTATGTCTCTCAAAACATTTTAGCATCATGTCTCTCCAACATTTTAGCATTATGTCTCTCCAACACTTAAGCCTTATGTCTCTCCAACATTTTAGCATCACGTCTATCCAACACTTTAGCCTTATGTCTCTCCAACATTTTAGCATTATGTCTCTCCAATACTTTAGCCTTATGTCTCTCCAACACTTTAGCCTCATGTCTCTCCAACACTTTAGCCTCATGTCTCTCCAACATTTTAGCCTTATGTCTCTCCAACATTTTAACATTATGTCTCTCCAACATTTTAGCATTATGTCTCTCCAACATTTTAACATTATGTCTCTCCAACATTTTAACATTATGTCTCTCCAACATTTTAGCATTATGTCTCTCCAACATTTTAGCATTATGTCTCTCCAACATTTCAACATTATGTCTCTCCAACACTTTAGCCTTATGTCTCTCCAACATTTTAGCATTATGTCTCACCAACACTTTAGCTTTATGTCTCTCCAACACTTTAGCCTTATGTCTCTCCAACACTTTAGCCTTATGTCTCTCCAACATTTTAGCATTATGTCTCACCAACACTTTAGCCTTATGTCTCTCCAACATTTTAGCATTATGTCTGTCCAACATTTTAGCATCATCTCTCTCCAACATTTTAGCATTATGTCTCTCCAACACTTAAGCCTTATGTCTCTCCAACATTTTAGCATCATGTCTCTTTTCTCTCCAACACTTTAGCCTTATGTCTCTCCAACATTTTAGCATTATGTCTCTCCAATACTTTAGCCTTATGTCTCTCCAACACTTTAGCCTCATGTCTCTGCAACACTTTAGCCTTATGTCTCTCCAACATTTTAGCATCATGTCTCACCAACACTTTAGCCTTATGTCTCTCCAACATTTTAGCATTATGTATCACCAATACTTTAACCTTATGTCTCACGTCCACTTTAGCCTCATGTCTCTCCAACATTTTAGCATTATGTCTCTCCAAAATTTTAGCATTATGTCTCTCCAACACTTTAACATTATATCTCTCCAACACTTTAGCATTATGTCTCTCCAATATTTTATTATTATGTCTCTCAAACATTTTAGCCTCATGTCTCTCCAACATTTTAGCATTATGTCCCTCCAACACTTTAGCATTATGTCTCTCCAACACTTTAGCATTATGTCTCTCCAACATTTTAGCATTATGTCTCTCCAATATTTTAGCATTATGTCTCTCCAACATTTTAGCATTATGTCTCTCCAACACTTTAGCATTATGTCTCTCCAACACTTTAGCATCATGTCTCTCCAACATTTTAGCATTATGTCTCTCCAACATTTTAGCTTATGTCTCTCCAACATTTTAGCATTATGTCTCACCAACACTTTAGCCTTATGTCTCTCCAACATTTTAGCCTCATGTCTCTCCAACACTTTAGCATTATGTCTCTCCAACATTTTAACATTATGTCTCTCCAATACTTTAGCCTTATGTCTCTCCAACATTTTAGCTTTATGTCTCTCCAACATTTTAGCATTATGTCTCTCCAACATTTTAGCATTATGTCTCTCCAACATTTTAGCCTTATGTCTCTCCAACACTTTAGCCTCACGTCTCTCCAACACTTTAGCCTTATGTCTCTCCAACACTTTAGCCTTATGTCTCTCCAACATTTTAGCATTATGTCTCTCCAACATTTTAGCATTATGTCTCTCCAACACTTTAGCATTATGTCTCTACAACATTTTAGCATTATGTCTCTCCAACATTTTAGCATCATGTCTCTCCAACATTTTAACATTATGTCTCTCCAACATTTTAGCATTATGTCTCTCCAACATTTTAGCCTTATGTCTCTCCAACATTTTAACATTATGTCTCTCCAACATTTTAGCATTATGTCTCTCCAACATTTTAACATTATGTCTCTCCAACATTTTAGCATTATGTCTCTCCAACATTTTAGCATTATGTCTCTCCAACATTTTAACATTATGTCTCTCCAACACTTTAGCCTTATGTCTCTCCAACATTTTAGCATTATGTCTCACCAACACTTTAGCTTTATGTCTCTCCAACACTTTAGCCTTATGTCTCTCCAACACTTTAGCCTTATGTCGCTCCAACATTTTAGCATTATGTCTCACCAACACTTTAGCATTATGTCTCACCAACACTTTAGCCTTATGTCTCTTCAATACTTTAGCGTCAACTCTTTAACCTCTTGTCTTTCTGTCCAACTCTTTCTTTCATTTCCTGCCTGTCCAACACTTTAACCTCTTGTCTGTCCAACACTTTAACCTCTTGTCTGTCCAACACTTTAACCTCTTGTCTGTCCAACACTGTAACCTCCTGTCTGTCTGTCCTGTCCAACTCTTTAACCTCCTGTCTGTCTGTCCCGTCCAACACTTTAACCTCTTGTCTGTCCAACACTTTAACGTCCTGTCTGTCTGTCCTGTCCAACACTTTAACCTCTTGTCTGTCCAACACTTTAATCTCTTGTCTGTCCAACACTTTAACGTCCTGTCTGTCTATCCTGTCCAACACTTTAATCTCTTGTCTGTCCAACACTTTAATCTCTTGTCTGTCCAACACTTTAACGTCCTGTCTGTCTATCCTGTCCAACACTTTAACCTTTTGTCTGTCCAACACTTTAATCTCTTGTCTGTCCAACACTTTAACGTCCTGTCTGTCTAACCTGTCCAACACTTTAATCTCTTGTCTGTCCAACACTTTAACGTCCTGTCTGTCTATCCTGTCCAACACTTTAATCTCTTGTCTGTCCAACACTTTAACGTCCTGTCTGTCTATCCTGTCCAACACTTTAACCTCTTGTCTGTCCAACACTTTAACGTCCTGTCTGTCTATTCTGTCCAACACTTTAATCTCTTGTCTGTCCAACACTTTAACGTCCTGTCTGTCTATCCTGTCCAACACTTTAATCTCTTGTCTGCCCAACACTTTAACGTCCTGTCTGTCTATCCTGTCCAACACTTTAATCTCTTGTCTGTCCAAAACTTTAATCTCTTGTCTGTCCAACACTTTAACGTCCTGTCTGTCTATCCTGTCCAACACTTTAATCTCTTGTCTGCCCAACACTTTAACGTCCTGTCTGTCTATCCTGTCCAACACTTTAACCTCTTGTCTGTCCAACACTTTAACGTCCTGTCTGTCTGTCCTGTCCAACACTTTAACCTCTTGTCTGTCCAACACTTTAACCTCTTATGTGTCTGTCCAACCTCTTGTCTGTCTGTCCAACCTCTTATGTGTCTATCTAACGTCTTGTCTGTCTATTCAGCGCTACCTGTTCAGACTTATCCTGAGCGTGGCTACACTGGTGATCTCACCAAGAATCTCCTCCACTGTAGCCTCCAGGTTGTCAGTGACAGCTTCAAACATCAGCGTCTTCCAGTTCTTTAGTTGGATACCTCCTGCAACATCATGATGATTATGTGAACAACAGAATCAACCTTAAGATGCTTATTTGTGAAGTAATTTAACGGCTCTATCATTAACATTTGTGTTTGTGAAGTAATTTAACGGCTCTATCATTAACATTTGTGTTTGTGACGTAATTTAACGGCTCTATCATTAACATTTGTATTTGTGAAGTAATTTAACGGCTCTATCATTAACATTTGTGTTTGTGAAGTAATTTAACGTTCGAAAAGGAAATATTTTTGGTTCAGTAATTTAACGGACAAAACATGAAGAATGGCAACAATCTAATTGGTCCAACAAAAGCGAGTTTCAGAAAATATTTTCTTGAGGGGATTCATCGTGTTCTGCTATTTGTTTTGGATTGTATTCGTGTCTAGCAATGAATTGGATGGTGGTTACACCATTAGGAACTCGTTTCTCTTCTTCATTGAGCTCGTTTGACAAAAACATCAGCTTTAGGGTCAACAAGTTTTGTTTTATTTTGTCTATCCGATGTAACGTAACAACTTTCACACACACAACTCGTGGCGACAGCACTGGACAAGCGGTCTTCATTCTCCGTTCCATCCCTCGGCAAGCTCACGGGGAAATGTCCTGAAGAAGTTGTTTTTTTTTCAGCCAACAAAATATGTTGGTGGGTTGGTGAGTTGGTGGGTTGGTACGTTGGTGAGTTGGTACGTTGGTGGGTTGGTACGTTGGTGACTTGGTGGGTTGGTACGTTGGTGGGTTGGTACGTTGGTGACTTGGTGGGTTGGTACGTTGGTGACTTGGTGGGTTGGTACGTTGGTGACTTGGTGGGTTGGTGGGTTGGTACGTTGGTTAGTTGGTGGGTTGGTACGTTGGTGACTTGGTGGGTGGGTACGTTGGCGACTTGGTGGGTTGGTACGTTGGTGGGTTGGTACGTTGATGACTTGGTGGGTTGGTACGTTGGTGGGTTGGTACGTTGGTGAGTTGATACGTTGGTGGGTTGGTGACTTGGTGGGTTGGTAGGTTGGTGACTTGGTGGGTTGGTAGGTTGGTGACTTGGTGGGTTGGTACGTTGGTGACTTGGTGGGTTGGTACGTTGGTGACTTGGTGGGTTGGTACGTTGGTGAATTGGTACGTTGGTGACTTGGTGGGTTGGTACGTTGGTGACTTGGTGGGTTGGTACGTTGGTGACTTGGTGGGTTGGTACGTTGGTGACTTGGTGGGTTTGTACGTTGGTGACTTGGTGGGTTGGTACGTTGGTGACTTGGTGGGTTGGTACGTTGGTGACTTGGTACGTTGGTGGGTTGGTACGTTGGTGACTTGGTGGGTTGGTACGTTTGTGACTTGGTGGGTTTGTGACTTGGTGGGTTGGTGACTTGGTGACTTAGTGGGTTGGTACGTTGGTGAGTTGGTGACTTGGTGGATTGGTACGTTGGTGGGTTGGTACGTTGGTGACTTGGTACGTTGGTGACTTGGTACGTTGGTGACTTGGTGGGTTGGTACGTTGGTGGGTTTGTACGTTGGTGACTTGGTGGGTTGGTACGTTGGTGACTTGGTGGGTTGGTACGTTGGTGACTTGGTGGGTTTGTACGTTGGTGACTTGGTGGGTTGGTACGTTGGTGACTTGGTACGTTGGTACGTTGTGAATTGGTGGGTTGGTACGTTGGTGACTTGGTGGGTTGGTACTTTGGTGAGTTGGTACGTTGGTGACTTTGTGGGTTGGTACGTTGGTGAGTTGGTACGTTGGTGAATTGGTACGTTGGTGAGTTGGTATTTGGTGGGTTGGTACGTTGGTATTTGGTGGGTTGGTACATTGGTGAGTTGGTACGTTGGTGGTTTGGTACATTGGTGAGATGGTACGTTGGTGAGTTTGTACGTTGGTACGTTGGTGAGTTGGTACGTTGGTGGTTTGGTACATTGGTGAGATGGTACATTGGTGAGTTTGTACGTTGGTGAGTTGCCCGTACGTCGCCGTGAACCGAAAGCAAGATAAAGAATTGTAGAGCTGGTCCCTATCAGGAATGTTCGTAAGAGACGACTATGGGCGGGGGCGGGGGCGTGCGCTAGCTATCCTGTACTATAAGGAGAGTTGGATATCCTGTACTGTTGGGAGAGTTGCATATCCTGTACTGTAAGGAGAGTTGGATATCCTGTACTGTAAGGAGGGTTGGATATCCTGTACTGTAAGGAGGGTTGGATATCCTGTACTGTAAGGAGGGTTGGATATCCTGTACTGTAAGGAGAGTTGTATATCCTGTACTGTAAGGAGGGTTGGATATCCTGTACTGTAAGGAGGGATGGATATCCTGTACTGTAAGGAGGGTTGGATATCCTGTACTGTAAGGAGGGTTGGATATCCTGTACTGTAAGGAGGGTTAGATATCCTGTACTG
Source organism: Megaustenia siamemsis (assembly GCA_032433765.1). Lineage (NCBI taxonomy): Eukaryota > Metazoa > Mollusca > Gastropoda > Stylommatophora > Ariophantidae > Megaustenia > Megaustenia siamemsis. The sequence continues at coordinate 83,197,267 of JAVIAB010000041.1, forward strand.
TAAGGAGAGTTGTATATTAGGTTTGCTATTCTGTACTGTAAGGAGGGTTGTATATTGGGCTGGCTATCCTGTACTGTAAGGAGGGTTGGATATCCTGTACTGTAAGGAGGGTTGGATATCCTGTACTGTAAGGAGGGTTAGATATCCTGTACTGTAAGGAGAGTTGTATATTAGGTTTGCTATTCTGTACTGTAAGGAGGGTTGTATATTGGGCTGGCTATCCTGTACTGTAAGGAGGGTTGGATATCCTGTACTGTAAGGAGAGTTGGATATCCTGTACTGTAAGGAGGGTTGGATATCCTGTACTGTAAGGAGATTTGGATATCCTTTACTGTAAGGAGGGTTGGATATCCTGTACTGTAAGGAGGGTTGGCTATCCTGTACTGTAAGGAGGGTTGGATATCCTTTGCAGTAAGGAGGGTTGGATATCCTTTACTGTAAGGAGGGTTGGCTATCCTGTACTGTAAGGAGAGTTGTATATTAGGTTTGCTATTCTGTACTGTAAGGAGGGTTGTATATTGGGCTGGCTATCCTGTACTGTAAGGAGGGTTGGATATTCAGCTGGCTATTCTGTACTGTAAGGAGGGTTGGATATTGGGTTGGCTATCCTGTACTGTAAGGAGGGTTGGACACTAGGTTGGCTATCCTGTACTGTAAGGAGGGTTGGACACTGGGTTGGCTATCCTGTACTGTAAGGAGGGTTGGATATTGGGTTAGTTATTCTGTACTGTAAGAAGGGTTGGATATTGGGTTGGTTATTCTGTACTGTAAGGAGGGTTGGATATTGAGCTGGATATCCTGTACTGTAAGAAGGGTTGGATATTGGGCTGGCTATTCTGTACTGTAAGATGGTTGGATATTAGGTTGGTTATTCTGTATCGTAAGGAGGGTTGGATATTGGGTTGGTTATTCTGTACTGTAAGGAGGGTTGCACACTTGGTTGGTTATCCTGTACTGTAGGGAGGGTTGGGTCACTGGGTTGGTTATTCTGTACTGTAAGGGGTTGGATATTGTGTTGGTTATTCTGTACTGAAAGAAGGGTTGCATATTGGGTTGGTTATTCTGTACTGTAAGGGGTTGGATATTGGGTTGGTTATTGTGTACTGTAAAGGGTTGGATACAGGGTTGGTTATTCTGTACTGTAAGGGGTTGGGTATTAGGTTGGTTATTCTGTACTGTAAGAAGGGTTGGATATTGGGTTGGTTATTCTGTACTGTAAGGGGTTGGATATTAGGTTGGTTATTCTGTACTGTAAGGGGTTGGATATTGGGTTGGTTATTCTGTACTGTAAGAATGATTGGACACTGGGTTGGTTATTCTGTACTGTAAGGAGCGTTGGATATTGGGTTGGTTATTCTGTACTGTAAGGAGGGTTGGACACTGGGTTGGCTATTATGTACTATAAGGAGGGTTGGACACTGGGTTGGTTATTCTGTACTGTAAGGAGGGTTGGATATTGGGTTGGTTATTCTGTACTGTAAGGAGGGTTGGATATTGGGTTGGTTATTCTGTACTGTAAGGGGTTGGATATTGGGTTGGTTATTCTGTACTGTAAGGGGTTGGATATTGGGTTGGTTATTCTGTACTGTAAGGGGTTGGATATTGGGTTGGTTCTTCTGTACTGTAAGGGGTTAGATATTGGGTTGGTTCTTCTGTACTGTAAGGGGTTGGATATTGGGTTGGTTCTTCTGTACTGTAAGGGGTTGGATATTGGGTTGGTTATTCTGTACTGTAAGGGGTTGGATATTGGGTTAGCTATTCTGTACTGTAAGGGGTTGGATATTGGGTTGGCTATTCTGTACTGTAAGGGGTTAGATATTGGGTTGGCTATTCTGTACTGTAAGGGGTTAGATATTGGGTTGGTTATTCTGTACTGTAAGGGGTTAGATATAGGGTTGGTTATTCTGTACTGTAAGGGGTTGGATATTGGGTTGGTTATTCTGTACTGTAAGAAGGGTTGGATATTGGGCTGGTTATCCTGTAATGTAAGGTGGGTTGGACACTGGGCTGGTTATCCTGTAATGTAAGGTGGGTTGGCTATTCTGTACTGTAAGGAGGGTTGGATATTTGACTGGCTTTCGGGTTCAACCAGCCTTAAATGGGCACCGGATTTTTTTCTGGGAAAGTAAAGCAGCACGGGCGTAATACCGACCACATTACCCTAAAAATCATGTGCTGAAGGTCTGTAAAATATAGGGTCACTAACACCACATTTCCCTTTACGCCACTTGGCGTGACATGGGGTACTTTACTTTACTTTTTTATCCTGTACTGTAAGGAGGGTTGGCTATCCTGTACTGGAAGGAGGCTTGGACACTGAGTTGGCTATCCTGTAATGTAAGGAGGCTTGGACACTGGGTTGGCTATCCTGTAATGTAAGGAGGCTTGGACACTGGGTTGGCTATCCTGTAATGTAAGGAGGCTTGGACACTGGGTTGGCTATCCTGTAATGTAAGGAGGCTTGGACACTGAGTTGGCTATCCTGTAATGTAAGGAGGCTTGGACACTGGGTTGGCTATCCTGTACTGTAAGGAGGGTTGGACACTGGGTTGGCTATCCTGTACTGTAAAGAGGGTTGGACACTTGGACACTGGGTTGGCTATCCTGTACTGTAAGGAGGGTTGGCTATCCTGTACTGTAAGGAGGGTTGGACACTGGGTTGGTTATCCTGTACTGTTAGAAGGTTTGAACACTGGGTTGGCTATCCTGTACTGTAAGGAGGGTTGGACACTGGGTTGGCTATCCTGTACTGTAAGGAGGGTTGGACATTGGGTTGGCTATCCTGTACTGTAAGGAGGGTTGGACACTGGGTTGGCTATCCTGTACTGTAAGGAGGGATGGACACTGGGTTGGCTATCCTGTACTGTAAGGAGGGTTGGACACTGGGTTGGCTATCCTGTACTGTAAGGAGGGCTGGATATTGGGTTAGTTATTCTGTACTGTAAGAAGGGTTGGATATTGGGTTGGTTATTCTGTACTGTAAGGAGGGTTGGATATTGAGCTGGATATCCTGTACTGTAAGAAGGGTTGGATATTGGGCTGGCTATTCTGTACTGTAAGATGGTTGGATATTAGGTTGGTTATTCTGTATCGTAAGGAGGGTTGGATATTGGGTTGGTTATTCTGTACTGTAAGGAGGGTTGGACAATGGGTTGGTTAATCTGTACTGTAAGGAGGGTTGGATATTGGGTTGGTTATTCTGTACTGTAAAGAGGGTTGGACACTTGGACACTGGGTTGGCTATCCTGTACTTGTAAGGAGGGTTGGCTATCCTGTACTGTAAGGAGGGTTGGACACTGGGTTGGTTATCCTGTACTGTTAGGAGGTTTGAACACTGGGTTGGCTATCCTGTACTGTAAGGAGGGTTGGACACTGGGTTGGCTATCCTGTACTGTAAGGAGGGTTGGACACTGGGTTGGCTATCCTGTACTGTAAGGAGGGTTGAACACTGGGTTGGCTATCCTGTACTGTAAGGAGGGTTGGACACTAGGTTGGCTATCCTGTACTGTAAGGAGGGTTGGACACTGGGTTGGCTATCCTGTACTGTAAGGAGGGTTGGATATTGGGTTAGTTATTCTGTACTGTAAGAAGGTTTGGATATTGGGTTGGTTATTCTGTACTGTAAGGAGGGTTGGATATTGAGCTGGATATCCTGTACTGTAAGAAGGGTTGGATATTGGGCTGGCTATTCTGTACTGTAAGATGGTTGGATATTAGGTTGGTTATTCTGTATCGTAAGGAGGGTTGGATATTGGGTTGGTTATTCTGTACTGTAAGGAGGGTTGGACAATGGGTTGGTTAATCTGTACTGTAAGGAGGGTTGGATATTGGGTTGGTTATTCTGTACTGTAAGAAGGGTTGGATATTGGGTTGGTTATTCTGTACCGTAAGAAGGGTTGGATATTGGGTTGATTATTCTGTACTGTAAGAAGGGTTGGCTATTGGGTTGGTTATTCTGTACTGTAAGAAGGGTTGGATATTGGGTTGGTTATTCTGTACTGTAAGAAGGGTTGGATATTGGGTTGGTTATTCTGTACTGTAAGGGGTTGGATATTGGGTTGGATATTCTGTACTGTAAGGGGTTGGATATTGGGTTGGTTATTCTGTACTGTAAGAAGGGTTGGATATTGGGTTGGTTATTCTGTACTGTAAGAAAGGTTGGCTATTGGGTTGGTTATTCTGTACTGTAAGGAGGGTTGGACACTGGGTTGGCTATCATGTACTATAAGGAGGGTTAGACACTGGGTTGGTTATTCTGTACTGTAAGGAGGGTTGGACACTGGGTTGGTTATTCTGTACTGTAAGGAGGGTTGGATATTGGGTTGGTTATTCTGCACTGTAAGGAGGGTTGGACAATGGGTTGGTTAATCTGTACTGTAAGGAGGGTACAATATTGGGTTGATTATTCTGTACTGTAAGGGGTTGGATATTGGGCTGGCTATTCTGTACTGTAGGGGGTTGGATATTGGGATTGGTTATTCTGTACTGTAAGGGGGTGGATATTGGGTTGGTTATTCTGTACTGTAAGGGGTTGGATATTGGGTTGGTTATTCTGTACTGTAAGGGGTTGGATATTGGGTTGGTTATTCTGTACTGTAAGGGGTTGGATATTGGGTTGGTTCTTCTGTACTGTAAGGGGTTGGATATTGGGTTGGTTCTTCTGTACCGTAAGGGGTTGGATATTGGGTTGGTTATTCTGTACTGTAAGGGGTTGGATATTGGGATAGCTATTCTGTACTGTAAGGGGTTGGATATTGGGTTGGCTATTCTGTACTGTAAGGGGTTAGATATTGGGTTGGCTATTCTGTACTGTAAGGGGTTAGATATTGGGTTGGTTATTCTGTACTGTAAGGGGTTGGATATTGGGTTGGTTATTCTGTACTGTAAGGGGTTAGATATTGGGTTGGTTATTCTGTACTGTAAGGGGTTAGATATTGGGTTGGTTATTCTGTACTGTAAGGAGGGTTGAATATTGGGCTGGTTATCCTGTAATGTAAGGTGGGTTGGCTATTCTGTACTGTAAGGAGGGTTGGATATTTGACTGGCTTTCGGGTTCAACCAGTCTTAAATGGGCACCGGATTTTTTTCTGGGAAAGTAAAGCAGCACGGGCGTAATACCGACCACATTACCCTAAAAATCATGTGCTGAAGGTCTGTAAAATATAGGGTCACTAACACCACATTTCCCTTTACGCCACTTGGCGTGACATGGGGTACTTTACTTTACTTTTTTATCCTGTACTGTAAGGATGGTTGGACACTGGGTTGGCTATCCTGTACTGTAAGGAGGGTTGGCTATCCTGTACTGGAAGGAGGGCTGGACACTGGGTTGGCTATCCTGTACTGTAAGGAGGGTTGGACACTGGGTTGGCTATCCTGTACTGTAAGGAGGGTTGGACACTGGGTTGGCTATCCTGTACTGTAAAGAGGGTTGGACACTTGGACACTAGGTTGGCTATCCTGTACTGTAATGAGGGTTGGAAACTGGGTTGGCTATCCTGTACTGTAAATATATAATCCGCAAAAACGTTATAAACAAGTGACATGAAAAAGTAATTGCTCATTTCAGGATAAGAGGATGGGAAAGACATGGAACGATTTGAAGAGAATACCAAGATAGAGGTCGGCCTGGAAATTGTTAGTGAAAGACCTACGCTCCACAGGGAACTGAGAGATAATGATGACTTTAGTAGGTTCAGAACAGGATGAGTATTTCATCAATGTTAACAAATACAAATAAAGAGCTGGGAAATGAAGATGAAAGCGGAGGTTGTAGCTCTATTAATGGAACACACAGAGTCCATTGAGGTTTACATTTGTTTTTGTTTATGTACAAGTCCACGTCACATAATACGTCTGTTCAGTTATGTAAAAGTCCACGCCACATAATACGTCTGTCCAGTTATGTACAAGTCCACGTCACATAATACGTCTGTCCAGTTATGTACAGTCCCTCCATCACGACGATGTCCCTGTCCCTCCATCGTGACGTTATCCCTGCCCCTCCATCATAACGTTGTCACTGCCCCTAAATCGTGACGTTGTCCCTACCCCTCCATCATGACGTTGTCACTGCCCCTCCATCATGACTTTGCCCCTGCCCCTGCATCGTGACTTTGTCCCTGTCCCTCCATCGTGACGTTGTCCCTGCCTCTGCATCGTAACGTTGTCCCTGCCCCTCCATCGTGACGTTGTCCCTGCCCCTCCATCGTGACGTTGTCCCTGTCCCTCCATCACGACGTTGTCCCTACCACTCCATCATGACGTTGTCCCTGCCCCTCCATCGTGACGTTGTCCCTACCCCTCCATCGTGACGTTGTCCCTGTCCATCAATCGTGACATTGTCCCTGCCCCTCCATCGTGACGTTGTCCCTGCACCTGCATCATGACGTTGTCCCTGCCCCTCCATCGTGACGTTCTCCCTGTCTCCATCGTGACGTTGTCACTGCCCCTGCATCATGATGTTGTCCCTGCCCCTCCATCGTGACGTTGTCCCTACATCTCCATCATGACGTTGTCCCTAACCTTCCACCGTGACGCTGTCACTGCCCCTCAATCGTGACGTTGTCCCTACCCCTCAATCGTGACGTTGTCCCTACCCCTCCATCATGACGTTGTCACTGCCCCTCCATCGTGACGTTGTCACTGCCCATCCATCGTGACGTTGTTCATGCCCCTCCATCATGACGTTGTCCCTGCCCCTCCATCATGACGTTGTCCCTACCACTCCATCATGACGTTGTCCCTACCCCTCCATCATGACGTTGTCCCTACCCCTCCATCATGACGTTGTCCCTACCCCTCCATCATGACGTTGTCCCTGCCCCTCCATCATGACGTTGTCCCTACCCATCCATCGTGACGTTGTCCCTGCCCCTCCATCGTGACGTTGTCCCTGCCCCTCCATCGTGACGTTGTCCCTGCCCCTCCATCGTGACGTTGTCACTGCCCCTCCATCATGACGTTGTCACTGCCCCTCCATCGTGACGTTGTCCCTGCCCGTCCATCGTGACGTTGTCCCTGTTCCTCCATCATGACGTTGTCCCTACCCATCCATCATGACGTTGTCTCTACCCCTCCATCATGACGTTGTCTCTACCCCTCCATCATGACGTTGTCCCTACCCCTCCATCATGACATTGTCCCTACCCCTCAATCGTGACTTTGTCCCTGTCCCTCAATCGTGACGTTGTCACTGCCCCTCCATCGTGACGTTGTCACTGCCCCTCCATCATGACGTTGTCACTGCCCCTCCATCGTGACGTTGTCCCTGCCCGTCCATCGTGACGTTGTCCCTGTTCCTCCATCATGACGTTGTCCCTACCCATCCATCATGACGTTGTCCCTACCCATCCATCATGACGTTGTCTCTACCCCTCCATCATGACGTTGTCCCTACCCCTCCATCATGACATTGTCCCTACCCCTCAATCGTGACTTTGTCCCTGTCCCTCCACCGTGACGTTGTCCCTGCCCCTGCATCGTAACGTTGTCCCTGCCCCTGCATCGTAACGTTGTCCCTGTCCCTCCATCGTAACGTTGTCCCTGCACCTCCATCGTGACGTTGTCCCTGCCCCTCCATCGTGACGTTGTTATTGTCCCTCCATCACGACGTTGTCCCTGTCCCTGCATCATGCCGTTGTCCTTGCCCCTCCATCGTGACGTTGTCCCTGCCCCTGCATCATGACGTTGTCCCTACCCCTCCATCATGACGTTGTCCCTGCTCCTCCATCGTGACGTTGTCCCTACCCCTCCATCGTGACCTTGCCCCTGTCCATAAATCGTGACGTTGTCTTGCCCCTCCATCGTGACGTTGTCCCTGCCTCTCCATCACGACGTTGTCCCTGCACCTGCATCATGACGTTATCCATGTCCCTCCATCGTGACGTTGTCCCTGTACCTCCATCGTGACTTTGTCCCTACCACTCCATCATGACGTTGTCACTGCCCCTCCATCATGACGTTGTCCCCACCCCTCGATCGTGACGTTGCCCCTACATCTCCATCATGACGTTGTCACTGCCTCTCCATCGTGACGTTGTCCCTACCCCTCCATCGTGACGTTGTCCCTGTCCATCAATCGTGACATTGTCCCTGCCTCTCCATCACGACGTTGTCCCTGCACCTGAATCATGACGTTGTCCCTGTCCCTCCAACGTGACGTTCTACCTGTCCCTCCATCGTGCCGTTGTCCTTACCCCTCGATCATGACGTTGTCACTGCCCCTCCATCATGACGTTGTCCCTACCCCTCCATCATGACGTTGTCACTGCCCCTCCATCGTGACGTTGTCCCTACCCCTCCATCATGACGTTGTCCCTAACCTTCCATCGTGACGTTGTCTCTACCCCTCCATCGTGACGTTGTCACTGCCCCTCCATCGTGACGTTGTCACTGCCCCTCCATCATGACGTTGTCCCTACCCCTCCATCATGACGTTGTCCCTACCCCTGCATCATGACGTTGTCCCTGCCCCTCCTTCATGACGTTGTACCTGCCCCTCTATCGTGACGTTGTCCCTGCCCCTCCATCATGACGTTGTCCCTGCCCCTCCATCATGACGTTGTCCCTGCCCCTCCATCATGACGTTGTCCCTGCCCCTCCATCGTGACGTTGTCCCTACCCCTCCATCGTGACGTTGTCCCTGTCCATCCATCGTGACGTTGTCCCTACCTCTCCATCACGACGTTATCCATGTTCCTCCATCATGACGTTGTCCCTGCCCCTCCATCGTGACGTTGTCCCTGTCCATCCATCGTGACGTTGTCCCAACCCCTCCATAATGACGTTGTCACTGCCCCTCCATCATGACGTTGTCCCTGCATCTGCATCATGACGTTGTCCCTGTCCATCCATCGTGACGTTGTCCCTGTCCATCCATCGTGACGTTGTCCCTACCCCTCCATAATGACGTTGTCACTGCCCCTCCATCATGACGTTATCCATGTCCCTCCATCGTGACGTTGTCCCAGTACCTCCATCGTGACGTTGTCCTTACCCCTCCATCATGACGTTGTCCCTGCCCCTCCATCATGACGTTGTCCCTGCCCCTCCATCGTGACGTTGCCCCTACCCCTCCATCATGACGTTGCCCCTCCATCATGACGTTGCCCCTCCATCATGGTACAGCACAACAAGTGAAGTCACAAGACTTAAACGATGGAGATGGAGGAGAGGGGGAGATGGAGGAGAGGGGGAGATGGAGGAGAGGGGGAGATGGAGGAGAGGGGGAGATGGAGGAGAGGGGGAGATGGAGGAGAGGGGGAGATGGAGGAGATGGAGGAGATGGATGCGGAAGCGCAGGAGGAGGAGAAAAAACGAAGAAAGGAAGAGGCGAGGAGGAGAAAGAATAAGAAGAAGGAAGAGGCGGGGAGGAGAAAGAATAAGAAGAAGGAAGAGGCGAGGAGGAGAAAGAATAAGAAGAAGGAAGAGGCGAGGAGGAGAAAGAATAAGAAGAAGGAAGAGGCGAGGAGGAGAAAGAATAAGAAGGAAGAGGCGAGGAGGAGAAAGAATAAGAAGGAAGAGGCGAGGAGGAGAAAGAATAAGAAGAAGGAAGAGGCGAGGAGGAGAAAGAATAAGAAGGAAGAGGCGAGGAGGAGAAAGAATAAGAAGGAAGAGGCGAGGAGGAGAAAGAATAAGAAGAAGGAAGAGGCGGGGAGGAGAAAGAATAAGAAGGAAGAGGCGAGGAGGAGAAAGAATAAGAAGGAAGAGGCGAGGAGGAGAAAGAATAAGAAGAAGGAAGAGGCGGGGAGGAGAAAGAATAAGAAGAAGGAAGAGGCGAGGAGGAGAAAGAATAAGAAGAAGGAAGAGGCGAGGAGGAGAAAGAATAAGAAGAAGGAAGAGGCGAGGAGGAGAAAGAATAAGAAGAAGGAAGAGGCGGGGAGGAGAAAGAATAAGAAGAAGGAAGAGGCGAGGAGGAGAAAGAATAAGAAGAAGGAAGAGGCGAGGAGGAGAAAGAATAAGAAGGAAGAGGCGAGGAGGAGAAAGAATAAGAAGGAAGAGGCGAGGAGGAGAAAGAATAAGAAGGAAGAGGCGAGGAGGAGAAAGAATAAGAAGAAGGAAGAGGCGGGGAGGAGAAAGAATAAGAAGGAAGAGGCGAGGAGGAGAAAGAATAAGAAGAAGGAAGAGGCGGGGAGGAGAAAGAATAAGAAGAAGGAAGAGGCGGGGAAGAGAAAGAATAAGAAGGAAGAGGCGGGGAGGAGAAAGAATAAGAAGAAGGAAGAGGCGAGGAGGAGAAAGATTAAGAAGGAAGAGGCGAGGAGGAGAAAGAATAAGAAGAAGGAAGAGGCGGGGAGGAGAAAGAATAAGAAGAAGGAAGAGGCGAGGAGGAGAAAGAATAAGAAGAAGGAAGAGGCGAGGAGGAGAAAGAATAAGAAGGAAGCGGCGAGGAGGAGAAAGAATAAGAAGAAGGAAGAGGCGAGGAGGAGAAAGAATAAGAAGGAAGAGGCGAGGAGGAGAAAGAATAAGAAGAAGGAAGAGGCGAGGAGGAGAAAGAATAAGAAGGAAGAGGCGAGGAGGAGAAAGAATAAGAAGAAGGAAGAGGCGAGGAGGAGAAAGAATAAGAAGGAAGAGGCGGGGAGGAGAAAGAATAAGAAGGAAGAGGCGGGGAGGAGAAAGAATAAGAAGGAAGAGGCGGGGAGGAGAAAGAATAAGAAGAAGGAAGAGGCGAGGAGGAGAAAGAATAAGAAGGAAGAGGCGGGGAGGAGAAAAAACGAAGAAAGGAAGAGGCGGGGAGGAGAAAGAATAAGAAGAAGGAAGAAAAAGTAGAAGTAATTTGGTTGAGATAGAGCTGCAATAGCTGACATTGTTGGTGGTTATTGCTAGAATAAGATGAACTGACCTCTAGCGCCAGCGGTCTGCCCAGGTGAGTAGCCCAGCCGGAACAGGCAAGTCTGTACCAACTCCGAGAACAGCGTGGCTCCAGGCAAAATGGCGTAGGAATCCAAGACAATGAGCTTGTCCTGACAGTCGGGGGATGCCAGCTCGACGATACAGTGGATGGGCAGAGAGCGGAGACCTGCAACAACACCAGAAATGTTAACGCTAGACAAATCATCGTTACAATTGTTACACCAGACTCCATCTTGTACACATTGTTACATCTGATTGGGTGACGGTGAATCGTTACTACTGACAGCTGGTCGCTACTGACAGCTGGTCGCTACTGACAGCTGGTCGCTACTGCCAGCTGGTCGCTACTGACAGCTGGTCGCTACAGACAGCTGGTCGCTACTGACAGCTGGTCGCTACTGCCAGCTGGTCGCTACTGACAGCTGGTCGCTACAGACAGCTGGTCGCTACTGACAGCTGGTCGCTACAGACAGCTGGTCGCTACTGACAGCTGGTCGCTACTGACAGCTGGTCGCTACTGCCAGAGACTCGTGACCACTCACACTATGGCAAAAGCACATTCCACTAGCAGCAATACATTTTCAATCTACCAACTTATCTACCTACCCATCTACATATCTACCTACTTACTTGTCAATATGCTCTTACATATCTACATATCTATCTACATATCTATCTACATATCTATCTACATATCTATCTACATATCTATCTACCTACCTTCTTACAACATACCAACTTATTTTCTAACAAAATATTTCTAATGGCGCATCTACCTTCCCACCTACCTACCTTCCCACCTACCTATCTGCCTACCTTCCCACCTACCTATCTGCCTACCTTCCCACCTACCTATCTGCCTACCTTCCCACCTACCCACCTACCTATCTGCCTACCTTCCCACCTACCTATCTACCTACCTTCCCACCTACCTATCTGCCTACCTTCCCACCTACCTACCTTCCCACCTACCTATCTGCCTACCTTCCCACCTACCTATGTGCTTACCTTCCCACCTACCTACCTTCCCACCTACCTATCTGCCTACCTTCCCACCTACCTATGTGCTTACCTTCCCACCTACCTATGTGCTTACCTTTCCACCTACCTACCTTCCCACCTACCTATCTGCCTACCTTCCCACCTACCTATCTGCCTACCTTCCCACCTACCTAATCTGCCTACCTTCCCACCTACCTATCTGCCTACCTTCCCACCTACCTATCTACCTACCTTCCCACCTACCTATCTGCCTACCTTCCCACCTACCTATCTGCCTACCTTCCCACCTACCTATCTGCCTACCTTCCCACCTACCTATGTGCTTACCTTCCCACCTACCTACCTTCCCACCTACCTATCTGCCTACCTTCCCACCTACCTACCTTCCCACCTACCTATGTGCTTACCTTCCCACCTACCTACCTTCCCACCTACCTATCTGTCTACCTTCCCACCTACCTATCTGCCTACCTTCCCACCTACCTACTTTCCCACCTACCTATTTGCCTACCTTCCCACCTACCTACCTTCCCACCTACCTACTTTCCCACCTACCTATTTGCCTACCTTCCCACCTACCTACCTTCCCACCTACCTATCTGCCTACCTTCCCACCTACCTACCTTCCCACCTACCTACTTTCTCACCTACCTATTTGCCTACCTTTCCACCTACCTACCTTCCCACCTACCTATCTGCCTACTTTCTCACCTACCTATCTGCCTACCTTCCCACCTACCTACCTTCCCACCTGCCTACCTTCCCACCTACCTATCTGCCTACTTTCCCACCTACCTACCTTCCCACCTACCTATCTGTCTACCTTCCCACCTACCTATCTGCCTACCTTCCCACCTACCTACTTTCCCACCTACCTATTTGCCTACCTTCCCACCTACCTACCTTCCCACCTACCTACTTTCCCACCTACCTATTTGCCTACCTTCCCACCTACCTACCTTCCCACCTACCTATCTGCCTACTTTCTCACCTACCTATCTGCCTACCTTCCCACCTACCTACCTTCCCACCTACCTACTTTCTCACCTACCTATTTGCCTACCTTTCCACCTACCTACCTTCCCACCTACCTATCTGCCTACTTTCTCACCTACCTATCTGCCTACCTTCCCACCTACCTACCTTCCCACCTGCCTATCTGCCTACCTTCCCACCTACCTATCTGCCTACCTTCCCACCTACCTACCTTCCCACCTACCTATCTGCCTACCTTCTCACCTACCTATCTGCCTACTTTCTCACCTACCTATCTGCCTACCTTCCCACCTACCTATCTGCCTACCTTCCCACCTACCTATCTGCTTACCTTCCCACCTACCTACCTTCCCACCTACCTATCTGCCTACTTTCTCACCTACCTATCTGCCTACCTTCCCACCTACCTATCTGCCAATATTCCCACTCACCTATATATTCACCAACCTATCTACCTGATGAGCATGTAAAAGCCGCCTGCCCAGCCCTGCTCGGACACGTCGTGCTAAGGAGACTAATTGCCGACCATTAGAGCTCACACGCTCATACTTAAGGCGGCTTAGATAAGAATAACTCGGGCCACTCGCTCGGTGACGTAATCAATATTGTCGCACTTGCAATGAAAACCGCGGATTACATTGATACGGAGTCGGCCAATCACGACCGCTACCAAATCTCATCTTCGTCATCATCACTATCAGGCCATTCTACAGCTGCGGCATTATCTCAAGTGATTAATTTTCCATGGCTTTCGTGCCAGACAGAACGCGTTATAGAGAATCAGCCAGCAGTTAGCGAGTTCTAAGCCCGTATCATCCGATCAGTGTTTCCCTCGTTTCCTTTTTGTTTCGTATTTTACGTTCTCTCCTTATCCTCGTCTCTCTCTCTCGCTCACACACACACACACACACATAGACATGCACGTAGATATGGCTGGCGGCGCTCCGTGGCGCCGTTGTGTGTGGATGCCTGCTACCTTGATAAATACCCTAATACGATTTGCGTACAAATTAAATTTAACACTTTATCTTGCCAGGCTAAGCTGGCATAAACGCCTTATCAGGTCCAAAAACACCGCTGCGCCGCGTATTTCTGTTTCATTTGCTTTTGTGATTACCGTTTCAGTCAGAGCTGAGTCCTCTAGAGGGTTTTGTTTGGATGTTTTTGTTTCTTCCTTATTTCATATTTTTATCTGAATTTTGTTTTTCATTCCGCGGATTTGCCAAGTGCTGTTTTTCCCCCCATCTCTTTATATAGGCGAGCGTGTTTTAATATCCTTCCATGGCTGGAACATCCTTCTGTAACTATGGACTAATAACTGCTTGTTTAAATTTAGCAGAAATCCTGTTATCCGTTTTGTGGCAATCCGGCCGTTGGGGAGAAAATGAATGCTCTGGCGTCTTATTTTCGGTTGGAGGCGTTTACAAGCGGATAATCGGTAAAATTAATAACCAAATCGGGCGTCATCCGTGTCCCATCAAATTGGCAAGTGGATTTGAGCTAGTTTACCCAGTTTATACTAATAACCGCACAATTAATACGCTCCGTCCGCGCAAATACTTTGATGGATTCTTTTCTTATCTCTGTCCAACTTGCAGGAGGGGGGTGGCTCATTTTAGAGGGGAGAAGTCAGAACGATGGAGGTATGGAGTAGGAAGAGAGTGGAGAACTGGGCAGTTGTGAACAAATAGAGTTGGTGATTGCTGTTGGATAGAGAGTTGGTGATTGCTGTTGGATGAGAGTTGGTGACGGTTGTTGGATAGATAGAAATTTGGTGATTGCTGTTGGATGAGAGTTGGTGACGGTTGTTGGATAGAGAGTTGGTGATTGCTGTTGGTTAGATAGAAATTTGGTGATTGCTGTTGGATAGAGAGTTGGTGATTGCTGTTGGATAGATAGAAATTTGGTGATTGCTGTTGGATAGATAGAAATTTGGTGATTGCTGTTGGTTAGATAGAAATTTGGTGATTGCTGTTGGTTAGATAGAAAGTTGGTGATTGCTGTTGGTTAGATAGAAATTTGGTGATTGCTGTTTGATAGAGAGTTGGTGATTGCTGTTGGTTAGATAGAGAGTTGGTGATTGCTGTTGGTTAGATAGAAAGTTGGTGATTGCTGTTGGTTAGATAGAAATTTGGTGATTGCTGTTTGATAGAGAGTTGGTGATTGCTGTTGGTTAGATAGAAATTTGGTGATTGCTGTTGGTTAGATAGAAAGTTGGTGATTGCTGTTGGTTAGATAGAAAGTTGGTGATTGCTGTTGGTAAGATAGAAATTTGGTGATTGCTGTTTGATAGAGAGTTGGTGATTGCTGTTGGTTAGATAGAGAGTTGGTGATTGCTGTTGGTTAGAAAGAAAGTTGGTGATTGCTGTTGGTTAGATAGAAAGTTGGTGATTGCTGTTGGTTAGATAGAAAGTTGGTGATTGCTGTTGGTTAGATAGAAAGTTGGTGATTGCTGTTGGTTAGATAGAAAGTTGGTGATTGCTGTTGGTTAGATAGAAAGTTGGTGATTGTTGTTGGATGAGAGTTGGTGACGGTTGTTGGATAGAGAGTTGGTGATTGCTGTTGGTTAGATAGAAATTTGGTGATTGCTGTTGGATAGAGAGTTGGTGATTGCTGTTGGATAGAGAGTTGGTGATTGCTGTTGGATAGATAGAAATTTGGTGATTGCTGTTGGATAGAGAGTTGGTGATTGCTGTTGGATAGAGAGTTGGTGATTGCTGTTGGTTAGATAGAAATTTGGTGATTGCTGTTGGATAGAGAGTTGGTGATTGCTGTTGGATAGAGAGTTGGTGATTGCTGTTGGATAGATAGAGAGTTGGTGATTGCTGTTGGATAGATAGAGAGTTGGTGATTGCTGTTGGATAGATAGAGAGTTGGTGATTGCTGTTGGATAGATAGAGAGTTGGTGATTGCTGTTGGATAGATAGAGAGTTGGTGATTGCTGTTGGATAGTTAGAGAGTTAGTGATTGCTGTTGGATAGATCGAGAGTTGGTGATTGCTGTTGGATAGAGAGTTGGTGATTGCTGTTGGATAGATAGAGAGTTGGTGATTGCTATTGGTTAGATAGAGAGTTGGTGATTGCTGTTGGATAGATAGAGAGTTGGTGATTGCTGTTGGATAGATAGAGAGTTGGTGATTGCTGTTGGATAGAGAGTTGGTGATTGCTGTTGGATAGAGAGAGAGAGTTGGTGATTGCTGTTGGATAGATAGAGAGTTGGTGATTGCTGTTGGATAGATAGAGAGTTGGTGATTGCTGTTGGATAGATAGAGAGTTGGTGATTGCTGTTGGATAGATAGAGAGTTGGTGATTGCTGTTGGATAGATAGAGAGTTGGTGAAGGTTGTTGGATAGATAGAGAGTTGGTGATTGCTGTTGGATAGTTAGAAAGTTGGTGATTGCTGTTGGATAGATAGAGAGTTGGTGAAGGTTGTTGGATAGATAGATAGAGAGTTGGTGAAGGTTGTTGGATAGATAGAGAATTGGTGAAGGTTGTTGGATAGATAGAGAGTTGGTGATTGCTGTTGGATAGTTAGAAAGTTGGTGATTGTTGGATAGATAGAGAGTTGGTGAAGGTTGTTGGATAGATAAGAGAGTTGGTGATTGCTGTAGGATAGAGAGTTGGTGATTGCTGTTGGATAGATAGAGAGTTGGTGATTGCTGTTGGATAGATAGAGACTTGGTGAAGGTTGTTGGATATATAGAGAGTTGGTGATTGCTGTAGGATAGAGAGTTGGTGATTGCTGTTGGATAGATAGAGAGTTGGTGATTGCTGTTGGATAGATAGAGAGTTGGTTAAGGTAGTTGGATAGATAGAGAGTTGGTGATTGCTGTTCGATAGAGAGTTGGTGATTGCTGGTTGGATGAGAGTTGGTGATTGCTGTTGGATGAGAGTTGGTGATTGCTGTTGGATAGATAGAGAGTTGGTGATTGCTGTTGGATGAGAGTTGGAGATTGCTGTTGGATGAGAATTGGTGATTGCTGTTGGATGAGAGTTGGTATTGCTGTTCGATGAGAGTTGGTGATTGCTGTTGGATAGATAGAGAGTTGGTGATTGCTGTTGGATAGATAGAGAGTTGGTGATTGCTGTTAGATGAAGGTTGGTGATTACTGTTGGATGAGAGTTGGCGATTGCTGTTGGATGAGAGTTTGTGACTGCTGATGGATGAGAGTTGGTGACTGCTGTTGGATGAGAGTTGGTGATTGCTGTTGGATGAGAGTCGGTGATTGCTGTTGGATAGATAGAGAGTTGGTGATAGCTGTTGGATGAGAGTTGGTGATTGCTGTTGGATGAGAGTTGGTGACTGCTGTTGAATGAGAGTTGGTGATTGCTGTTGGATGAGAGTTGCTGATTGCTGTTGGATAGATAGAGAGTTGGTGATTGCTGTTGGATAGAGAGTTGGTGATTACTGTTGAATAGGGAGTTGGTGATTGCTGTTGGATAGAGAGTTGGTGATTGCTGTTGGATAGATAGAGAGTTGGTGATTACTGTTGAATAGGGAGTTGGTGATTGCTGTTGGATAGAGAGTTGGTGATTGCTGTTGGATAGATAGAGAGTTGGTGATTGCTGTTGGATAGATAGAGAGTTGGTGATTGCTGTTGGATAGATAGAGAGTTGGTGATTGCTGTTGGATAGTTAGAGAGTTAGTGATTGCTGTTGGATAGATCGAGAGTTGGTGATTGCTGTTGGATAGAGAGTTGGTGATTGCTGTTGGATGAGAGTGGGTGATTGCTGTTGGATAGATAGAGAGTTGGTGATTGCTGTTGGACAGAGAGTTGGTGATTGCTGTTGGATAGATAGAGAGCTGGTGATTGCTGTTGGATAGATAGAGAGTTGGTGATTGCTGTTGGATAGATAGTTGGTGATTGCTGTTGGATAGATAGAGAGTTGGTGATTGCTGTTGGATAGATAGAGAGTTGGTGATTGCTGTTGGATAGTTAGAGAGTTAGTGACTGCTGTTGGATAGATCGAGAGTTGGTGATTGCTGTTGGATAGATAGAGAGTTGATGATTGATGTTAGTTAGATAGAGAGTTGGTGATTGCTGTTGGATAGATAGAGAGTTGGTGATTGCTGTTGGATAGAGAGTTGGTGATTGCTGTTGGATATAGAGTTGGTGATTGCTGTTGGATAGATAGAGAGTTGGTGATTGCTGTTGGATAGAGAGTTGGTGATTGCTGTTGGATAGATAGAGTTGGTTAAGGTTGTTGGATAGATAGAGAGTTGGTGATTGCTGTAGGATAGAGAGTTGGTGATTGCTGTTGGATAGATAGAGAGTTGGTAATTGCTGTTGGATAGATAGAGAGTTAGTGATTGCTGTTGGATAGATAGAGAGTTGGTTAAGGTTGTTGGATAGATAGAGAGTTGGTGATTGCTGTTCGATAGAGAGTTGGTGATTGCTGTTGGATGAGAGTTGGTGATTGCTGTAGGATAGAGAGTTGGTGATTGCTGTTGGATAGACAGAGAGTTGGTGATTGCTGTTGGATAGATAGAGAGTTGGATAAGGTAGTTGGATAGATAGTGAGTTGGTGATTGCTGTTCGATAGAGAGTTGGTGATTGCTGTTGGATGAGAGTTGGTGATTGCTGTTGGATGAGAGTTGGTGATTGCTGTTGGATGAGAGTTGGTGATTGCTGTTGGATAGATAGAGAGTTGGTGATTGCTGTTGGATAGATAGAGAGTTGGTGATTGCTGTTGGATGAGAGTTGGAGATTACTGTTGGATGAGAGTTGGTGATTGCTGTTGGATGAGAGTTGGTGATTGCTGTTGGATGAGAGTTAGTATTGCTGTTGGATGAGAGTTGGTGATTGCTGTTGGATAGATAGAGAGTTGGTGATTGCTGTTGGATAGATAGAGAGTTGGTGATTGCTGTTGGATAGAGAGTTGGTGACTGCTGTTGGATGAGAGTTTGTGACTGCTGATGGATGAGAGTTGGTGACTGCTGTTGGATGAGAGTTGGTGATTGCTGTTGGATGAGAGTCGGTGATTGCTGTTGGATAGATAGAGAGTTGGTGATAGCTGTTGGATGAGAGTTGCTGATTGCTGTTGGATGAGAGTTGGTGATTGCTGTTGGATGAGAGTTTGTGACTGCTGTTGGATGAGAGTTGGTGACTACTGTTGGATGAGAGTTGGTGATTGCTGTTGGATGAGAGTTGGTGATTGCTGTTGGATAGATAGAGAGTTGGTGATTGCTGTTGGATAGAGAGTTGGTGATTGCTGTTGGATAGATAGAGAGTTGGTGATTGCTGTTGGATGAGAGTTGGTGATTGCTGTTGGATAGATAGAGAGTTGGTGATTGCTGTTGGATAGAGAGTTGGTGATTGCTGTTGGATAGAGAGTTGGTGATTACTGTTGGATAGGGAGTTGGTGATTGCTGTTGGATAGAGAGTTGGTGATTGCTGTTGGATAGGGAGTTGGTGATTGCTGTTGGATAGAGAGTTGGTGATTGCTGTTGGATGAGAGTTTGTGACTGCTGTTGGATGAGAGTTGGTGACTGCTGTTGGATGAGAGTTGGTGATTGCTGTTGGATAGAGAGTTGGTGATTGCTGTTGGATAGAGAGTTGGTGATTGCTGTTGGATAGATAGAGAGTTGGTGATTGCTGTTGGATGAGAGTTGGTGATTGCTGTTGGATAGAATGAGAGTTGGTGATTGCTGTTGGATAGAAAGAGAGTTGGTGATTGCTGTTGGATGAGAGTTGGTGATTGCTGTTGGATAGAGAGTTGGTGATTGCTGTTGGATAGAGAGTTGGTGATTACTGTTGGATAGAGAGTTGGTGATTGCTGTTGGATAGAGAGTTGGTGATTGCTGTTGGATAGAGTTGGTGATTGCTGTTGGATATATAGAGAGTTGGTGAAGGTTGTTGGATAGATAGAGAGTTGGTGATTGCTGTTGGATAGATAGAGAGTTGGTGACTGCTGTTGGATAGATAGAGAGTTGGTGATTGCTGTTAGATGAAGGTTGGTGATTACTGTTGGATGAGAGTTGGCGATTGCTGTTGGATGAGAGTTTGTGACTGCTGATGGATGAGAGTTGGTGACTGCTGTTGGATGAGAGTTGGTGATTGCTGTTGGATGAGAGTCGGTGATTGCTGTTGGATAGATAGAGAGTTGGTGATAGCTGTTGGATGAGAGTTGGTGATTGCTTTTGGATGAGAGTTGGTGATTTCTGTTGGATGAGAGTTTGTGACTGCTGTTGGATGAGAGTTGGTGACTGCTGTTGGATGAGAGTTGGTGATTGCTGTTGGATGAGAGTTGGTGATTGCTGTTGGATAGATAGAGAGTTGGTGATTGCTGTTGGATAGAGAGTTGGTGATTGCTGTTGGATAGATAGAGAGTTGGTGATTGCTGTTGGATGAGACTTGGTGATTGCTGTTGGATAGATAGAGAGTTGGTGATTGCTGTTGGATAGAGAGTTGGTGATTGCTGTTGGATGAGAGTTTGTGACTGCTGTTGGATGAGAGTTGGTGACTGCTGTTGGATGAGAGTTGGTGATTGCTGTTGGATGAGAGTTGGTGATTGCTGTTGGATAGATAGAGAGTTGGTGATTGCTGTTGGATAGAGAGTTGGTGATTGCTGTTGGATAGAGAGTTGGTGATTGCTGTTGGATAGAGAGTTGGTGATTGCTGTTGGATATATAGAGAGTTGGTGAAGGTATTTGGATAGATAGAGAGTTGGTGAAGGTTGTTGGATAGATAGAGAGTTGGTGAAGGTTGTTGGATAGATAGACAGACAGAGAAAGTGACAGAGAGACAGAGTGACAAACAACTTGAGAGATACACAAATTGACAGACACAGACAGACAAAGTGACAGACAGACAGATAAAGTGATATAAAAAAAAAGTAAAGAGCCCCGGACACGCCAAGTGGCGTATAGGAAATATGGTGTTAGTGACCATACATTTTATAGACCTTCAGCACATGATTTTTGGGCAAGGGTGGTCGGTATTATGCTAGTGCTGCTTTACTTTCACATAAAAAATCCGGTACCTATTTAAGGCTGGGTGAACCCGGAAGCCGTCGGTTGGGATCGAACCCTACCTCTTGTCCTTTGTATTCCAGTTCACTAACCACTGAGCTATCGCTGCTCCCAAAAAAGTTATATACAAACTGAAAAAGTGACAGACATACAAACAAAGTGAGACAAAGTGACAAAAACAAACAGAGTGAGACAGACAAAGTGATAGGCAGACACAAAGTGACATACAGACAAAGTGAAATACAGACAAAGTGACAAAAAGACAAAGTGACATACAGACAAAGTGACAGACAGACAAACAAAGAGACAGACAAAGTAACAAACATACAAAGTGACAGACATACAAAGTGACATACAAAGTGACAGACAGACAAAGTAACAAACATACAAAGTGACAGACAAACAAAGTGATATACAAAGTAACAGAAATACAAAGTGACAGACAAACAAAGTGACATACAGACAAAGTAACAGAAATACAAAGTGACAGACAAACAAAGTGACATACAGACAAAGTAACAGAAATACAAAGTGACAGACAAACAAAGTGACATACAGACAAAGTAACAGAAATACAAAGTGACAGACAAACAAAGTGACATACAGACAAAGTAACAGAAATACAAAGTGACAGACAAACAAAGTGACATACAGACAAAGTAACAGAAATACAAAGTGACAAACAGACAGACAGAAAGGGAGAGTTAGTTGGAATTAGAAAGTTAGTCAGTGACTGGAGAACACACACACAGTGGCTGGAGAACACACACACGGTGGCTGGAGAACACACACACAGTGGCTGGAGGACACACACACAGTGACTGGAGGACACACACACACAGTGACTGGAGGACACACACACACAGTGACTGGAAGACACACACACAGTGACTGGAGGACACACAGTGACTGGAGGACACACACACACAGTGACTGGAAGACACACACACAGTGACTGGAGGACACACAGTGACTGGAGGACACACAGTGACTGGAGGACACACACACACAGTGACTGGAGGACACACAGTGACTGGAGGACACACACACACACAGTGACTGGAAGACACACACACAGTGACTCGAGGACACACAGTGACTGGAGGACACACACACAGTGACTGGAGGACACACAGTGACTGGAGGACACACACACAGTGACTGGGGGAAACACACACAGTGACTGGAGGACACGCACACAGTGACTGGAGAACACACACACAGTGACTGGAAGACACACACAGTGGCTGGAGAACACACACACAGTGACTGGAGGACACACACACAGTGACTGGAGGACACACAGTGACTGGAGGACACACACACACAGTGACTGGAAGACACACACACAGTGACTCGAGGACACACAGTGACTGGAGGACACACACACAGTGACTGGAGGACACACAGTGACTGGAGGACACACACACAGTGACTGGAGGAAACACACACAGTGACTGGAGGACACGCACACAGTGACTGGAGAACACACACACACAGTGACTGGAAGACACACACACAGTGACTCGAGGACACACAGTGACTGGAGGACACACACACAGTGACTGGAGGACACACACACAGTGACTGGAGAACACACACACAGTGACTGGAGGACACATACACAGTGACTCGAGGACACACACACAGTGACTGGAGGACACGCACACAGTGACTGGAGAACACACACACACAGTGACTGGAGGACACATACACAGTGACTCGAGGACACGCACACAGTGACTGGAGGACACGCACACAGTGACTGGAGAACACACACACACACAGTGACTGGAGGACACATACACAGTGACTCGAGGACACACACATAGTGCCTGGAGGACACAGACAGTGATTAGAGGACACACACACACAGTGACTGGAGCACACACACATTGACTGGAGGATACACACACATGTAGACTATCTACTGCTAATGATACAGACCTACACACACAGCGACACACAATGATACACACAGCGACACACAGTGATACACATACACACACACATAGTCTGCTGCTAATGATACAGAACTAAACGAACAGTGATGCACACACAGCGACACACACACAGTAATACACACACAGCGACACACACACACATTAATACACACACATCGACACACACACAGTAATACACATACAGTATTACACACAGAGTGACACACACTCAGTAATACACACACACAGCGACACACAGTAATACACACACAGTGACACAGACACAGTAATACATACACATCGGCATACACACAGTAATACACACACACAGTGACACACACACAGTAATACACACACACAGTAATACACACAGCAACACACACAGTAATACACACAGAAACACACACACAGTAATACACACATCGACACAGGCCAAGTAATACACACAGCGACACACACACAGTAATACACACAGCGACTCACGCACAGTAATACACACAGCGACTCACGCACAGTAATACACACAGCGACACACGCACAGTAATACACACAGCGACACACGCACAGTAATACACACAGCGACACACGCACAGTAATACACACAGCGGCATACACATAGTAATAGACACAACGACACACACACACACATTAATAGATTCACACACACAGCGACACACACAGTAATACACACAGCGACACACACATTAATACCCACACACAGCGACACACACAGTAATACACACAGCGACACACACATTAATACACACATACACAGCGACACACACAGTAATATATACACAGCGACACACAGGCAGCGCCACACACAGCACACACAAAGCGACAGCGACATACAGTGACACAGACAGTGACATACGCACAATGACACACACATAGTGACACACACTGTGGCACACACAGTGACACACACTGTGGCACACACAGTGACACACACTGTGGCACACACAGTGACACACACATAGTGATAAAAAGTGACACACCCACAGTGACACACACACACATAATGATACACAAGCACAGCGACACACATCAAAACACACACACAGTGACAGATACACACAGCAAAACCCACACAGAGTGACACACAGTGACACACAGCGACACACACAGTGACACATCACACAGTGACACGCAGAAACAGCGACGCAGAAACAGCGACACACACAGTGACACGCAGAAACAGCGACATACACAGTGACACGTAGAAACAGCGACATACACAGTGACACACAGAAACAGCGACACACACAGTGACACGCAGAAACAGCGACACACAAAGTGACACACAGAAACAGCGACACATCACACAGAAACAGCGACACACAAAGTGACACACAGAAACAGCGACACATCACACAGTGACACACAGAAACAGCGACACACAAAGTGACACACAGAAACAGCGACACATCACACAGTGACACACAGAAACAGTGACACATCACACAGTGACACACAGAAACAGCGACACATCACACAGTGACACGCAGAAACAGCGACACATCACACAGAAACCGCGACACACAAAGTGACACACAGAAACAGCGACACATCACACAGTGACACACAGAAACAGTGACACGTCACACAGAAACAGCGACACACAAAGTGACACATCACACAGTGACACACAGAAACAGCGACACACAAAGTGACACACAGAAACAGCGACACATCACAAAGTGACACACAGAAACAGCGACACATCACACAGTGACACACAGAAACAGCGACACATCACACAGCTACATACACACACACGATGTGATGACAAAGACGAAGGGAGATAAGCAGGACGTGTCCAAGTAAAGGTCTGATTAGATGCTGCGATGGGCCGCTCACATGAACATGCAATAAAGGCCGGCCCGAGCGCACGCCTCATTAAACGGCCCACTTAGCCTGGGATTATCCAGGGCCACGGGGAAATAACCCATTCACGGGCTAATCCTATTACCGCGTCTTGCAGTCTCTGGACGCGCGTGTCAGTGTGTTCCTGGCCATCTACACGGCAACATTTCGTTGAATCTACTAGCAAACATGCTACACAACATGCTACAGAATAGTGAACGCAAGAATTCTGATACACTCTCTCCATGCATGTTCTACATTCTGCCATACTCTCTCCTGGCATATTCTACATTCTGACATACTCTCTCCTGGCATATTCTACATTCTGACATACTCTCTCCTGGCATGTTCTACATTCTGACAAACTCTCTCCTGGCATATTCTACATTCTGACATACTCTCTCCTGGCATGTTCTACATTCTGACATACTCTTTCCTGGCATATTCTACATTCTGACATACTCTTTCCTGGCATATTCTACATTCTGACAAACTCTCTCCTGGCATATTCTACATTTTGACACACTCTCTCTTGGCAAGTTCTACATTCTGACATACTCTCTCCTGGCATATTCTACATTCTGACAAACTCTCTCCTGGCAAGTTCTACATTCTGAAACACTCTATCCTGGCAAGTTCTACATTCTGACACACTCTCTCCTGGCATATTCTACATTCTGACAAACTCTCTCCTGTCATATTCTACATTTTGACACACTCTCTCCTGGCAAGTTCTACATTCTGACACACTCTATCCTGGCAAGTTCTACATTCTGACACACTCTATCCTGGCAAGTTCTACATTCTGTAACTTCTTCATTGTGTAACTTCTTCATTGTGTAACTTCTTCATTGTGTAACTTCTTCATTGTGTAACTTCTTCATTGTGTAACTTCTTCATTGTGTAACTTCTTCTTTCTGTAACTTCTTCATTGTGTAACTTCTTCATTCTGTAACTTCTTCATTCTGTAACTTCTTCATTGTGTAACTTCTTCATTCTTTAACTTCTTCATTCTGTAACTTCTTCATTGTGTAACTGCCAGTTATTAAATAAGTAAAAGTAACAAGTTCAGAAAACAAGTTACAAGAGAAAAAGTTGTCTGAGTCAAAGTTAAACATGTTAAGAGAAAGTTAAAAATGTTAAGAGAAAGTTAAAAATGTTAAGAGAAAGTTAAAAATGTTAAGAGAAAGTTAAAAATGTTAAGAGAAAGTTAAAAATGTTAAGAGAAAGTTAAAAATGTTAAGAGAAAGTTAAAAACTACGTGAATGACAAGTTTAAAAAGCTGACTATAAATGAGTGACCTCCAATTGTTATTCCAGGCATGCCCCTTATGGATCTTAAAATAATCTCACTGTAAATATTAAACAAATCTGGTGACAGCACACAACCTTGTCTAACACCCTGTTTTATTTGTTGAAACACTCCCAATTGGTTTCCAGTTCTTATGGCCCCTGTTTGTTGCCAGTACATGTTCTTTATTATTCTTAGATCTTTGCTGTCTACGTTTATGCTTTCTAAAATTTTGATTATTGCAATTTCAGGTCATAATATAAATAATCTAAGGTATGCTGACGATACAGTCTTAATCGCTAAGAGTGAAAATGAGTTACAAGAAATGTTGGACATTATAGTGAAAGAAAGCAAAAATAAAGGACTCAGCCTTAATAGCAAAAAGACAGAAGTAATGGTAACAACAAAGAAAAAGACATCACCTCAGTGCAAAATAAAGACAAGTGGAACAATATTAAAACAGGTAAATGAATTTAAATATTTGGGAACTTTGTTAACCTCAGACGGAAGATGTACAAAAGAGGTGAGATGCAGAATGGCTCGGGCAAAAGCAGCTTTCCAAAAAATGAGGAAGATACTATGCAATCCATTTTTGACATTAGAAACAAGAAAAAGAGTTCTTAAATGTTACGTAGAGCCAGTCTTAACATATGGATGCGAATCATGGACAACAGAGAAGAAAATCACTGGAGTCTGTAGAAATGTGGTTTTACAGAAGAATGTTGAGAGTACCATGGACAGCTAAGAAGAGTAATGAAGATGTTCTGAGAGAGGTCAAAGCAAAAAGAGAGCTAATTTCCAATATTAGGAAGAAACAATCATCATTTTCTGGCCATGTAATGAGAAGAGAACAACTGGAATATATTGTAACAACTGGAAAAATTGAGGGACGAAGAGATAGAGGAAAGCAAAGAGAAAAAATAACAAGACAGCTTAAGAGAATGGCTTGGCAGAAGATCAACAACAGAAATGATAAATAGCTGTCGAGATCGAAAGTTGTGGGGAGACATGATCACCTACGCCAGCAGGCCCGGTACTTCATGATGATGATGATAAATGAGTGAAGGAGAAAGGTGCGAGATGCCAGAAAAGTGCCAACAATCAGCGACTGGAGAAGCTGCGACGTTCTGTCCGTCCGTACCAACAGCGTGTCCTGACAGGAAGTCAACAGCAACCACGAAGCTGCATTTATCGTTGTCTCTGGCGGTCACATGAAGTTACCAGCCTTGTTCCCCTCCGAGATGACTTTCACTAATATACTGTCTCCACAAAGTGACATTTGTCTTGTTCAAATTGTGACAAATAGTTCCTTCTTCATTTCACTCCTATTTCAATCCAATAACATAGAACAACAGAGAAGAGAACAGTTCGATGTCCTATTTCATTTCAATGACATAGAACAACAGAGAAGAGAACAGTTTGATGACCTATTTCAACCCAATAACATAGAACAACAGAGAAGAGAACAGTTCGATGACCTATTTCATTTCAATAACATAGAACAAAAGAGAAGAGAACAGTTCGATGTCCTATTTCATTTCAATAACATAGAACAACAGAGAAGAGAACAGTTCGATGACCTATTTCATTTCAATAACATAGAACAACAGAGAAGAAAACAGTTTGATGACCTATTTCAACCCAATAACATAGAACAACAGAGAAGAGAACAGTTCGATGTATTATTTCAACCCAATAACATAGAACAACAGAGAAGAGAACATTTCGATGTCCTATTTCATTTCAATAACATAGAACAACAGAGAAGAGAACAGTTCGATGTCCTATTTCATTTCAATAACATAGAACAACAGAGAAGAGAACAGTTCGATGTCCTATTTCATTTCAATAACATAGAACAACAGAGAAGAGAACATTTCGATGACCTATTTCATTTCAATAACATAGAACAACAGATAAGAGAACAGTTCGATGTCCTATTTCAACCCAATAACATAGAACAACAGAGAAGAGAACAGTTCGATGACCTATTTCAACCCAATAACATAGAACAACAGAGAAGAGAACAGTTCGATGTATTATTTCAATCCAATAACATAGAACAACAGAGAAGAGAACAGTTCGATGACCTATTTCAACCCAATAACATAGAACAACAGAGAAGAGAACAGTTCGATGTCCTATTTCATTTCAATAACATAGAACAACAGAGAAGAGAACAGTTCGATGTCCTATTTCATTTCAATAACATAGAACAACAGAGA
Source organism: Megaustenia siamemsis (assembly GCA_032433765.1). Lineage (NCBI taxonomy): Eukaryota > Metazoa > Mollusca > Gastropoda > Stylommatophora > Ariophantidae > Megaustenia > Megaustenia siamemsis. The sequence goes on from JAVIAB010000041.1 coordinate 83,225,411, forward strand.
AGAGAACATTTCGATGACCTATTTCATTTCAATAACATAGAACAACAGATAAGAGAACAGTTCGATGTCCTATTTCAACCCAATAACATAGAACAACAGAGAAGAAAACAGTTTGATGACCTATTTCAACCCAATAACATAGAACAACAGAGAAGAGAACAGTTCGATGTATTATTTCAATCCAATAACATAGAACAACAGAGAAGAGAACATTTCGATGTCCTATTTCATTTCAATAACATAGAACAACAGAGAAGAGAACAGTTCGATGTCCTATTTCATTTCAATAACATAGAACAACAGAGAAGAGAACATTTCGATGACCTATTTCATTTCAATAACATAGAACAACAGATAAGAGAACAGTTCGATGTCCTATTTCAACCCAATAACATAGAACAACAGAGAAGAGAACAGTTCGATGTCCTATTTCAACCCAATAACATAGAACAACATTGAGGACTATAAACGAACGTAACGACATATGTCACGTATTTATGAAGGTCAACTATTATTTTACCCGTGACCTGTATTTTCCCATCTATCTTTAGTTTAGACTGTAAGTATCATTGCCACCATGCCAACCAGCTGAGGGGGACCACCCAAAGGTTGTGACGTTACCAGCATTGCGAACAGGGGCGGCTGTCAATAAAATGGCGTCAGCCATCTGTAGCTAACAGAGCTAAAGTATCATTGATGTGTTCACTAACATGGGTCATGTGTAGCCATCTATAGTTTTCTATTGGTCAGGTGTAGTCATCTATAGTTTTCTATTGGTCAGGTGTAGCTGTCTATAGTTGGTTGTGGGTCACGTGTAGCCATCTATAGTTTTCTATTGGTCACGTGTAGCTGTCTATAGTTGGTTGTGGGTCACGTATAGCCATCTATAGTTTTATATTGGTCACGCGTAACTGTCTATAGTTGGTTGTGGGTCACGTGTAGCCATCTATAGTTTTCTATTGGTCACGTGTAGCTGTCTATAGTTGGTTGTGGGTCACGTATAGCCATCTATAATTTACTATTGGTCAGGTGTAGCTGTCTATAGTTGGTTGTGGGTCACGTGTAGCCATCTATAGTTTTATATTGGTCACGCGTAACTGTCTATAGTTGGTTGTGGGTCACGTGTAGCCATCTATAGTTTTCTATTGGTTAGGTGTAGCCATCTATATTTTTCTATTGGTCAGGTGTAGCTGTCTATAGTTGGTTGTGGGTCACGTGTAGCCATCTATAGTTTTATATTGGTCAGGTGTAGCTGTCTATAGTTGGTTGTGGGTCACGTGTAGCCATCTATAGTTTTATATTGGTCAGGTGTAGCTGTCTATAGTTGGTTGTGGGTCACGTGTAGCCATCTATAGTTTTATATTGGTCAGGTGTAGCTGTCTATAGTTGGTTGTGGGTCACGTGTAGCCATCTATAGTTTTATATTGGTCACGCGTAGCTGTCTATAGTTGGTTGTGGGTCACGTGTAGCCATCTATAGTTTTCTATTGGTTAGGTGTAGCCATCTATATTTTTCTATTGGTCAGGTGTAGCTGTCTATAGTTGGTTGTGGGTCACGTGTAGCCATCTATAGTTTTCTATTGGTTAGGTGTAGCCATCTATATTTTTCTATTGGTCAGGTGTAGCTGTCTATAGTTGGTTGTGGTTCACGTGTAGCCATCTATAATTTCCTATTGGTCAGGTGTAGCTGTCTATAGTTGGTTGTGAGTCAGGTGTAGCTGTCTATAGTTGGTTGTGAGTCAGGTGTAGCTGTCTATAGTTGGTTGTGAGTCAGGTGTAGTTGTCTATAGTTGGTTGTGAGTCAGGTGTAGCTGTCTATAGTTGGTTATGAGTCAGGTGTAGCTGTCTATAGTTGGTTGTGAGTCAGGTGTAGCTGTCTATAGTTGGTTGTGAGTCAGGTGTAGCTGTCTATAGTTGGTTGTGATCAGATGTAGCTGTCTATAGTTGGTTGTGGGTCAGGTGTAGCCGTCTATAGTTGGTTATGGGTCAGGTATAGCTGTCTATAGTTGGTTATGGGTCAGGTATAGCTGTCTATAGTTGGTTATGGGTCAGGTATAGCCGTCTATAGTTGGTTATGGGTCAGGTATAGCTGTCTATAGTTGGTTATGGGTCAGGTATAGCTGTCTATAGTTGGTTGTGGGTCAGGTGTAGCTGTCTATAGTTGGTTGTGGGTCAGGTGCAGCTGTCTATAGTTGGTTGTGAGTCAGGTGCAGCTGTCTATAGTTGGCTGTGAGTCAGGTGTAGCTGTTTATAGTTGGTTGTGGATTGGGTGTAGCTGTCTATAGTTGGTTGTGGGTCAGGTATAGCTGTCTATAGTTGGTTGTGAGTCAGGTGTAGCTGTCTATAGTTGGTTGTGAGTCAGGTGCAGCTGTCTATAGTTGGTTGTGAGTCAGGTGCAGCTGTCTATAGTTGGCTGTGAGTCAGGTGTAGCTGTTTATAGTTGGTTGTGGATTGGGTGTAGCTGTCTATAGTGGTATGTGGGTCAGGTGTAGCTGTCTATAGTGGTATGTGGGTCAAGTGTAGCTGTCTATAGTTGGTTGTGGGTCAGGTGTAGCTGTCTATAGTTATATGTGAGTCAGGTGTAGCTGTCTATAGTGGTATGTGGGTCAAGTGTAGCTGTCTATAGTTGGTTGTGGATCAGGTGTAGCTGTCTATAGTTGTATGTGAGTCAGGTGTAGCTGTCTATAGTGGTATGTGGGTCAAGTGTAGCTGTCTATAATTGGTTGTGAGTCAGGTGTAGCTGTCTATAATTTGTTTGTGGGTCAGGTGTAGCTGTCTATAATTGGTTGTGGGTCAGGTGTAGCTGTCTATAGTTGGTTGTGGGTCAGGTATAGCTGTCTTTAGTTGGTTGTGAGTCAGGTGTAGCCGTCTATAATTGGTTGTGAGTCAGGTGTAGCTGTCTATAGTTGGTTGTGGGTCAGGTATAGCTGTCTTTAGTTGGTTGTGGGTCAGGTGTAGCTGTTTATAGTTGGTTGTGGGTCAGGTATAGCTGTCTTTAGTTGGTTGTGAGTCAGGTGTAGCTGTCTATAGTTGGTTATGGGTCAGGTGTAGCTGTCTATAGTTGGTTATGGGTCAGATGTAGCTGTCTATAGTTGGATGTGGGTCAGGTGTAGCTGTCTATAGTTGGTTGTGAGTCAGGTGTAGCTGTCTATAATTGGTTGTGAGTCAGGTGTAGCTGTCTATAATTGGTTATGGGTCAGGTGTAGCTGTCTATAGTTGGTTATGAGTCAGGTGTAGCTGTCTATAATTGGTTGTGAGTCAGGTGTAGCTGTCTATAGTTGGTTATGGGTCAGGTGTAGCTGTCTATAGTTGGTTATGAGTCAGGTGTAGCTGTCTATAATTGGTTGTGAGTCAGGTGTAGCTGTCTATAGTTGGTTATGGGTCAGGTGTAGCTGTCTATAGTTGGTTATGAGTCAGGTGTAGCTGTCTATAATTGGTTGTGAGTCAGGTGTAGCTGTCTATAGTTGGATGTGGGTCAGGTGTAGCTGTCTATAGTTGGATGTGGGTCAGGTGTAGCTGTCTATAGTTGGTTGTGGGTCAGGTTTAGCTCTCTATAATTGTATGTGGGTCAGGTATAGCGGTTTATAGTTGGTTGTGGGTCAGGTGTAGCCGTCTATAGTTGGTTGTGAGTCAGGTATAGCCGTCTATAGTTGGTTGTGAGTCAGGTGTAGCCGTCTATAGTTGGTTGTGGGTCAGGTGTAGCCGTCGATAGTTGGTTGTGGGTCAGGTGTAGCCGTCTATAGTTGGTTGTGAGTTAGGTATAGCCGTCTATTTTTGGTTGTGGGTCAGGTGTAGCTCTCTATACTTGTATGTGGGTCAGGTGTAGCCGTCTATAGTTGGGTGTGGGTCAGGTATAGTTGGTTGCGGGTCAGGTGTAGCTGTCTATAGTTGGTTGTGGGTCAGGTATAGCTGTCTATAGTTAGTTGTGGGTCAGGTGTAGCCATCTATAGTTGGTTGTGGGTCAGGTGTAGCCATCTATAGTTGTATGTGGGTCAGGTGGAGCCATTTATGGTAAAATAGTACGATGTTGGCCACAGAGCCCAGCCAACTGTAATCTAAGATCCGCGGGCTGAAAGTGATCACCCAAAGCTTGTGACGTTTACATAACTGCCAGCATGGACAGTTGCGAGTAAAATCATATCAGCCGTCAAAAACTAACATAGCTGAACACGTCACTAGCAATGGGTGATTTCGGGAAAACCATCTCAGACCGCAGGCATTAAGTTATAGCTGGCCAGTGAGACACAGTGCACGAGGATTCACGTCAGTCTGTGTACGAGGATAGCACATCAGTCTGTGTACGAGGATAGCACGTCAGTCTGTGTACGAGGATAGCACGTCAGTCTGTGTACGAGGATAGCACGTCAGTCTGTGTACGAGGATAGCACGTCAGTCTGTGTACGAGGATAGCACGTCAGTCTGTGTACGAGGATAGCACGTCAGTCTGTGTACGAGGATAGCACGTCAGTCTGTGTACGAGGATAGCACCGTCAGTCTGTGTACGAGGATAGCACATCAGTCTGTGTACGAGGATAGCACGTCAGTCTGTGTACGAGGATAGCACGTCAGTCTGTGTACGAGGATAGCACGTCAGTCTGTGTACGAGGATAGCACGTCAGTCTGTGTACGAGGATAGCACGTCAGTCTGTGTACGAGGATAGCACGTCAGTCTGTGTACGAGGATAGCACGTCAGTCTGTGTACGAGGATAGCACGTCAGTCTGTGTACGAGGATAGCACGTCAGTCTGTGTACGAGGATAGCACGTCAGTCTGTGTTGTCTCCCGTTGATGACGGGCATATCTGTGCTGTACGTCTACATCCTTGAAACATAACAAGGGAGGGCTAGTACAGCATCTCATGTACACAATCAGGCTACTATAGCATCTCATGTACACCATCAGGTTACAATAGCATCGTATATACACCATAAGGCTACTATAGCATCTTATGTACACCATCAGGCTACTATAGCATCTCATGTACACCATCAGGCTACTATAGCATCTCATGTACACCATCAGGCTACTATAGCATCTCATGTACACCATCAGGCTACTATAGCATCTCATGTACACCATCAGGCTACTATAGCATCTCATGTACACCATCAGGCTACTATAGCATCTCATGTACACCATCAGGCTACTATAGCATCTTATGTACACCATCAGGCTAATATAGCATCTCATGTACACCATCAGGCTACTATAGCATCTTACGTACACCATCAGGCTACTATAGCATCTTATGTACACCATCAGGCTACTATAGCATCTTATGTACACCATCAGGCTACTATAGCATCTTATGTACACCATCAGGCTACTATAGCATCTTATGTACACCATCAGGCTACTATAGCATCTCATGTACACCATCAGGCTACTATAGCATCTCATGTACACCATCAGGCTACTATAGCATCTCATGTACACCATCAGGCTACTATAGCATCTCATGTACACCATCAGGCTACTATAGCATCTCATGTACACCATCAGGCTACTATAGCATCTCATGTACACCATCAGGCTACTATAGCATCTCATGTACACCATCAGGCTACTATAGCATCTCATGTACACCATCAGGCTACTATAGCATCTTATGTACACCATCAGGCTACTATAGCATCTTATGTACACCATCAGGCTACTATAGCATCTTATGTGCACATCAGGCTACTATAGCATCTCATGTACACCATCAGGCTACTATAGCATCTCATGTACACCATCAGGCTACTATAGCATCTCATGTACACCATCAGGCTACTATAGCATATACTGTAAGCACTAAGTTAGGATTCATGTCCCATGCCAGCTTCCCTCCTCCACCCACCCAACAACACTCAAACACCCGACAAGACTCAAACACCCGACAAGACTCAAACACCCAAACACCCATCACCACACATACGCCTAACAACACTCAAACACCCAACAACACTCATACACCCAACAACACTCAAACACCCAACAACACTCAAACACCCAACAACCCTCAAACACCCAACAACACTCAAACACCCAACAACACACATACACCCAACACCACACATACGCCTAACAACACTCAAACACCCAACAACACTCAAACACCCAACAACACTCAAACACCCAACAACACTCAAACACCCAAAAACACACATACACCCAACACCACACATACGTCCAACAACACTCAAACACCCAACAACACTCAAACACCCAACAACACTCAAACACCCAACAACACTCAAACACCCAACAACACTCAAACACCCAACAACACTCAAACACCCAACAACACTCAAACACACAACAACCCTCAAACACCCACAGGAAAAAGAACCCGTTTTCATCAGATGACATTTATGTGAGGTCTAGCTCTCAGCCAATCACTGACGGCATAATCTCCAATATAATGTTTGAGTTGTCACGATAGCGGCAATCTCCACCAATCACTGCTACCGTCTCATCTCAAGAAGCTGCCTTCATTGTTTTAAGCTTATGACATACAGACCAGCTAACTCCCGGTCCGCCAGACCCATCCGCCAATCAAATCCCGGGGATCACAGATCCGCTTCAGGATCGACCATGATAGCAAAGTCAGACTACTTGAGACATTTTGGAGGGACAGATCAAGGAGCTCAGTCGGATCAGCGCGCGTCGAGTCCTGTCACTTCTGCTGCCATTACGTGCGGCCTTCACCATCACTTTCCCATACATTTTGTATCGCTTCCGCTGTGACACGGTACAGGTGATAGGCCTTAGTACTGGTGCGGTGACACGGTACAGGTGATAGGCCTTAGTACTGGTGCGGTGATACGGTACAGGTGATAGGCCTTAGTACTGGTGCGGTGACACGGTACAGGTGATAGGCCTTAGTACTGGTGCGGTGATACGGTACAGGTAATAGGCCTTAGTACTGGTGCGGTGATACGGTACAGGTAATAGGCCTTAGCACTGATTCCATCAATCCATCTTTTGCTCTTCTGTTCACCTCTCTTAGTGCTATGTTTCCTAGTGTTTCACTTAGCACTGGTGCAGTGACACGGTACAGGTGATAGGCCTCAGTACTGGTGCGGAGTACAAACACAATAAATGTGGCACCGACACAACACAGATAAAAGACATGGTACAGACACAACACAGATGATAGACGTGGCACAGATACAGCACGTGTGATATACATGGTACATAAACAACATAGGTTATATACGTGGCATAGACACACACAGCTGACAGACGTCACACATGTACAACACAGGTGATAGGCGTGCACAGACACAACACAGGTGATAGGCGTGCACAGACACAACACAGGTGATAGGCGTGCACTGACACAACACAGGTGATAGGCGTGCACTGACACAACACAAGTGATAGACGTGGAACATACACAACACGGGTGACACACAAAACACAAACACAACACATGTGATAGACGTGGCACTGACACAAAACAGGTAACATACGTGTCACAGACACAATACAAGTGATAGACGTGGCACATACACAACACGGGTGACATACAAAACACAAACACAACACAGGTGATAGACGTGGCACTGACACAACACAGGTGATAGGCGTGCACAGACACAACACAGGTGATAGGCGTGCACAGACACAACACAGGTGATAGACGTGGCACATACACAACACGGGTGACATACAAAACACAAACACAACACAGGTGATAGACGTGGCACTGACACAACACAGGTAACATACGTGTCACAGACACAACACGTGATTGACGTGGCACAGAGACAAAATACTGATGACCTACGTGGCACAGACACAACACTGGTGACAGACGTGGCGCAGACACAATACAGGTAACAGACACAACAAAGGTGACAGACGTAGCACATATACAACACAGGTGACAGACGTGGCAGCTACGACACAGGTGACAGACACAACAAAGGTGACAGACGTGACACGGCTACAACACAGGTGACAGACGTGGCAAAGACACACCACAGGTGACAGACTTAGCATATACACAACACAGGTGACAGATGTGGCATAGACACAACACAGTTGACAGACTTGGCATAGATACAACACAGGTGACAGACGTGGCATAGATTAAACACAGGTGACAGACTCGGCATAGATACAACACAGGTGACAGATGTGGCATAGATACAACACAGGTGACAGACTCGGCATAGACACAAAACAGGTGACAGACTTGGCATAGACACAACACAGGTGAAAGACTTGGCATAGACACAACACAGATGACAGACTTGGCATAGACACAACACAGGTGACAGACTTGGCATAGACACAACACAGGTGACAGACTTGGCATAGACACAATACAGGTAACAGACACAACAAAGGTGACAGAAATGGCACAGATACAACACAGGTGACAGACGTGGCGCAGCTACGACACAGGTGACAGACACAACAAAGGTGACAGACGTGGCACAGCCACAACACAGGTGACAGACGCGGCACATACACAATACAGGTGACAGACGTGACACGGCTACAACACAGGTGACAGACTTGGCATTGACACAACGCAGGTGACAGACTTGGCATAGACACAACACAGGTGACAGACTTGGCATAGACACAACACAGGTGACAGACTTGGCATAGACACAACACAGCTGACAGACTTGGCATAGATACAACACAGGTGACAGACTCGGCATAGACACAAAACACGTGACAGACTTGGCATAGATACAACACAGGTGACAGACTCGGCATAGACACAAAACAGGTGACAGACTTAGCATATACACAACACAGGTGACAGATGTGGCATAGATACAACACAGGTGACAGACGTGGCATAGATACAACACAGGTGACAGACGTGGCATAGATTAAACACAGGTGACAGACTCGGCATAGACACAAAACAGGTGACAGACTTGGCATAGATACAACACAGGTGACAAATGTGGCATAGACACAACACAGGTGACAGACTTGGCATAGATATAACACAGGTGAAAGACGTGGCATAGACACAACACAGGTGACAGACTTGGCATAGACACAACACAGGTGAAAGACGTGGCATAGACACAACACAGGTGACAGACTTGGCATAGACACAACACATGTGACAGACTTGGCATAGACACAACACAGGTGACATACATGGCATAGACACAACACATGTGACAGACTTGGCATAGATACAACACAGGTGACAGATGTGGCATAGACACAACACAGGTGACAGACATGGCATAGACAAAACACAGGTGACAGACTTGGCATAGACACAACACAGGTGACAGACTTGGCATAGACAGAACAATGGTGACAGACATGGCATAGACACAATACAGGTGACAGACTTGGCATAGACACAACACAGGTGACAGACTTGGCATAGACACAACACAGGTGACAGACATGGCATAGACACAACACAGGTGACAGACTTGGCTTAGGTACAACACAGGTGACAGACGTGGCATAGACACAACACAGGTGACAGACATGGCATAGACACAACACAGGTGACAGACGTGGCATAGACACAACACAGGTGATAGACTTGGCATAGACACAACACAGGTGACAGACGTGGCATAGATACAACACAGGTGACAGACGTGGCATAGACACAACACAGGTGACAGACGTGGCATAGAGACAACACAGGTGACAGACGTGGCACAGACACAACACAGGTGACATACGTGGCATAGACACAACACAGGTGACAGACGTGGCATAGACACAACACAGGTGACAGACTTGGTATAGACACAACACAGGTGACAGACTTTGCATAGATAAAACACAGGTGACAGACGTGGCACAAAGAGCTGGCATTCTAAATCTTGGAACGTGCGGATGACAGAAGTCGGCCATGGAGGCAGTACAAAGCAATCCAGCCGAGTATTAGGCTTAAAGCTTAAGTCTTAAGCCTTGCGTGCCGCGCCTGGAGGGATGCGATTAGGGTCCCAGTGATCTGACTGGCAGCAAGCACAGACCCGTCTAAGCCTATTTCACATGACATGGCCGGCTAGGGGAATGGCGGACAGCGGTGAGCTGTTTTGGCGTGACCTTCCTGAGAAAATCTTGGCTCCTCTTTATCTCAATTTTCTTCTTTTTCTTGCTCGTTCAAGAAGAGCTCTCTCTATCTCTAGCGTTCAAATCTCTCACAGAATCACTGACAGTTCAGAAAAAGGGACATCCACGCAACTCATCATCTCACCCACATACATATATGTTGACATACATTGCACGCCCACAAACATGACATACATTGTACGCCCACAAACATGACATACATTGCACACCCATAAACATGACATACGTTGCACACCCACAAACATGACATACGTTGCACGCCCACAAACATGACATACATTGCACGCCCACAAACATGACATACATTCCCACAAACATGACATACATTGCACATCCACAAACATGACATACGTTGCACACCCACAAACATGACATACGTTGCACGCCCACAAACATGACATACATTGCACGCCCACAAACATGACATACATTCCCACAAACATGACATACGTTGCACGCCCAGAAACATGACATACGTTCCACGCCCACAAACATGACATACGTTGCACAACAACAAACAAGACATACGTTGCACAACATCAAACACGACACACGTGCCACGCCCACAAATATGACATACGTTGTACGCCAACAAACATGACATACGTTCCACGCCCACAATATGACATATTTTGCATGCCCACAAACACTACATATGGCCCACAAACACTACATATGTTGCACGCCCACATACATAACAGACGTTGCACGCAGACAAACATGACATACGTTCCACGCCCACAAACCTGACATACGTTCCACGCACACAAACAACCCATATGTTCCACACACACAAACATGACATGTTGCACGTCCACAACATGACATATGTTTCACGCCCACAACATGACGTATGTTGCACGCCCACAACATAACATATGTTCCACGCCCACAACATGACATATGTTCCACGCCCACAACATAACATATGTTCCACGCTTACAACATAACATATGTTCCACGCCCACAACATAACATATGTTTCACGCCCACAACATAACATATGTTCCACGCCCACAACATAACATATGCCCCACGCCCACAACATAACATATGTTCCACGCCCACAATATAACATATGTTTCACGCCCACAACATAACATATGTTCCACGCTTACAACATAACATATGTTCCACGCCCACAACATAACATATGCCCCACGCCCACAACATAACATATGTTCCACGCCCACAACATGACATATGTTCCACGCCCACAATATAACATATGTTCCACGCCCACAACATGACATATGCCCCACGCCCACAACATAACATATGTTCCACGCCCACAACATAACATATGTTCCACGCCCACAATATAACATATGTTCCACGCCCACAATATAACATATGTTCCACGCCCACAACATGACATATGTTCCACGCCCACAACATAACATATGTTCCACGCCCACAACATAACATATGTTCCACGCCCACAACATGACATATGCCCCACGCCCACAACATGACATATGCCCCACGCCCACAACATGACATATGCCCCACGCCCACAACATGACATATGCCCCACGCCCACAACATGACATATGCCCCACGCCCACAACATGACATATGCCCCACGCCCATGGACAATTCTAGCACGGCCCAAACACAACATGACATATGCCCCACGCCCATGGACAATTCTAGCACGGCCCAAACACAACATGACATATGCCCTACGCCCATGGACAATTCTAGCACGGCCCAAACACAACATGACATATGCCCTACGCCCATGGACAATTCTAGCACGGCCCAAACACAACATGACATATGCCCCACGCCCATGGACAATTCTAGCACGGCCCAAACACAACATGACATATGCCCCACGCCCATGGACAATTCTAGCACGGCCCAAACACAACATGACATATGCCCCACGCCCACAACATGACATATGCCCCACGCCCATGGACAATTCTAGCACGGCCCAAACACAACATGACATATGCCCCACGCCCACAACATGACATATGCCCCACGCCCATGGACAATTCTAGCACGGCCCAAACACAACATGACATATGCCCCACGCCCACAACATGACATATGCCCCACGCCCACAACATGACATATGCCCTACGCCCATGGACAATTCTAGCACGGCCCAAACACAACATGACATATGCCCTACGCCCATGGACAATTCTAGCACGGCCCAAACACAACATGACATATGCCCTACGCCCATGGACAATTCTAGCACGGCCCAAACACAACATGACATATGCCCCACGCCCACAACATGACATATGCCCTACGCCCATGGACAATTCTAGCACGGCCCAAACACAACATGACATATGCCCCACGCCCATGGACAATTCTAGCACGGCCCAAACACAACATGACATATGCCCCACGCCCATGGACAATTCTAGCACGGCCCAAACACAACATGACATATGCCCCACGCCCACAACATGACATATGCCCCACGCCCATGGACAATTCTAGCACGGCCCAAACACAACATGACATATGCCCCACGCCCATGGACAATTCTAGCACGGCCCAAACACAACATGACATATGCCCCACGCCCACAACATGACATATGCCCCACGCCCATGGACAATTCTAGCACGGCCCAAACACAACATGACATATGCCCCACGCCCATGGACAATTCTAGCACGGCCCAAACACAACATGACATATGCCCCACGCCCACAACATGACATATGCCCCACGCCCATGGACAATTCTAGCACGGCCCAAACACAACATGACATATGCCCCACGCCCACAACATGACATATGCCCCACGCCCATGGACAATTCTAGCACGGCCCAAACACAACATGACATATGCCCCACGCCCACAACATGACATATGCCCCACGCCCATGGACAATTCTAGCACGGCCCAAACACAACATGACATATGCCCCACGCCCATGGACAATTCTAGCACGGCCCAAACACAACATGACATATGCCCCACGCCCATGGACAATTCTAGCACGGCCCAAACACAACATGACATATGCCCCACGCCCATGGACAATTCTAGCACGGCCCAAACACAACATGACATATGCCCCACGCCCACAACATGACATATGCCCCACGCCCATGGACAATTCTAGCACGGCCCAAACACAACATGACATATGCCCCACGCCCACAACATGACATATGCCCCACGCCCATGGACAATTCTAGCACGGCCCAAACACAACATGACATATGCCCCACGCCCATGGACAATTCTAGCACGGCCCAAACACAACATGACATATGCCCCACGCCCACAACATGACATATGCCCCACGCCCATGGACAATTCTAGCACGGCCCAAACACAACATGACATATGCCCCACGCCCATGGACAATTCTAGCACGGCCCAAACACAACATGACATATGCCCCACGCCCACAACATGACATATGCCCCACGCCCATGGACAATTCTAGCACGGCCCAAACACAACATGACATATGCCCCACGCCCACAACATGACATATGCCCCACGCCCATGGACAATTCTAGCACGGCCCAAACACAACATGACATATGCCCCACGCCCACAACATGACATATGCCCCACGCCCATGGACAATTCTAGCACGGCCCAAACACAACATGACATATGCCCCACGCCCACAACATGACATATGCCCCACGCCCATGGACAATTCTAGCACGGCCCAAACACAACATGACATATGCCCCACGCCCATGGACAATTCTAGCACGGCCCAAACACAACATGACATATGCCCCACGCCCACAACATGACATATGCCCCACGCCCATGGACAATTCTAGCACGGCCCAAACACAACATGACATATGCCCCACGCCCATGGACAATTCTAGCACGGCCCAAACACAACATGACATATGCCCCACGCCCACAACATGACATATGCCCCACGCCCATGGACAATTCTAGCACGGCCCAAACACAACATGACATATGCCCCACGCCCACAACATGACATATGCCCCACGCCCATGGACAATTCTAGCACGGCCCAAACACAACATGACATATGCCCCACGCCCACAACATGACATATGCCCCACGCCCATGGACAATTCTAGCACGGCCCAAACACAACATGACATATGCCCCACGCCCACAACATGACATATGCCCCACGCCCACAACATGACATATGCCCTACGCCCACAACATGACATATGCCCCACGCCCATGGACAATTCTAGCACGGCCCAAACACAACCAACCAGGAGAGGGAACTGGGACGTGGGCGGGCAGAAGGGGAGGGGTAGTTTGATGATTAGGGCAGCTTTTGAACATAATGACGTACGTGGTCTTATCGTGGGGCGGCCTGCTTTGATTGGCGGCTAATAGGATTAGCGCCCCGGGCGGGCGGCCTACCTGTGGGGCTGCGGCGGTGGCTAGGGCTCTTGAAGCTAAATGAGATGTGCAGGTGGGGGTACTGACGGCCTTCTCATGTCGCTGGCTTGTGTTTATGCATGCGCGCGCGCACTAAATGCGCAGATAAGTATTGATGTGAGGAGAAAGACAAGAGATGCCACTAGAAGGAGGCCGCTGTTACAAGAGTCGCATGTCATCGTCAGCAAATTGACTCACGACAAGTTTCAACAAATAAAACAAGACACATGGCCCTTTCTCTGAGATTCTGTCAAATCTGTTGGCTGATCTATTTTTACAAGCAACACAACAAACCAACACAACATACCAACACAACATACCAACACAACATACCAACACAACATACCAACACAACAAACCATATGAGGTTCTCGTATTTTACTTCACATACCTTTAACCCATTGGACCTATCTCAACAAATAAAGTTGGCGTCTTTACCAATCTCTCTCTCTCTCCCCCCCCCCCCCACACACACACACACCCGTATTTGAGACGAAAGAAAATACTTCACTCCGCCACCATCTTGCAATCACGTGACACCTATAAAGAAACTGACTGTTGAAATAGCAAGCCACAATGAAACAACATGACACCGACAGATATTGTTGTTGTTGTTGCGTTCGCCAGCTGTTAACTCTGACGAAGTCCCTAGAGACTAGGAAATGAATTTTGCGTGTTAATCCATTTTTCCCTGATAGCCGTGTGCACAGGGGTCCCTCGCCGCACAGGCAGATAACTCTGACTTCGGTGGTACTCATGTTTTTTCCGTCGATGAGTGACTGACGTTTCAAGCCGGGTCTCACTGCTGAGACCAGGGGTGGTTGCCGCAGAGAGAAATCATAAATAAAAATCCCAACCGGTGGAGCCGAGATTTGAACCCACAACTTTTCTGTCCCGAGGCCGGCGTCTTGCCTCGAGACCAACCAGTTCCCCATGGACTTGGAATATGAGGAAACTGCAACAAGGAACACTTTTCATGCATAGCCTGCAATGGCTCCTGCCGCCTATCCACCATATACCAGAAGTTCACGTCCTCCCGAAAGTGATGATCGTCATATTTCTTTTAAAAATCTATAGCGCTTGATGATGTTAGGCCATCGTTGTTGACTCCAATTTCGAACATATAAACAAACAGACAGCAGTCGTCAGATTATCCCCGTCGCACATCAAACAACAGGGAGCCGCGATAGCTCAGTGGTTAGTCAACTGGACTACAAAGGACAAGAGGTAGGGTTCGATCCCAACCGATGGCTTCCGGGTTCACCCAGCCTTAAATGGGTACCTGATTTTTTCTGGGAAAGTAAAGCGGCACGGGCGTAATACCGACCACATTACCCCAAAAATCATGTACCGAAGGTCTGTAAAATTTATGGTCACTAACGCCATACTCCCTTATACGCCACTTGGCGGGACGGGGGTACTTTACTACTTACATCAAACAACAGACTGTAAGATTAGCGTACGGCCGGTCTAGGGATTTACGATGAGCCATTACGATGACGTAGCACACATAATAATGTCGGACGCACTGCAAAGACGCGTCCTTTAGAATCCTGATTACTCTAGTGAATGTAGCCCACGACGAACAGAACACGGTGCAAATTCCCCAAAGAGATAAAACTGCGGCTGACGAAGTATTTCACATTAATGAATAACATGGAAATAACTTGCGTCAAGCAAATCCAACAACGGTCATTAACAGCACCAATGTGACGTAAAGCGCAGAACAAGCCTAGACGATGGAAGGTCGCATTCACAACACTTGATTTGTCGAAAATGGAATAAAGCCTGGCGTACGACATTGTTTTATCGGCGTAGATGTAATAAGTAGATCATTATCTTGACTTTAACACATAGGAGAGCAGTGGAGAACCGAAATTAATCAGACATCGAATGCACTTTCTGCAGCGATCGAGAGAACGTGGACTAGATCCGCCATCTTAGGAACGGAAGTCACTGACAGATATGACTCGTTTAACAAAACAAAACGGTTATAATGAAAAAGGTGTGAGTTAAAAAACAAAAAAGATCTCCATAAAATTCATTACAATCAGAACTTGGCATATTGATAGTGTATCTACAGAAATAATCTAAAGTGTACCTACCTAAATAATCTAAAGTGTGTCTACATAAATAATCTAAAGTGTGTCTACATAAATAATCTAAAGTGTACCTACCTAAATAATCTAAAGTGTGTCTACATAAATAATCTAAAGTGTACCTACCTAAATAATCTAAAGTGTGTCTACATAAATAATCTAAAGTGTACCTACCTAAATAATCTAAAGTGTGTCTACATATATATTCTAAAGTGTGTCTACATAAATAATCTAAAGTGTGTCTACATAAATAATCTAAAGTGTACCTACTTAAATAATCTAAAGTGTGTCTACATAATAAATCTAAAGTGTGTCTACATAAATAATCTAAAGTGTATCTACATAAATAATCTAAAGTGTGTCTACATAAATAATCTAAAGTATGTCTACATAAATAATCTAAAGTGTTCCTACCTAAATAATCTAAAGTGTATCTACCTAAATAATCTAAAGTGTATCTACCTAAATAATCTAAAGTGTACATACCTGAATAATCTAAAGTGTACCTACCTAAATAATCTAAAGTGTGTCTACATAAATAATCTAAAGTGTATCTACCTAAATAATCTAAAGTGTGCCTAGCTAAATAATCTAAAGTGTACCTACCTAAATAATCTAAAGTGTGTCTACCTAAATAATCTAAAGTGTGTCTACCAAAATAATCTAAAGTGTACCTACCTAAATAATCTAAAGTGTGTCTACATAAATAATCTAAAGTGTGTCTACCTAAATAATCTAAAGTGTATCTAACTAAATAATCTAAAGTGTGTCTACCTAAATAATCTAAAGTGTACCTACCTAAATAATCTAAAGTGTGTCTAGCTAAATAATCTAAAGTGTACCTACATAAATAATCTAAAGTGTGTCTACCAAAATAATCTAAAGTGTATCTAACTAAATAATCTAAAGTGTGTCTACCTAAATAATCTAAAGTGTACCTAACTAAATAATCTAAAGTGTGTCTACCTAAATAATCTAAAGTGTGTCTACCTAAATAATCTAAAGCGTGTTTACCTAAATAATCTAAAGTGTACCTGCCTAAATAATCGAAAGTGTACCTACTTAATTAATCTAAAGTGTGTCTACATAACTAATCTAAAGTGTGTCTACATAAATAATCTAAAGTGTGTCTACATAAATAATCTAAAGTGTGTCTACATAAATAATCTAAAGTGTATCTACCTAAATAATCTAAAGTGTGTCTACATAAATAATCTAAAGTGTGTCTATATAAATAATCTAAAGTGTGTCTACATAAATAATATAAAGTGTGTCTACATAAATAATCTAAAGTGTATCTACATAAATAATCTAAAGTGTGTCTACATAAATAATCTAAAGTGTGTCTACCTAAATAATCTAAAGTGTATCTACCTAAATAATCTAAAGTGTATTTACATAAATAATCTAAAGTGTATCTACCTAAATAATCTAAAGTGTATTCACATAAATAATCTAAAGTGTGTCTAGCTAAATAATCTAAACACAATCTGAAGATTCATTTAAATGGTAGCAGAAGAACTATGAGATGCAAGAAAACAAGACAAATGTGTGCACATCAAACAAAAAACAAGACAAATGTGTGCACATCAAACAAAAAACAAGACAAATGTGTGCACATCAAACAAAAAAAACAAGACAAATCTTTGCACATCAAGCAAAAAAACAAGACAAATGTTTGCACATCAAACACAAAAAACAAGACAAATGTTTGCACATCGAGCAATAAAACAAGACAAATGTGTGCACATAAAAAAAAAATAAGACAAATGTGTGCACATGAAACAAAAAAAACAAGACAAATGTGTGCACATCAAACAAAAAACAAGACAAATGTGTGCACATCAAACAAAAAAACAAGACAAATGTGTGCACATCAAACAAAAAACAAGACAAATGTGTGCACATCAAACAGAAAAAACAAGACAAATGTGTGCACATCAAACAATGACCACCATAGAGGTCCGTCTATAAAACATGAATAGCTGAGATGATGTCACTCACGAGGGGACTGTGTTGGAGATAGCAGTCGTGGTCTTCAGTCTATGACATCATCATCCTTACATAACAGTCGTGCTCATCAGTCTATGACATCATTCTCTTTACATAACAGTCGTGGTCTTCAGTCTATGACATCATCATCCTTACATAACAGTCGTGCTCATCTGTCTATGAGATAATAAGTTGTAATCTCAACACAGATAATAAGTTGTAATCTCAACACAGATAATAAGTTGTAATCTCAACACAGATAATAAGTTGTACTCTCAACACAGATAATAAGTTGTACTCTCAACACAGATAATAAGTTGTAATCTCAACACAGATAATAAGATGTAATCTCAACACAGATAATAAGTTGTACTCTCAACACAGATAATAAGTTGTACTCTCAACACAGATAATAAGTTGTACTCTCAACACAGATAATAAGTTGTACTCTCAACACAGATAATAAGTTGTACTCTCAACACAGATAATAAGTTGTAATCTCAACACAGATAATAAGTTGTAATCTCAACACAGATAATAAGTTGTACTCTCAACACAGATAATAAGTTGTACTCTCAACACAGATAATAAGTTGTACTCTCAACACAGATAATAAGTTGTAATCTCAACACAGATAATAAATTGTACTCTCAACACAGATAATAAGTTGTACTCTCAACACAGATAATAAGTTGTACTCTCAACACAGGACAGTAAGTTGTACTCTCAACACAGATAATAAGTTGTACTCTCAACACAGATAATAAGTTGTACTCTCAACACAGGACAGTAAGTTGTACTCTCAACACAGATAATAAGTTGTACTCTCAACACAGGACAGTAAGTTGTACTCTCAACACAGATAATAAGTTGTACTCTCAACACAGATAAGTTGTACTCTCAACACAGATAATAAGTTGTACTCTCAACACAGATAATAAGTTGTACTCTCAACACAGATAATAAGTTGTACTCTCAACACAGATAATAAGTTGTACTCTCAACACAGATAATAAGTTGTACTCTCAACACAGATAATAAGTTGTACTCTCAACACAGATAATAAGTTGTACTCTCAACACAGATAATAAGTTGTACTCTCAACACAGATAATAAGTTGTACTCTCAACACAGATAATAAGTTGTACTCTCAACACAGATAATAAGTTGTACTCTCAACACAGATAATAAGTTGTACTCTCAACACAGATAATAAGTTGTACTCTCAACACAGATAAGTTGTACTCTCAACACAGATAAATTGTACTCTCAACACAGATAAGTTGTACTCTCAACACAGGACAATAAGTTGTACTCTCAACACAGATATTAAGTTGTACTCTCAACACAGATATTAAGTTGTACTCTCAACACAGATAATACTCCCCTTTCCTCTATACTGGCTGGGAAGGTTTCTATGAGTTGGTTCCCAATAAGTGAATCCATGTGGACAATCAGAATGGCGCTTCCCGGCGAACATAGCAATCTGTGTATCTCTACAACTATGGGTGTGCACAAACACATACGTAGGGAACCATACATCCATAAACACATACGTCTGTACATATTACCACAAAGCATAAAAGAAGTCCAAATGTGCAAGTACACATGCATACAAACATACATACATAGAGACAAACATACACACATAGAGACAAACATACATACATAGAGACAAACATACATACATAGAGACAAACATACAAACATACATACAAACATACATATACAGACAAACATACACACATGCATACAAACATATATACATAGAGACAAACATTCACACATAGAGACAAACATACATACATAGAGACAAACAAACATACACACATACAAACAAACCTAAACATACAGACAAACAACATACACACATACATACAAACATACACACATACAGACAAACATACACACATACAGACAAACATACACACATACAGACAAACATACACACATACATACAGACAAACATACACACACACATACATAAAGACAAACATACATACAAACAAACATACACACATACAGACAAACATACACACATACATACAGACAAACATACACACATACACAGGTGCGGTTGCGCATTAGGGTCAGAAATGTGTAGCTGTGTGTGTGTGTGTGTGTGTGTGTAGTGAAGTGTTGTCGGCCGATCACATTATGGTCTGACCCAGCTTGCAGCCTGACCCAGCTTAGAGCCTGACCCACCTTGGAGCCTGACCCAGCTTAGACCCTGACCCAGCTTGGAGCCTGACCCAGCTTGGAGCCTGACCCAGCTTAGAGCCTGACCCAGCTTGGAGCCTGACCCAGCTTAGAGCCTGAACCCAGCTTAGAGCCTGACCCAGCTTAGAGCCTGACCCAGCTTAGAGCCTGACCCAGCTTGGAGCCTGACCCAGCTTAGAGCCTGACCCAGCTTGGAGCCTGACCCAGCTTAGAGCCTGACCCAGCTTGGAGCCTGACCCAGCTTAGAGCCTGACCCAGCTTAGAGCCTGAACCCAGCTTAGAGCCTGACCCAGCTTAGAGCCTGACCCAGCTTGGAGCCTGACCCAGCTTGGAGCCTGACCCAGCTTGGAGCCTGACCCAGCTTTGAGCCTGACCCAGCTTAGAGCCTGACCCAGCTTGGAGCCTGACCCAGCTTAGAGCCTGACCCAGCTTGGAGCCTGACCCAGCTTTGAGCCTGACCCAGCTTGGAGCCTGACCCAGCTACTGACCACAGAGTCCAACTTATTGTCTTGTGTTGAGAGTCCAACTTATTGTCTTGTGTTGAGAGTCCAACTTATTGTCTTGTGTTGAGAGTCCAACTTATTGTCTTGTGTTGAGAGTCCAACTTATTATCTGTGTTGAGAGTCCAACTTATTGTCTTGTGTTGAGAGTCCAACTTATTGTCTTGTGTTGAGAGTCCAACTTATTATCTGTGTTGAGAGTCCAACTTATTGTCCTGTGTTGAGAGTTCAACTTATTATCTGTGTTGAGAGTCCAACTTATTGTCTTGTGTTGAGAGTCCAACTTATTGTCCTGTGTTGAGAGTTCAACTTATTATCTGTGTTGAGAGTCCAACTTATTGTCTTGTGTTGAGAGTCCAACTTATTGTCCTGTGTTGAGAGTCCAACTTATTATCTGTGTTGAGAGTCCAACTTATTGTCTGTGTTGAGAGTTCAACTTATTATCTGTGCTGAGAGTCCAACTTATTGTCTTGTGTTGAGAGTCCAACTTATTGTCCTGTGTTGAGAGTTCAACTTATTATCTGTGTTGAGAGTCCAACTTATTGTCCTGTGTTGAGAGTCCAACTTATTGTCCTGTGTTGAGAGTCCAACTTATTGTCTTGTGTTGAGAGTCCAACTTATTGTCTTGTGTTGAGAGTCCAACTTATTGTCTTGTGTTGAGAGTCCAACTTATTGTCTTGTGCTGAGAGTCCAACTTATTGTCCTGTGCTGAGAGTCCAACTTATTGTCTTGTGTTGAGAGTTCAGCTTATTGTCCTGTGTTGAGAGTCCAACTTATTGTCTTGTGTTGAGAGTTCAGCTTATTGTCCTGTGTTGAGAGTCCAACTTATTGTCTTGTGTTGAGAGTCCAACTTATTGTCCTGTGTTGAGAGTCCAACTTATTGTCTTGTGTTGAGAGTTCAGCTTATTATCTGTGCTGAGAGTCCAACTTATTGTCTTGTGTTGAGAGTCCAACTTATTGTCTTGTGTTGAGAGTCCAACTTATTGTCTTGTGTTGAGAGTTCAGCTTATTATCTGTGTTGAGAGTTCAGCTTATTATCTGTGTTGAGAGTACAACTTATTATCTGTGTTGAGAGTTCAGCTTATTATCTGTGTTGAGAGTTCAGCTTATTATCTGTGTTGAGAGTACAACTTATTATCTGTGTTGAGAGTTCAGCTTATTATCTGTGTTGAGAGTACAACTTATTATCTGTGTTGAGAGTTCAGCTTATTATCTGGGTTGAGAGTTCAACTTATTATCTGTGTTGAGAGTTCAGCTTATTGTCTTGTGTTGAGAGTCCAACTTATTGTCTTGTGTTGAGAGTCCAACTTATTGTCTTGTGTTGAGAGTTCAGCTTATTATCTGTGTTGAGAGTTCAGCTTATTATCTGTGTTGACAGTACAACTTATTATCTGTGTTGACAGTACAACTTATTATCTGTGTTGAGAGTACAACTTATTATCTGTGTTGAGAGTACAACTTATTATCTGTGTTGACAGTACAACTTATTATCTGTGTTGACAGTACAACTTATTATCTGTGTTGAGAGTATTCTCATATAAGTAAAGCTGATACCAAACCACTTTTTCATATTTTTAAAAATTTCAATATTGTGATCAGCTTTACAGCAGCCTGGCGTTTCTATGTATCTTGATGTCTTTACAACCAGAGAAAGATGTCTTTACAACCAGAGAAAGATGTCTTTACAACCAGTGAAAGATGTCTTTACAACCAGAGAAAGATGTCTTTACAACCAAAGAAAGATGTCTTTACAACCAGAGAAAGATGTCTTTACAACCAGAGAAATATGCCTTTACAACCAGAGAAATATGTCTTTACAACCAGAGAAAGAAGTATTTACAACCAGAGAAAGATGTATTTACAACCAGAGAAAGATGTCTTTACAACCAGAGAAAGATGTCTTTACAACCAGAGAAATATGCCTTTACAACCAGAGAAAGATGTCTTCACAACCAGAGAAAGCTGTCTTTACAACCAGAGAAATATTTCTTTACAACCAGAGAAATATGTCTTTACAACCAGAAAAAGATGTCTTTACAAACAGAGAAAGATGTATTTACAACCACAGAAAGATGTCTTTACAATCAGAGAAAGATGTCTTTACAACCAGAGAAAGATTTGTCTATAGCCAGTGAAAGATGTCGTTACAACCAGAGAAAGATGTCTTTAAACCAGAGAAAAATGTCTATACAACCAGAGAAAGATGTCTATACAATCAGAGAAAAATGTCTTTACAACCAGAGAAAGATGTCTTTACAACTAGAGCAAGAGCAAGATGTCTTTACAACCAGAGAAAGATGTCTTTACAACCAGAGAAAGATGTCTTTACAACCAGAGAAAGATGTCTTTACAACCAGAGAAAGATGTCTTTACAACCAGAGAAAGATGTCTTTACAACCAGAGAAAGATGTCTTTACAACCAGAGAAATATGTCTTTACAACCAGAGAAAGATGTCTTTACAACCAGAGAAAGATGTCTTTACAACCAGAGAAAGATGTCTTTACAACCAGAGAAAGATGTCTTTACAACCAGAGAAATATGTCTTTACAACCAGAGAAAGATGTCTTTACAACCAGAGAAATATGTCTTTACAACCAGAGAAAGATGTCTTTACAACCAGAGAAAGATGTCTTTACAACCAGAGAAAGATGTCTTTACAACCAGAGAAATATGTCTTTACAACCAGAGAAAGATGTCTTTACAACCAGAGAAATATGTCTTTACAACCAGAGAAAGATGTCTTTACAACCAGAGAAAGATGTCTTTACAATCAGAGAAAGATGTGTCTATAGCAAGTGAAAGACAACTCATCGTGTTTAAACAAAGGAAGATCTGTGCAGAGCCAGTCAAAGATAACTCACCATGTTTAAACAAAGGAAGATCTGTGCAGAGCCAGTCAAAGATAACTCACCATGTTTAAACAAAGGAAGATCTGTGCAGAGCCAGTCAAAGATAACTCACCATGTTTAAACAAAGGAAGATCTGTGCAGAGCCAGTCAAAGATAACTCACCATGTTTAAACAAAGGAAGATCTGTGCAGAGCCAGTCAAAGATAACTCACCATGTTTAAACAAAGGAAGGTCTGTGCAGAGCCAGTCAAAGATAACTCACCATGTTTAAACAAAGGAAGATCTGTGCAGAGCCAGTCAAAGATAACTCACCATGTTTAAACAAAGGAAGATCTGTGCAGAGCCAGTCAAAGATAACTCACCATGTTTAAACAAAGGAAGGTCTGTGCAGAGCCAGTCAAAGATAACTCACCATGTTTAAACAAAGGAAGATCTGTGCAGAGCCAGTCAAGGACAACTCATCGTGGGTAAACAAAGGAAGATCTGTGCAGAGCCAGTCAAGGACAACTCATCGTGGGTAAACAAAGGAAGATCTGTGCAGAGCCAGTCAAGGACAACTCATCGTGGGTAAACAAAGGAAGATCTGTGCAGAGCCAGTCAAAGATAACTCACCATGTTTAAACAAAGGAAGATCTGTGCAGAGCCAGTCAAGGACAACTCATCGTGGGTAAACAAAGGAAGATCTGTGCAGAGCCAGTCAAAGATAACTCACCATGTTTAAACAAAGGAAGATCTGTGCAGAGCCAGTCAAGGACAACTCATCGTGGATAAACAAAGGAAGATCTGTGCAGAGCCAGTCAAAGATAACTCACCATGTTTAAACAAAGGAAGATCTGTGCAGAGCCAGTCAAGGACAACTCATCGTGGGTAAACAAAGGAAGATCTGTGCAGAGCCAGTCAAAGATAACTCACCATGTTTAAACAAAGGAAGATCTGTGCAGAGCCAGTCAAGGACAACTCATCGTGGGTAAACAAAGGAAGATCTGTGTAGAGCCAGTCAAAGATAAACGCTTACATATTTGTTCATAATTAACTCATGACGCTTACACATTTGTGTTCCCTTAACTCATGACGCGTACACATTTGTGTTCCCTTAACTCATGACGCTTACACATTTGTGTTCCCTTAACTCATGACGCTTACACATTTGTGTTCCCTTAACTCAAGATGCTTACAAATGTGTGTTCCCTTAACTCATGACGCTTACACTCTTCTCCACAATAAACTCATGACGCTTACATATTTGTCCACCATTAACTCATAACGCTTTCACATTTGTGTTCCTTTAACTGATTATGCTTACACATTTGTGTTTCTTTAACTCATGTCCCTTACACATTTGTCCACAACAAACTCAAGACGCTTACACACTTGTCTACCATTAACTCATAACGCTTTCACATTTGTGTTCCGTTACCCCATGACGCTTTGTTTACCGAGTGACATTGACTCACATATTTGTTCATTAACCGCTGATTTGTAAATATTAATTGACCAGTAATTATGACTCAGACATTAGTTCACCATTAACCAGTGACTCAAACATTATTTCACCATTAACAAGTGACTCATAGACATTAGTTCACCATTAACCAGTGGCTCACGGACATTAGTTCACCATTAACCAGTAACTCAAGTGACCCACATACATTAGTTCACCATTAACCAGTGACTCATAGACATTACATCATTAACCAGTGACCCATAGACATTCGTTCACCATTAACCAGTGACTCATAGACATTAGTTCACCATTAACAAGTGACTCATAGACATAAGTTCACCATTAACTGGTGACTCACAGACATTAGTTCATCATTAACCAGTGACTCATAGACATTAATTCACCATCAACCAGTGGCTCACAGACATTAGTTCACCATTAGCCAGTGACTCATAGACATTAGTTCACAATTAACCAGTGACTCACAGACATTAGTTCATCATTAACCAGTGACTCGTAGACATTAGTTCACCATTAATCAGTGACTCATAGATATTAGTTCACCATTAACCAGTGACTCATAGACATTAGTTCACCATTCACCAGTGACTCACAGACATTAGTTCACCATTAACCAGTGACTCATAGACATTAGTTCACAATTAACCAGTGACTCACAGACATTAGTTCACCATTAACCAGTGACTCATAGACATTAGTTCACCATTAACCAGTGACTCATAGACATTAGTTCACCATTAACCAGTGACTCATAGACATTAGTTCACCATTAACCAGTGACTCATAGACATTAGTTCACCATTAACCAGTGATTCATAGACATTAGTTCACCATTAACCCGCGACACCACAGACAAACCTTATCCTGAAAGTTCGATAACCCAAAAGTCCGGTAACTAACTTACTCGTGGTCTAATTACCACCGCTGTCACTAGGAACAATAACTCTGTTGCAATCCTTACTTTCCCGCCTAAATACGAGTTGTCCATTTCTGGACCAAGAGCAATAAACAGTGTTCTATAGCCCTGAATCACTTCCCTTGGTCTGCAAGTCCCTGCTAGACGTGCTCCTATCACTGATACTTTAGTTGTGCTGCTACGTCATCATTCAAAATCATCCAACCCACAATCACATGACGTCAACACGCACTTCTTCTGATCAGATGTTGACATGGCCACAATATGGCGAATCTGGGACGGAGACAGGATAGAAGGGGATACGGTGGCAGGATAGAAGGAAGGACGGAGGCAGGATAGAAGGGATACGGTGGCAGGATAGAAGGGGATACGGTGGCAGGATAGAAGGGGATACGGTGGCAGGATAGAAGAGGGGGACGAAGACAGGGTAGAAGAGGGGGACGGAGGCAGGATAGAAGAGGGGGACGGAGGCAGGATAGAAAAGGGGGACGGAGGCAGGATAGAAAAGGGGGACGGAGGCAGGATAGAAGAGGGGGACGGAGGCAGGATATAAGAGGGGACGGAGGCATAATAGAAGAGGGGGACGGAGGCAGGATAGAAGAGGGGGAAGAAGGCTGGATAGAAGAGGGGGACGGAGGCAGGGTAGAAGAGGGGGACGGAGGCAGGATAGAAGAGGGGGACGGAGGCAGGATAGAAGAGGGGGGCGGAGGTAGGATAGAGGAGGGGGACGGAGGCAGGATAGAAGAGGGGGATGGAGGCAGGATAGAAGAGGGGGCGGAGGTAGGATAGAAGAGGGGGGCGGAGGTAGGATAGAGGAGGGGGACGGAGGCAGGATAGAAGAGGGGGACGGAGGCAGGATAGAAGAGGGGGCGGAGGTAGGATAGAAGAGGGGGACGGAGGCAGGATAGAAGAGGGGGACGGAGGCAGGATAGAAGAGGGGGCGGAGGTAGGATAGAAGAGGGGGACGGAGGCAGGATAGAAGAGGGGGACGGAGGCAGGATAGAAGAGGGGGCGGAGGTAGGATAGAAGAGGGGGGACGGAGGCAGGATAGAAGAGGGGGACAGAGGCGGGATAGAAGAGGGGGACAGAGGCAGGATAGAAGAGGGGGACAGAGGCGGGATAGAAGAGGGGGACAGAGGCAGGATAGAAGAGGGGGACAGAGGCGGGATAGAAGAGGGGGACGGAGGCAGGATAGAAGAGGGGGCGGAGGTAGGATAGAAGAGGGGGACGGAGGCAGGATAGAAGAGGGGGACAGAGGCAGGATAGAAGAGGGGGACAGAGGCGGGATAGAAGAGGGGCGGAGGCAGGATAGAAGAGGGGGGACGGAGGCAGGATAGAAGAGGGGGACAGAGGCGGGATAGAAGAGGGGGACAGAGGCAGGATAGAAGAGGGGGACAGAGGCGGGATAGAAGAGGGGGACAGAGGCAGGATAGAAGAGGGGGGACGGAGGCAGGATAGAAGAGGGGGACGGAGGCAGGATAGAAGAGGGGGACAGAGGCGGGATAGAAGAGGGGGACAGAGGCAGGATAGAAGAGGGGGGACGGAGGCAGGATAGAAGAGGGGGACAGAGGCGGGATAGAAGAGTGGGACAGAGGCAGGATAGAAGAGGGGGACAGAGGCAGGATAGAAGAGGGGGGACGGAGGCACGATAGAAGAGGGGGACGGAGGCAGGATAGAAGAGGGGGCGGAGGCAGGATAGAAGAGGGGGCGGAGGCAGGATAGAAGAGGGGGGAAGGAGGCATGATAGAAGAGGGGGACGGAGGCATGATAGAAGAGGGGGACGGAGGCAGGATAGAAGAGGGGGCGGAGGCAGGATAGAAGAGGGGGGAAGGAGGCATGATAGAAGAGGGGGACGGAGGCAGGATAGAAGAGGGGGGACGGAGGCATGATAGAAGAAGGGTACGGAGGCAGGATAGAAGGTGGGGGACGGAGGTAGGATAGAACACGGGGACGGAGGCAGGATAGAAAGAAGGACGGAGGCAGGATTTGAAAGTAGGACGGAGGCAGGATTTGAAAGAAGGACGGAGGCAGGATTGAAAGAAGGACGGAGGCAGGATTGAAAGAAGGACGGAGGCAGGATTGAAAGAAGGACGGAGGCAGGATAGAAAGAAAGATTGAGGCAGGACAGAATGAGGGGGACGAAGGAAGGAAAGAAAGAAGGACGGAGGCAGGATAGAAAGAAGGACTGAGGCGGGACAGAATGAGGTGGACGGAGGCAGGATAGAAAGAAGGACGGTGGCAGGATAGAAAGAAGGACGGTGGCAGGATAGAAAGAAGGACTCAGGCAGGATAGAAAGAAGGACGGAGGCAGGATTGAAAGAAGGACTAAGGCAGGATAGAAAGAAGGATGCGGGCAGGATAGAAAGAAGGATGCAGGCAGGATAGAAAGAAGGACTCAGGCAGGATAGAGAGAAGGACTCAGGCAGGATAGAAAGAAGGACGGAGGCAGGATTGAAAGAAGGACGGATGCAGGATAGAAAGAAGGACGGTGGTAGGATAGAAAGAAGGACTCAGGCAGGATAGAAATAAGGACGGAGGCAGGATTGAAAGAAGGACGGATGCAGGATAGAAAGAAGGACTCAGGCAGAATAGAAAGAAGGACTCAGGAAGGGTAGAAAGAAAGACTCAGGCAGGATAGAAAGAAGGACTCAGGCAGGATAGAAAGAAGGACTCAGGCAGGATAGAAAGAAGGACTCAGGCAGGATAGAAGGAAGGACTCAGGCAGGATAGAAAGAAGGACTCAGGCAGGATAGAAAGAAGGATGCGGGCAGGATAGAAAGAAGGACGGTGGCAGGATAGAAAGAAGGACTCAGGCAGGATAGAAAGAAGGACGGATGCAGGATTGAAAGAAGGACGGTGGCAGGATAGAAGGAAGGACTCAGGCAGGATAGAAAGAAGGACGGATGCAGGATAGAAAGAAGGACTCAGGCAGGATAGAAAGAAGGACGGATGCAGGATAGAAAGAAGGACTCAGGCAGGATAGAAAGAAGGACGGATGCAGGATAGAAAGAAGGACGGTGGCAGGATAGAAGGAAGGACGGTGGCAGGATAGAAGGAAGGACTCAGGCAGGATAGAAAGAAGGACGGATGCAGGATAGAAAGAAGGACGGTGGCAGGATAGAAGGAAGGACTCAGGCAGGATAGAAAGAAGGACTCAGGCAGGATAGAAAGAAGGATGCGGGCAGGATAGAAAGAAGGACTCAGGCAGGATAGAGAGAAGGACTCAGGCTGGATAGAAAGAAGGACGGAGGCAGGATTGAAAGAAGGACGGTGGCAGGATAGAAAGAAGGACTCAGGCAGGATAGAAATAAGGACGGAGGCAGGATTGAAAGAAGGACGGATGCAGGATAGAAAGAAGGACTCAGGCAGAATAGAAAGAAGGACTCAGGAAGGGTAGAAAGAAAGACTCAGGCAGGATAGAAAGAAGGACTCAGGAAGGGTAGAAAGAAGGACTCAGGCAGGATAGAAAGAAGGACTCAGGCAGGATAGAAAGAAGGACTCAGGCAGGATAGAAAGAAAGACTCAGGCAGGATAGAAAGAAGGACTCAGGCAGAATAGAAAGAAAGACTCAGGCAGGATAGAAAGAAGGACTCAGGAAGGGTAGAAAGAAAGACTCAGGCAGGATAGAAAGAAGGACTCAGGCAGGATAGAAAGAAGGACTCAGGCAGGATAGAAAGAAGGACTCAGGCAGGATAGAAAGAAGGACTCAGGCAGGATAAGAAGAAGGACTCAGGCAGGATAGAAAGAAGGATTCAGGCAGGGTAGAAAGAAGGACTCAGGCAGGATAGAAAGAAGGACTCAGGCAGGATAGAAAGAAGGATGTAGGCAGGATAGAAAGAAGGACTCAGGCGGGATAGAAAGAAGGACACAGGCAGGATAGAATAAGGATGTAGGCAGGATAGAAAGAAGGACTCAGGCAGGATAGAAAGAAGGACTCAGGCAGGATAGAAAGAAGGACGCATGCAGGATAGAAAGAAGTACGCATGCAGGATAGAAATAAGGATGTAGGCAGGATAGAAAGAATGATGCAGGCAGGATAGAAAGAAGGATGTAGTCAGGATAGAAAGAAGGACTCAGGCAGGATAGAAAGAAGGACGCATGCAGGATAGAAAGAAGGATGTAGGCAGGATAGAAAGAAGGATGCAGGCAGGATAGAAAGAAGGACTCGGGCAGGATAGAAAGAAGGATGTAGGCAGGATAGAAAGAAGGACTCAGGCAGGATAGAAAGAAGGACGCATGCAGGATAGAAAGAAGGATGTAGGCAGGATAGAAAGAAGGATGTAGGCAGGATAGAAAGAAGGATGTAGGCAGGATAGAAAGAAGGATGTAGGCAGGATAGAAAGAAGGATGCAGGCAGGATAGAATGAAGGACTCAAGCAGGATAAAAAGAAGGACGCATGCAGGATAGAAAGAAGGATGTAGGCAGGATAGAAAGAAGGATGTAGGCAGGATAGAAATAAGGATGTAGGCAGGATAGAAAGAAGGATGCAGGCAGGATAGAAAGAAGGACTCAGGCAGGATAGAAAGAAGGACGCATGCAGGATAGAAAGAAGGATGTAGGCAGGATAGAAAGAAGGATGTAGGCAGGATAGAAAGAAGGATGTAGGCAGGATAGAAAGAAGGATGTAGGCAGGATAGAAAGAAGGATGCAGGCAGGATAGAAAGAAGGACTCAAGCAGGATAAAAAGAAGGACGCATGCAGGATAGAAAGAAGGATGTAGGCAGGATAGAAAGAAGGATGTAGGCAGGATAGAAATAAGGATGTAGGCAGGATAGAAAGAAGGATGCAGGCAGGATAGAAAGAAAGACGCATGCAGGATAGAAAGAAAGACGCATGCAGGATAGAAAGAAGGACGCATGCAGGATAGAAAGGATATAGGCAGGATGGAAAGAAGGACGCATGCAGGATAGAAAGAAGGATGTAGGCAGGATAGAAAGGATATAGGCAGGATAGAAAGAAGGACGCATGCAGGATAGAAAGAAGGATGCAGGCAGGATAGAAAGAAGGATGTAGGCAGGATAGAAAGAAGGATGTAGGCAGGATAGAAAGAAGGATGTAGGCAGGATAGAAAGAAGGATGCAGGCAGGATAGAAAGAAGGATGTAGGCAGGATAGAAAGAAGGATGTAGGCAGGATAGAAAGAAGGATATAGGCAGGATAGAAAGAAGGATGTAGGCAGGATAGAAAGAAGGATGCATGCAGGATAGAAAGAAGGATGCAAGCAGAATAGCAAGAAAGACGAAGGATAGAATCTATTGATGGTTAGGATCATTCTTATTGATGTGACGTTACGAATAGGAACCACTGGCAGACAAAAACAGTTTTAGGGCGAGGGAGGAATGTATCCGATTCAATCAACATCAAATGTGTCTATGTTAGCACTAGAACTAAAATGACACATTTGTGTGGAAAGAAAGCAGATGTGAAATGGCGTGAGCACGTGTGACCAGCAGGCTGGGGTGAAGTATGAAGGAATGACGCAGCTCTGGCACAAGCAGCAGTTCGCCCGTCCGTGCTAGTATTTAACTACAAACTTTACAGCCCTCGGCCCGCCCTCGCGGTCAGTCGCTGACCACTTCCACGCGCCGATAAAGCGGCTATTGGTCAAACGATGTCAATTGACTCCCTTCATAATCCAATCATTGCGAGTTATCGCCCCGACCTTCCGTGTCACGTGATCCGGGTAAATCACGCAGACCTGACATGTCCGTTCACGACCAGTCCGCCGGATGAGCCCATGTTTTATAGCGACCACGTCAACAATACTAATGACGACAGGGAGAGGGTTCCAATCTGACGGCCATGATTATTTCTGGACTTGTCACGGCAGCGCGGATGACGCGAGCTTCGTAGATGAGTGCGAGTCTGGAGATCAGCCGTCACGAACATCAGCTCCGTGCAATCCCAGATCAAGGGCTTCCGCTGCATGGTGGGAGTTGTAGAGGAGTCAACATGTCGCTGGTAGTGGTGGTCACTGGCAGGGCCATCAAGATGTCCATGTACTCTCAGATCTAGTGATTACCAAGTAACTAACGATGACCAAGTAACTAACGATGACCAAGTAACTAACGATGTCCAAGTAACTAACGATGTCCAAGTAACTAACGATGACCAAGTAACTAACGATGACCAAGTAACTAACGATGACCAAGTAACTAACGATGTCCAAGTAACTAACGATGACCAAGTAACTAACGATGACCAAGTAACTAACGATGTCCAAGTAACTAACGATGACCAAGTAACTAACGATGACCAAGTAACTAACGATGACCAAGTAACTAACGATGACCAAGTAACTAACGATGACCAAGTAACTAACGATGACCAAGTAACTAACGATGACCAAGTAACTAACGATTACCAAGTAACTAACGATGACCAAGTAACTAACGATGACCAAGTAACTAATGATTACCAAGTAGCTAACGATGACCAAGTAACTAATGATTACCAAGTAGCTAACGATGACCAAGTAACTAATGATGACCAAGTAACTAACGATTACCAAGTAACTAACGATGACCAAGTAACTAACGATGACCAAGTAACTAACGATGACCAAGTAACTAATGATGACCAAGTAGCTAACGATGACCAAGTAACTAACGATGACCAAGTAACTAATGATTACCAAGTAACCAACGATGACCAAGTAACTAACGATGACCAAGTAACCAAGGATGACCAAGTAACCAACGATGACCAAGTAACTAACGATGACCAAGTAACTAACGATGACCAAGTAACTAACGATGACCAAGTAACTAACGATGACCAAGTAACTAATGATTACCAAGTAACTAACGATGACCAAGTAACTAACGATGACCAAGTAACTAACGATGACCAAGTAACTAACGATGACCAAGTAACTAAAGATGACCAAGTAACTAACGATGACCAAGTAACTAACGATGACCAAGTAGCTAACGATTACCAAGTAGCTAACGATGACCACTAACTAACGATGACCAAGTAACTAACGATGACCAAGTAACTAACGATGGCCAAGTAACTAACGATGACCAAGTAACTAACGATGACCAAGTAACTAACGATGACCAAGTAACTAACGATGACCAAGTAACTAACGATGACCAAGTAACTAACGATGACCAAGTAACTAACGATGGCCAAGTAACTAACGATGACCAAGTAACTAACGATGACAAAGTAACTAACGATGACCAAGTAACTAACGATGACCAAGTAACTAACGATGACCAAGTAACTAACGATGACAAAGTAACTAACGATGACAAAGTAACTAACGATGACCAAGTAATTAACGATGACAAAGTAACTAACGATGGCCAAGTAACTAACGATGACCAAGTAACTAACGATGACAAAGTAACTAACGATGACCAAGTAACTAACGATGACCAAGTAACTAACGATGACCAAGTAACTAACGATGACAAAGTAACTAACGATGACCAAGTAATTAACGATGACCAAGTAATTAACGATGACAAAGTAACTAACGATGGCCAAGTAACTAACGATGACCAAGTAACTAACGATGACAAAGTAACTAACGATGACCAAGTAACTAACGATGACCAAGTAACTAACGATGACAAAGTAACTAACGATGACCAAGTAACTAACGATGACAAAGTAACTAACGATGACCAAGTAACTAACGATGACCAAGTAGCTAACGATGACCAAGTAGCTAACGATGACAAAGTAACTAACGATGAGAAAGTAACTAACGATGAGAAAGTAACTAACTGGTCTTAGATAAAGTAACTAGTGACTCATTAATGGTCTTAGATAAAGTAACTAGTGACTCATTAATGGTCGTAGATAAAGTAACTAGTGACTCATTAATGGTCTTAGATAAAGTAACTAGTGACTCATTAATGGTCGTAGATAAAGTAACTAGAGACTCATTAATGACTTTCTATAATGTAACTAGTGACTCATTAATGACTTTCTATAAAGTAACTAGTAACTCATTAATGGTCGTAGATAAAGTAACTAGTGACTCATTAATGGTCTTAGATAAAGTAACTAGTGACTCATTAATGGCTTTCTATAATGTAACTAGTGACTCATTAATGGTTTTAGATAAAGTAAGTGACTCATTAATGGTCGTAGAAAAGTAACGAGTGACTCAATAATGGTCGTAGATAAAGTAACTAGCGACTCATTAATGGTCGGAGATAAAGTAACTAGCGACTCATTAATGGTCTTAGAAAAAGTAACTAGTGACTCATTAATGGTCTTAGATAAAGTAACTAGTGACTCATTAATGGCTTTCTATAATGTAACTAGTGACTCATTAATGGTCTTAGATAAAGTAACTAGTGACTCATTAATGGTCTTAGATAAAGTAACTAGTGACTCATTAATGGCTTTCTATAATGTAACTAGTGACTCATTAATGGTTTTAGATAAAGTAACTAGTGACTCATTAATGGTCTTAGATAAAGTAACTAGTGACTCATTAATGGTCTTAGATAAAGTAACTAGTGAGTCATTAATGGTCGTAGATAAAGTAACTAGTGACTCATTATTGATCTTAGATAATGTAACTAGTGACTCATTAATGGTCTTAGATAATATAACTAGTGACTTATTAATGGTCTTAGATAATGTAACTAGTGACTCATTAATGGTCTTAGATAATGTAACTAGTGACTCATTAATGGTCTTAGATAATATAACTAGTGACTCATTAATGGGCTTAGATAATATAACTAGTGACTCATTAATAGGCTTAGATAATGTAACTAGTGACTCGGACCTCACATTCTAAGATAATCCAAGAACGTGTCAAATGATTTGTTCGCGTGTCAAGTTTAGGATGTTGAGCCAGCCACATTGGCTGTGCTTGATGTTAACTGTGGCCATTCTGTTGGTAAATCTGAGGGACGGTTCTGTGTCGTCGATTATAAATGCCTCGGCCTGGACTTCCAAGAAAGTAATCACGCCTCAGATATTGTCTGTGGACGATGAAGCTGTTGATTATAAATGCCTCGGCCTGGACTTCCAAGAAAGTAATCACGCCTCAGATAATGTCTGTGGACGATGAAGTTGTTGATAATGAAGCGGCTTACAACAAAGATCTTTCAGTTCTTCATCAGAAAGGGAAAGTTGCAAAACCTGACAAACTCTGATTTGTCCAAACTCAGCGTGGATGATCTTCGGTTAATTGTCCACTCGTACACATGTAGAAGAGAATTGCACACCAAAGGAGGTAGAGGCAAAATGGATGCAATACAGGTCGCATAAAGAGAGAAGTGACGTGGACAAGAGATGACGTAGAAACAATATGATGACGTAGTTGGCTGGACAGTCAGAAAGGACAGGAGAACATCACTCAGGTAGAGATCGGCAGCCGCAGAGATTGCCCAGCCACTAACCACACTGACAACAGGCGTGTAACACACTAAAAGATGGACTTGAAATGGACACCACACTGTCAACAGGCGTGTAACACACTAAAAGATGGACTTGAAATGGACACCACACTGTCAACAGGCGTGTAACACACTAAAAGATGGACTTGAAATGGACACCACACTGTCAACAGGCGTGTAACACACTAAAAGATGGACTTGAAATGGACACCACACTGTCAACAGGCGTGTAACACACTAAAAGATGGACTTGAAATGGACACCACACTGTCAACAGGCGTGTAACACACTAAAAGATGGACTTGAAATGGACACCACACTGTCAACAGGCGTGTAACACACTAAAAGATGGACTTGAAATGGACACCACACTGTCAACAGGCGTGTAACACACTAAAAGATGGACTTGAAATGGACACCACACTGTCAACAGGCGTGTAACACACTAAAAGATGGACTTGAAATGGACACCACACTGTCAACAGGCGTGTAACACACTAAAAGATGGACTTGAAATGGACACCACACTGTCAACAGGCGTGTAACACACTAAAAGATGGACTTGAAATGGACACCACACTGTCAACAGGCGTGTAACACACTAAAAGATGGACTTGAAATGGACACCACACTGTCAACAGGCGTGTAACACACTAAAAGAAGGACTTGAAATGGACACCACACTGTCAACAGGCGTGTAACACACTAAAAGAAGGACTAACGAAGATACCGGTACTAGCGCACCCAAACAAAGATGGAAGAATGATACTATATACCGATGCCTCGGATACAGCAATAGGGGCATGTTTAGTAAAAGAAGAAACAAACTGCGACACGACAACTGTAAAAACAAACATACAGGAAACCTCGATCTATTTCCTATCACATAAACTAAGCAGAACTCAGATAAAGTGGGCTACAATAGAAAAAGAAGCATATGCCATACATTATGCGATACAAAAGTTACATTTCTACTTGTATAGAAATACAGTAATTATAAGAACAGACCATAAACCGTTAAAAGAAATCCTGGACGGGCCTATAAATAACAGGAAGATAGATATGTGGTCATTATCAATAGAAAATAGTGGAGCAACAATAGAATATATAGAAGGGGCAAAGAATATATGTGCGTCAGCATAATCTGGTTGTCCAGATTACCAACAACAGAAACGATAGAAAAGGAACACACAGAATCATGCACAGACATAGACGAGAGAACGTTGCAAGTTAACATAATAAATACAAACCGAATAAGACAGGAAAGAACAACAGAAGACGAAGAAACGAATGGCATAAAACAGGAAAACCAAGATTTCATAATAGGCATAACTAGAGAAGAACAACAGAAAGACAAGGAACTAAATAACATCATAGATGGGTTAAGAAAAGGAAAGAAGCGCAAATTGGAACAATTCTATATAGATCAGAAGGACGGGGTGCTAACATATATAGATCCAAAGGAGGGGAAACAACCGAAAGTATATATACCAGGACAACTCAAAACCCAAGTGCTAAAGGCATATCATGATCAGAATGGACACATGGGCATGGATAAAATTATGGACGCCATTAAGATAAAGTATTACTGGCCAGGAATATATAAGGAAGTCGAACATTATACCGAACAATGCACAATATGTAAGACAAGAAATTTAACAGAAAAAGCAGGACCAATACAAAGTATGGATAAACAATACTTTGCCATGCAAAAGATTAGTATGGACATATCGGGACCATATCCCACCACGATATCAGGAAACAGATACATATTACACATAACGGACTGCTACAGTAGATGGCCAGAAAGTAGACCCATACCCAATAAATCAACAGACACAGTCATTGACATTTTATTAAACGAATTCATTCCGAGATATAGCTGTCCACAATGCATACTTACAGATAATGGAGGCGAGTTCACCAGTCAAAGATTTAAGAGTACATTATGTAAATTAAACATCAAACACATTCAGACTTCAGTATACCACCCACAGAGCAATGCAATTAATGAAAGGCAGCACAAAACATTGAACGACATCATTTCTAAATTGACAAGGGGTCGAGATGAGGAATGGGACGTGAAGCTAAGTCAAGCATTGTCCTCGATAAGAGTGAATAGAAATGAAGGTACAGACTTCTCCCTATGTTTTCTACTATACGGAAGACATCCGATGTTACCGATAGACAATTTATTACAACCAAGAAGAAGGTTCGTAGGTGAAGAGATACATGAGATCATCATCCAGCAGATGCACGAAACTCAGAGAATGGTCTGGAAAAATTTAAAGAGAGCAGAAAGAAAAAAATATGGAAAGGGATAAAAATAAGGAGAACATACAATATAGCGTGGGAGACAAGGTATTCTACAAGAACCATACAGCTATGTCAAAAATAAGCCCAAAATGGAAAGAAGGATATACCGTGTTAAGAAAAACAGGAGACACAAATTATGTGATTAAACACATATATGGAAAGACGGAAATAAGGACCCATAGGAGAAGTATAAGAAAAGACGAGACCTTATGGTCAGAAAAAGAAGATGCACAAAGAACGGAAGCACAAACAGGTAGACCACAAAGAACGGAAGCACAAACAGGTAGACCACAAAGAACGGAAGTACAAACAGGTAGACCACAAAGAACGGAAGCACAAACAGGTAGACCACAAAGAACGGAAGCACAAACAGGTAGACCACAAAGAACGGAAGCACAAACAGGTAGACCACAAAGAACGGAAGCACAAACAGGTAGACCACCAAGAACGGAAGCACAAACAGGTAGACCACAAAGAATGGAAGCACAAACAGGTAGACCACAAAGAAGATGCACAAAGAACGGAAGCACAAACAGGTAGACCACAAAGAACGGAAGCACAAACAGGTAGACCACAAAGAACGGAAGCACAAACAGGTAGACCACAAAGAACGGAAGCACAAACAGGTAGACCACAAAGAACGGAAGCACAAACAGATAGACCACAAAGAACGGAACCACAAACAGGTAGACCACAAAGAACGGAGGTACAAATAGGTAGACCACAAAGAAGATGCACAAAGAACGGAAGCACAAACAGGTAGACCACAAAGAACGGAAGCACAAACAGGTAGACCACAAAGAACGGAGGTACAAACAGGTAGACCACAAAGAATGGAAGCACAAACAGGTAGACCACAAAGAACGGAAGCACAAACAGGTAGACCACAAAGAACGGAAGCACAAACAGGTAGACCACAAAGAACGGAAGCACAAACAGGTAGACCACAAAGAAGATGCACAAACAGGTAGACCACAAAGAACGGAGGTACAAACAGGTAGACCACAAAGAACGGAAGCACAAACAGGTAGACCACAAAGAACGGAAGCACAAACAGGTAGACCACAAAGAAGATGCACAAAGAACGGAAGCACAAACAGGTAGACCACAAAGAAGATGCACAAAGAACGGAAGCACAAACAGGTAGACCACAAAGAACGGAAGCACAAACAGGTAGACCACAAAGAACGGAGGTACAAACAGGTAGACCACAAAGAACGGAAGCACAAACAGGTAGACCACAAAGAACGGAAGCACAAACAGGTAGACCACAAAGAACGGAGGCACAAACAGGTAGACCACAAAGAACGGAAGCACAAACAGGTAGACCACAAAGAACGGAAGCACAAACAGGTAGACCACAAAGAACGGAAGCACAAACAGGTAGACCACAAAGAACGGGAGCACAAACAGGTAGACCACAAAGAAGATGCACAAAGAACGGAAGTACAAACAGGTAGACCACAAAGAACGGAGGCACAAACAGGTAGACCACAAAGAGCGGAAGCACAAACAGGTAGACCACAAAGAACGGAAGCACAAACAGGTAGACCACAAAGAACGGAAGCACAAACAGGTAGACCACAAAGAACGGAGGTACAAACAGGTAGACCACAAAGAAGATGCACAAAGAACGGAAGTACAAACAGGTAGACCACAAAGAACGGAGACACAAACAGGTAGACCACAAAGAAGATGCACAAACAGGTAGACCACAAAGAACGGAGGTACAAACAGGTAGACCACCAAGAACGGAAGTACAAACAGGTAGACCACAAAGAACGGAAGCACAAACAGGTAGACCACAAAGAACGGAAGCACAAACAGGTAGACCACAAAGAACGGAAGCACAAACAGGTAGACCACAAAGAACGGAAGCACAAACAGGTAGACCACAAAGAAGATGCACAAAGAACGGAAGTACAAACAGGTAGACCACAAAGAACGGAGGCACAAACAGGTAGACCACAAAGAACGGAAGCACAAACAGGTAGACCACAAAGAACGGAAGCACAAACAGGTAGACCACAAAGAACGGAAGCACAAACAGGTAGACCACAAAGAAGATGCACAAAGAACGGAAGCACAAACAGGTAGACCACAAAGAACGGAAGCACAAACAGGTAGACCACAAAGAACGGAGGTACAAACAGGTAGACCACAAAGAAGATGCACAAAGAACGGAAGTACAAACAGGTAGACCACAAAGAACGGAGACACAAACAGGTAGACCACAAAGAAGATGCACAAACAGGTAGACCACAAAGAACGGAGGTACAAACAGGTAGACCACCAAGAACGGAAGTACAAACAGGTAGACCACAAAGAACGGAAGCACAAACAGGTAGACCACAAAGAACGGAAGCACAAACAGGTAGACCACAAAGAACGGAAGCACAAACAGGTAGACCACAAAGAACGGAAGCACAAACAGGTAGACCACAAAGAAGATGCACAAAGAACGGAAGCACAAACAGGTAGACCACAAAGAACGGAGGCACAAACAGGTAGACCACAAAGAACGGAAGCACAAACAGGTAGACCACAAAGAACGGAAGCACAAACAGGTAGACCACAAAGAACGGAAGCACAAACAGGTAGACCACAAAGAAGATGCACAAAGAACGGAAGCACAAACAGGTAGACCACAAAGAACGGAAGCAAAAACAGGTAGACCACAAAGAACGGAGGTACAAACAGGTAGACCACAAAGAACGGAGGTACAAACAGGTAGACCACAAAGAACGGAGGTACAAACAGGTAGACCACAAAGAAAATGCACAAACAGGTAGACCACAAAGAAAATGCACAAACAGGTAGACCACAAAGAAAATGCACAAACAGGTAGACCACAAAGAAAATGCACAAACAGGTAGACCACAAAGAAAATGCACAAACAGGTAGACCACAAAGAAGATGCACAAACAGGTAGACCACAAAGAAAATGCACAAACAGGTAGACCACAAAGAAGAAGCACAAACAGGTAGACCACAAAGAAAATGCACAAACAGGTAGACCACAAAGAAAATGCACAAACAGGTAGACCACAAAGAAAATGCACAAACAGGTAGACCACAAAGAAGATGCACAAACAGGTAGACCACAAAGAAAATGCACAAACAGGTAGACCACAAAGAAGATGCACAAACAGGTAGACCACAAAGAAGATGCACAAACAGGTAGACCACAAAGAAGATGCACAAACAGGTAGACCACAAAGAAGATGCACAAACAGGTAGACCACAAAGAAGATGCACAAACAGGTAGACCACAAAGAAGATGCACAAACAGGTAGACCACAAAGAAAATGCACAAACAGGTAGACCACAAAGAAGATGCACAAACAGGTAGACCACAAAGAAAATGCACAAACAGGTAGACCACAAAGAAGAAGCACAAACAGGTAGACCACAAAGAAAATGCACAAACAGGTAGACCACAAAGAAGATGCACAAACAGGTAGACCACAAAGAAGATGCACAAACAGGTAGACCACAAAGAAGATGCACAAACAGGTAGACCACAAAGAAGATGCACAAACAGGTAGACCACAAAGAAGATGCACATGGAGTATGAAAGAGTCTACAGAGGAAAACGAGGTCGAAGAAGAACACGGAATAAAGAAAATGACAGAGGAAATGTTTACGACAGAAGGTGAGAAGATAGAACAAAATGGAACCCAAGATCTACAGACATGTGACAGCGAACCAAGTGGAGAAAGGGAAGAGGAGACACCCTATCAAAACACAAGGAGCTGGACGAAACAGAGGCAAAACCGAAGGATACAAAGGAAAGAGAACATCATCAGAAGAAGAGGTCATACCCTTACCAGAAAGAAGGGTAAGATTAAAAGACAAGAAGGGAAGAATAATAAAACAAGAACAGTTAGAACAAATAACAAATAAGAGGAGGAAGAGAAAGCGAGAGGAAGACAAAGAGGAAGAGAGAGGAAGGCAAAGAGGAAGAGAGGAGAGAACACGAAATGGATAAATACGAAGTAACAGAGAAGAGGAGGAAGAGGAGAAGTAAAGAAGATGAAGGAAAGGAGAGAAGAAAAACCGAAATGAGTAAACACAAAGTAATAGGAGAGAACAAGAAAAGGAAGAAAGGAGAGAACCCGAAATGGGTAAATACGAGTAGTAATTGAGGAAGTGAAGGAGGAACGCCGAACAGTAGAAGGTTGGAATATATTAAGTTGTAGCGAAGTACTAATCGGGGATGATTAGGCTACATAGAAAAGGGGAAGTTGTAGCGAAGTACTAATCTGGGATGATTAGGCTACATAGAAAAGGGGAAATTGTAGCGAAGTACTAATCGGGGATGATTAGGCTACATAGAAAAGGGGAAATTGTAGCGAAGTACTAATCTGGGATGATTAGGCTACATAGAAAAGGGGAAAGTGTGTAGCGAAGTACTAATCGGGGATGATTAGGCTACATAGAAAAGGGGAAGTTGTAGCGAAGTACTAATCTGGGATGATTAGGCTACATGGAAAAGAGGAAGTTGTAGCGAAGTACTAATCTGGGATGATTAGGCTACATGGAAAAGGGGAACGTGTGTAGTGAAGTACTAATCGGGGATGATTAGGCTACATAGAAAAGGGGAAGGTGTGTAGCGAAGCACTAATCGGGGATGATTAGGCTACATGGAAAAGGGGAAGTTGTAGCGAAGTACTAATCGGGGATGATTAGGCTACATAGAAAAGGGGAAGTTGTAGCGAAGTACTAATCTGGGATGATTAGGCTACATAGAAAAGGGGAAGTTGTAGCGAAGTACTAATCTGGGATGATTAGGCTACATAGAAAAGGGGAAATTGTAGCGAAGTACTAATCGGGGATGATTAGGCTACATAGAAAAGGGGAAATTGTAGCGAAGTACTAATCTGGGATGATTAGGCTACATAGAAAAGGGGAAAGTGTGTAGCGAAGTACTAATCGGGGATGATTAGGCTACATAGAAAAGGGGAAAGTGTGTAGCGAAGTACTAATCGGGGATGATTAGGCTACATAGAAAAGGGGAAGTTGTAGCGAAGTACTAATCTGGGATGATTAGGCTACATAGAAAAGGGGAAGTTGTAGCGAAGTACTAATCTGGGATGATTAGGCTACATGGAAAAGGGGAAGTTGTAGCGAAGTACTAATCGGGGATGATTAGGCTACATAGAAAAGGGGAAATTGTAGCGAAGTACTAATCGGGGATGATTAGGCTACATAGAAAAGGGGAAATTGTAGCGAAGTACTAATCTGGGATGATTAGGCTACATAGAAAAGGGGAAAGTGTGTAGCGAAGTACTAATCGGGGATGATTAGGCTACATAGAAAAGGGGAAGTTGTAGCGAAGTACTAATCTGGGATGATTAGGCTACATGGAAAAGAGGAAGTTGTAGCGAAGTACTAATCTGGGATGATTAGGCTACATGGAAAAGGGGAACGTGTGTAGTGAAGTACTAATCGGGGATGATTAGGC
Organism: Megaustenia siamemsis; assembly: GCA_032433765.1. NCBI lineage: Eukaryota > Metazoa > Mollusca > Gastropoda > Stylommatophora > Ariophantidae > Megaustenia > Megaustenia siamemsis. The sequence goes on from JAVIAB010000041.1 coordinate 83,269,070, forward strand.
TACATAGAAAAGGGGAAGGTGTGTAGCGAAGCACTAATCGGGGATGATTAGGCTACATGGAAAAGGGGAAGTTGTAGCGAAGTACTAATCGGGGATGATTAGGCTACATAGAAAAGGGGAAGTTGTAGCGAAGTACTAATCTGGGATGATTAGGCTACATAGAAAAGGGGAAGTTGTAGCGAAGTACTAATCTGGGATGATTAGGCTACATAGAAAAGGGGAAATTGTAGCGAAGTACTAATCGGGGATGATTAGGCTACATAGAAAAGGGGAAATTGTAGCGAAGTACTAATCTGGGATGATTAGGCTACATAGAAAAGGGGAAAGTGTGTAGCGAAGTACTAATCGGGGATGATTAGGCTACATAGAAAAGGGGAAAGTGTGTAGCGAAGTACTAATCGGGGATGATTAGGCTACATAGAAAAGGGGAAGTTGTAGCGAAGTACTAATCTGGGATGATTAGGCTACATAGAAAAGGGGAAGTTGTAGCGAAGTACTAATCTGGGATGATTAGGCTACATGGAAAAGGGGAAGTTGTAGCGAAGTACTAATCGGGGATGATTAGGCTACATAGAAAAGGGGAAGGTGTGTAGCGAAGTACTAATCGGGGATGATTAGGCTACATAGAAAAGGGGAAGTTGTAGCGAAGTACTAATCGGGGATGATTAGGCTACATAGAAAAGGGGAAAGTGTGTAGCGAAGTACTAATCGGGGATGATTAGGCTACATAGAAAAGGGGAAGGTGTGTAGCGAAGTACTAATCGGGGATGATTAGGCTACATAGAAAAGGGGAAGTTGTAGCGAAGTACTAATCGGGGATGATTAGGCTACATAGAAAAGGGGAAAGTGTGTCACGAAGTACTAATCGGGGATGATTAGGCTACATAGAAAAGGGGAAGTTGTAGCGAAGTATTAATCGGGGATGATTAGGCTACATAGAAAAGGGGAAAGTGTGTCGCGAAGTACTAATCTGAGTATTAGGCTACATGGAAAAGGGGAAGGTGTGTCGCGAAGTACTAATCTGAGTATTAGGCTACATGGAAAAAGGGAAAGTGTGTCGCGAAGTACTAATCTGAGTATTAGGCTACATGGAAAAGGGGAAGGTGTGTAGCGAAGTACTAATCGGGGATGATTAGGCTACATAGAAAAGGGTAAAGTGTGTAGCGAAGTACTAATCGGGGATGATTAGGCTACATAGAAAAGGGTAAAGTGTGTAGCGAAGTATTAATCGGGGATGATTAGGCTACATAGAAAAGGGGAAGGTGTGTCGCGAAGTACTAATCTGAGTATTAGGCTACATGGAAAAGAGGAAGGTGTGTCGCGAAGTACTAATCTGAGTATTAGGCTACACAGAGTAAGCAGGCATGAAAAAGGGGCCTGCGAGGAAAGAGGAAAGCAGAGAGGTGAAGTTCCGGTAGTGTAATCCGGAAGATGTAAACTACACGAAGGGAACTATTGTGTAACAATAGGAGGAAATTGTAGAAAGCAATGTAGGAATAGGAGAAGAGAAGTAGAAGAAGAGGAGGAAGAGAGGACCAGAACGGAGCAGTTGAAAAAAATAGTAAGAGGAAGAATAGAAACACAACGTCTAACAGAGATATTATATGAATGGATGGCACGGATAGTCGTTAGATAGGTTAACGACTGGCACATATTGGGGGCGAAATTCTGTAGAAGAGAATTGCACACCAAAGGAGGTAGAGGCAAAATTGGTGCAATACAGTGCGCATAAAGAGAGAAATGACGTGGAAAAGAGATGACGTAGAAAAATAGAATGACGTAGTTTGCTGGACGGTTGGAAAGTAGAGGAGAATATAATTCAGTTAGAGATCGGCAGCCGGAGAGAGCAATTGGAAAATTGACAGTCATGTAAAGCAAGAACGGCAGAAGCCTATAAGCAGAGAACAGTTGGGATACAAGCCCAAGAGGACAGCTTGAGATAAAAGGAGATGCAAGCAGAGAGGTCCAATCAGCAGATGAGTATAAAACAAATGCCAGCAGCAACAGACAATTAAGGAACTGGTCTAACAAAAGTAACGGAACCGGCAACAGCCATAGATAGAGTAGGGAGGGCCGTTCGATGGGGAACGGGTCCAACTTACATTAGTTGACAACCAGCAATAGATAGAGTAGGGAGGGCCGTTCGATGGGGAACGGTCCAACTTAAGTTAGCGTCGAACATGAATAGGAAGATTAGAATAGAATCAATAATAATATAATAGAGAATGAAAGGAGAGAAATTGAATAGATAAACAACAGTTGTCATGACAGAAGATGTGAGAAAAGAAGAAATAAAGGCAGCCGATCAATGGTCAATGTGTTATCGATGTGTTATTAATTGTTGTTATGTATAACACGCAGAAAAGTCTCTCAAGTTGGTCGTAAGGGACGAACGGAACAAGCTGTTGAGAAAGAAAGGCACACAAGCAAAGGTGGTCTCTCATACGTCATCAAAAGGTCGTAAACCATTAAAGAGTTTTAAAAGGGGTCACACACAGACAACATAGACGTCTGCCGCAGGATACGAATGGGGAAAATTGGAGATGGCGGCCGGGAGATATGTGACGATCCTAATGTGCGCCCAAGACAACCATGTATCATTTATTCTTTCGGTATCAACTACGACTTCTCATTCGACGATGATGCAGCACATGTGTATGGCTGTCACGTGTAGTCCTTGACCCCAGCATGAGCACGTTCACGGACAAAATTGAAATATCAAGGCTGGTTCACTTCTACAAAATTGGACTTTCAGATACAGCAGCAAGTAAAAACGGTTGGAAGCTAAACACTCTGGGTGGTATACGAGCAATGTTGGGACATCAGAACAAGACAATCGACGGTTGGAAGCTAAACACTCTGGGTGGTATACGAGCAATATTGGGACATCAGAACTAGACAATCGACGGTTGGAAGCTAAACACTCTGGGTGGTATACGAGCAATGTTGGAACACCAGAACAAGACAATCAACGGTTGGAAGCTAAACACTCTGGGTGGTATACGAGCAATGTTGGGACACCAGAACAAGACAATCAACGGTTGGAAGCTAAACACTCTGGGTGGTATACGAGCAATGTTGGGACAACAGAACAAGACAATCGACGGTTGGAAGCTAAACACTCTGGGTGGTATACGGGCAATGTTGGGACACCAGAACAAGACAATCAACGGTTGGAAGCTAAACACTCTGGGTGGTATACGGGCAATGTTGGGACACCAGAACAAGACAATCAACGGTTGGAAGCTAAACACTCTGATTGGTATACGGGCAATGTTGGGAAACCAGAACAAGACAATCAACGGTTGGAAGCTATACACTCTGGGTGGTATACGAGCAATGTTGGGACATCAGAACAAGACAATCGACGGTTGGAAGCTAAACACTCTGGGTGGTATACGAGCAATGTTGGGACACCAGAACAGGACAATCAACGGTTGGAAGCTAAACACTCTGGGTGGTATACGAGCAATGTTGGGACATCAGAACAAGACAATCGACGGTTGGAAGCTAAACACTCTGGGTGGTATACGAGCAATGTTGGGACACCAGAACAAGACAATCGACGGTTGGAAGCTAAACACTCTGGGTGGTATACGAGCAATGTTGGGACACCAGAACAAGACAATCAACGGTTGGAAGCTAAACACTCTGGGTGGTATACGAGCAATGTTGGGACACCAGAACAAGACAATCAACGGTTGGAAGCTAAACACTCTGGGTGGTATACGAGCAATGTTGGGACAACAGAACAAGACAATCGACGGTTGGAAGCTAAACACTCTTGGTGGTATACGGGCAATGTTGGGACACCAGAACAAGACAATCAACGGTTGGAAGCTAAACACTCTGGGTGGTATACGGGCAATGTTGGGACACCAGAACAAGACAATCAACGGTTGGAAGCTAAACACTCTGATTGGTATACGGGCAATGTTGGGAAACCAGAACAAGACAATCAACGGTTGGAAGCTATACACTCTGGGTGGTATACGAGCAATGTTGGGACATCAGAACAAGACAATCAACGGTTGGAAGCTAAACACTCTGGGTGGTATACGAGCAATGTTGGGACACCAGAACAGGACAATCAACGGTTGGAAGCTAAACACTCTGGGTGGTATACGAGCAATGTTGGGACATCAGAACAAGACAATCGACGGTTGGAAGCTAAACACTCTGGGTGGTATACGAGCAATGTTGGGACACCAGAACAAGACAATCGACGGTTGGAAGCTAAACACTCTGGGTGGTATACGAGCAATGTTGGGACACCAGAACAAGACAATCAACGGTTGGAAGCTAAACACTCTGGGTGGTATACGAGCAATGTTGGGACACCAGAACAAGACAATCAACGGTTGGAAGCTAAACACTCTGGGTGGTATACGAGCAATGTTGGGACAACAGAACAAGACAATCGACGGTTGGAAGCTAAACACTCTGGGTGGTATACGGGCAATGTTGGGACAACAGAACAAGACAATCGACGGTTGGAAGCTAAACACTCTGGGTGGTATACGAGCGATGTTGGGACACTAGAACAAGACAATCGACGGTTGGAAGCTAAACACTCTGGGTGGTATACGAGCGATGTTGGGACACTAGAACAAGACAATCGACGTACTTAAAATGGATATTGAAAGCGCAGAATGGTCGTCAATCTTAGAGATGTGCAAATCTGGCCAACTGAATGGAGTTAAGTAGCTGATGGTTGAGTATCACGTGACTGATGTGTCGCTACAGTATCTGTTACCATAACTTCAAGCATTGCAATCCATTGAGAAAGCTGGATTTGAACGATATTACGTACATACAAATCCCGAGAGTGGTAATGGGATCGAAGGGTTTCCAATCATAAGAAGTAGACATTACGAAGTCCATTATATACTCAGAAAACAACTTCGTTGAAGATTATGTTTATTGGCTTGTATTAACATGGCTCATCGTATATCCCTTGACCGGCCGTACGCTAATCTTACGGTCTGTTGTTTGATGTGCGACGGGGATAATCTGACGACTAACTGTCTGTCTATAAGTTCGGAATTGGAGTCAACAACTATGGCCTAACATCATCAAGCGCTATACATAAAAAAAAAAATACGACGATCATCATTTTTAAGAGGACGTGAACTTCCGGTATATGGTGGATAGGCGGCGGGAACAATTGAAGGCTATGCATGAAAAATGTTCCTTGTTGCAGTTTCCTCATATTCCAAGTCCGGCTTGTTGCAGGAGCTAATGAGTTAAGTGCTCTGTGCACACCGTGAGCTGTGTGTCTCATCCGTTTTGATCATGTTTCGATATTCCAATTGTTTACGATGAATGATGATATCGTATGACAAGGAACAGTTGGCTGTGTTCACTTTATGCACGGTTTCGCCTTATGTCTTTTGGCGTGTGCTGAGACTGCTATGATGGGGACTACAGTTACCTTTCTTTGTTTGGAAGATGAGATATTAATTCGGATGATTCCGCTGGCACGGGTGGTTGAGCAATTATGGATTTTAATTCGTTTGCAGTGATACCGGGTCCTTTCATAACCAAATAACAAATAAATAGTGACTCATTAATGGCCTTCTATAATGTAACTAGTGACTCATTAATGGTCGTAGATAAAGTAACTAGTGACTCATTAATGGTCGTAGATGTGTTTAGTAATTAATGGCCTTCTATAATGTAACTAGTGACTCATTAATGGTCTTAGATAAAGGAACTAGTGACTCATTAATGGTCTTAGATAATGTAACTAGTGACTCATTAATGGTCTTAGATAATACATCTAGTGACTCATTAATGGTCTTAGATAATGTAACTAGTGACTCATTAATGGTCTTATTAGATAATGTAACTAGTGACTCATTAATGGTCTTCAATAACATAACTAGTAGCACATTAATGGTCAAAAGAACTAGTAAATAATTAATGTGCTTAGATAAAGTAACTAGTGACTCATTTATGGTCTTAGGAAAATGAACTAGTAACTCATTAATGGTCTTTTAGAACGTAACTAGTGACTCATTAATGATCTTTTAGAACGTAACTGAGTAATTGATGGTCTTAGATAAAGTAACTCATTAATGGTTTCAGATAAAGTAACTCATTAATGATTTCAGATAAAGTAACTCATTAATGGTTTCAGATAAAGTAACTCATTACTGGTTTCAGATAAAGTAACTCATGAACTCATTAATGGTCTGACATAAAGTAAATCATTAACTTAATGGCCTGAGGTAAAGTAACTAATGATGACGCTAGACCATTCACATAACCAAATGTAAGCGCTACCTTATAACTGGCTAAATACGAATGTTTTGATGACCGTCCACTGACACAAGCCGCGAGGACACGGCACGGACACAAGCTTCGAGGACACGCCACTGACACAAGCTGCGTGGACACGGCACGGACACAAGCAGCGAAGACACGCCACTGTCAATAGCTTCGAGGACACGCCACTGACAAAGCCTGGAGGACACGCCACTGACACAAGCCGCGTGGACACGGCACTGACACAAGCCGCGTGGACACGGCACTGACACAAGCCGCGAGGACACGTCACTGACACCTGCCTTGACACGCCACTGACACAAGCCGCGTGGAGACGCCACTGACACAAGTCGCGAGGAGACGCCACTGACACAAGTCGCGAGGAGACGCCACTGATACAAGTCGCGAGGAGACGCCGCTGACACAAATCGAAAGGAGACGCCACTGACACAAATCGAAAGGAGACGCCACTGACACAAGCCGCGTGGAAACGCTACTGACCAGTCTCACAAGATGAGAGAGAAAATGTGGTCACTGGAAGCCACAGTCCCTTCTGTCTTTGTGCCAGGAGTCAGTCTGTCACAGCAACGTCTAGTGTGCCAGGAGTCAGTCTGTCACATCAACGTCTAGTGTGCCAGGAGTCAGTCTGTCACAGCAACGTCTAGTGTGCCAGGAGTCAGTCTGTCACAGCAACGTCTAGTGTGCCAGGAGTCAGTCTGTCACAGCAACGTCTAGTGTGCCAGGAGTCAGTCTGTCACAGCAACGTCTAGTGTGCCAGGAGTCAGTCTGTCACAGCAACGTCTAGTGTGCCAGGAGTCAGTCTGTCACAGCAACGTCTAGTGTGCCAGGAGTCAGTCTGTCACAGCAACGTCTAGTGTGCCAGGAGTCAGTCTGTCACAGCAACGTCTAGTGTGCCAGGAGTCAGTCTGTCACAGCAACGTCCAGTGTACCAGGAGTCAGTCTGTCACAGCAACGTCTAGTGTGCCAGGAGTCAGTCTGTCACAGCAACGTCTAGTGTGCCAGGAGTCAGTCTGTCACAGCAACGTCTAATGTGCCAGGAGTCAGTCTATCACAGCAACGTCCAGTGTGCCAGGAGTCAGTCTGTCACAGCAACGTCCAGTGTGCCAGGAGTCAGTCTGTCACAGCAACGTCTAGTGTGCCAGGAGTCAGTCTGTCACAGCAACGTCTAGTGTGCCAGGAGTCAGTCTGTCACAGCAACGTCTAGTGTGCCAGGAGTCAGTCTGTCACAGCAACGTCCAGTGTGCCAGGAGTCAGTCTCTCACAGCAACGTCTAATGTGCCAGGAGTCAGTCTGTCACAGCAACGTCTAGTGTGCCAGGAGTCAGTCTGTCACAGCAACGTCCAGTGTGCCAGGAGTCAGTCTGTCACAGCAACGTCTAGTGTGCCAGGAGTCAGTCTGTCACAGCAACGTCTAGTGTGCCAGGAGTCAGTCTGTCACAGCAACGTCTAGTGTGCCAGGAGTCAGTCTGTCACAGCAACGTCTAGTGTGCCAGGAGTCAGTCTGTCACAGCAACGTCCAGTGTGCCAGGAGTCAGTCTCTCACAGTAACGTCTAATGTGCCAGGAGTCAGTCTGTCACAGCAACGTCTAGTGTGCCAGGAGTCAGTCTGTCACAGCAACGTCCAGTGTGCCAGGAGTCAGTCTGTCACAGCAACGTCTAGTGTGCCAGGAGTCAGTCTGTCACAGCAACGTCTAGTGTGCCAGGAGTCAGTCTGTCACAGCAACGTCTAGTGTGCCAGGAGTCAGTCTGTCACAGCAACGTCCAGTGTACCAGGAGTCAGTCTGTCACAGCAACGTCTAGTGTGCCAGGAGTCAGTCTGTCACAGCAACGTCCAGCATTTTGATAGACGGAGCCGTAGCGAGAAGACAAACTAAAATATCCTGATGCGTACAACGTGCAGCAGACAAGACAATACACGGGGAGACTAGCGAGGCACCAACAAGGAGACCAGCCATCCCACGTGTCGGCGACCCTCTCATGTCTATCGTGCCGGCTCAGTCATGCTTACAGCAGACTACTAAAGGATAGATAACGATTATAAAAATAATAAGCTCGAGATACGGAGCCGTAAACGTATTCTCCGTCGACTACAGGAACATTATAACTGCACGGAGCGGCGTTAGAAGAGCTGTGTGCGCTTTACAGCCGCCGTTAACGATACAATCGCGGCTTGCAAGATTAGTCAGTTAAGTAAATGTTCACGAGGAATGTGTACCTGCGATAGAGCAGCAACGTTTCCAAGATTAGACGCTCTTTACACGGCGAAAACAATTTTTGGAGACATCAGTCGTTATCGTGGAGGATGGCGCCGACCAAATATTGCAGCATGGCCATCACAAAAGCTTCAAAAGAGACTTCTCAGCAGTTGAATTGAGACTCTGAGATAGATGTCGACTGAGCGAATGAGTCTACGAGATAACTGTCTCCTGAGCGAATGAGTCTACGAGATAACTGTCTCCTGAGTGAATGAGTCTACGAGATAACTGTCTCCTGAGTGAATGAGTCTACGAGATAACTGTCTCCTGAGTGAATGAGTCTCTGAGATACCTGTCACCTGAGTGAATGAGTCTCTGAGATACCTGTCACCTAAGTGAATGAGTCTCTGAGATACCTGTCACCTGAGTGAATGAGTCTCTGAGATACCTGTCACCTAAGTGAATGAGTCTCTGAGATACCTGTCACCTGAGTGAATGAGTCTCTGAGAGATCTACTTTGTGAGGTATGATTCCTGTGGCCGACAGTTTGCTGACACAAATAGAAGCAACATTTTAACGTGGATAATTGTAACTCAAAGTCTGCTGATTTCTCCTTCAAATCTCCTGTACCTCTCCCTTACTTCTCCCACTCGTACCTCTCCCACTCACATTCTCTCGTATCTCTCCCACTCACAGATACCTTTTTCGTACCTCTTCCACTCACAAATCTCTCTCTCGTACCTCATCCACTCATATAGCTCTCTCGAATCTCTCCCACTCACAGATCTCTTTCTTGTACCACTCCCACTCACAGATCTCTCTCGTAGCTCTCCCACTCACAGATCTCTTTCTTGTACCACTCCCACTCACAGATCTCTCTCGTATCTCTCCCACTCACAGATCTCTTTCTTGTACCACTCCCACTCACAGATCTCTCTCGTATCTCTCCCACTCACAGATCTCTTTCTTGTACCACTCCCACTCACAGATCTCTCTCGTATCACTCCCACTCACAGATCTCTTTCTTGTACCACTCCCACTCACAGATCTCTCTCGTAGCTCTCCCACTCACAGATCTCTCTCGTACTTCTCCCACTCATATATCTCTTTCTCGTACCTCTCCCACTCATAGAACTCTCACTCTTGTACCTCTCCCACTCATAGATCTCTCTGTCGTACCTCTCCCACTCATAGATCTCTCTCGTACCTCTCCCACTCATAGATATCTCTCTCTCGTACCTCTCCCACTCACAGATCTCTCTCTCGTATCTCCCCCACTCGCAGATCGCTCTGTCTCTTGTACCTCTCCTACTTACAGATCTCTCTCGTACTTCTCCCACTCATAGATCTCTCTCGTACCTCACACACTCATAGATCTCTCTCTCTCTCTTGTACCTCTCCCACTCATAGATCTCTATCTCGTAACTCTCCCACTCACATATATCTCTCTCGTATCTCTCCCACTCGCAGATCTCTCTCACGTACCTCTTAACTCATAGATCTATCTTTCTCGTATCTCTCCCACTCATAGATCTCTCTCGTACCTCTCCCACTCATAGTTATCTCTCTCTCGTATCTCTCCCACTCGCAGATCTCTCTCACGTACCTCTTAACTCACAGATCTATCTTTCTCGTATCTCTCCCACTCATAGATCTCTCTCGTACCTCTCCCACTCATAGTTATCTCTCTCTCGTATCTCTCCCACTCGCAGATCTCTCTCACGTACCTCTTCAACTCACAGATCTATCTTTCTCGTATCTCTCCCACTAACAGATCTCTCTCTTGTACCTCTCCCACTCATAGATCTCTCTCTCGTACGTCTCCCACTCACAGGTCTCTCTCTCGTACCTCTCCCACTCGCAGATCTCTCGCCCGTACCTCTCCCAATCATAGATCTCTCGCCCGTAACTCTCCCAATCATAGATCTCTCTTTCGTACCTCTCCCAATCATAGATCTCTCTCTCATACCTCTCCCACTCACAGATCTCTCTCGTACCTCTCCCACTCGTAGATTTCTCTCTCTCGTACCTCTCCCACTCGCAAATATCTCTCTCGTACCTCTCCCAATCATAGATCTCTCTCTCGCACCTCTCCCACTCACAGATCCCTCTCTCTCATACCTCTCCCACTCACAGATCTCTCTCGTACCTCTCCCACTCACAGATCTCTCTCGCACCTCTCCCACTCACAGATCCCTCTCTCTCATACCTCTCCCACTCACAGATCTCTCTCGTACCTCTCCCACTCGTAGATTTCTCTCTCTCGTACCTCTCCTACTCGTACCTCTTCCACTCCTATCTCTCAACTTCCACCTTTCCCACTCGTATCTCTCCACTCTTACCTCTCCCTCTCGTATCTCTACATTCACACATCTCCCACTCGCAGATCTCTTTCTCGTACTCTCCCACTCGTACCTCTATTTCTCGCGCCACTACCACTCGCAACTCGCCAACTCCTACCTCTCCCACTCGTACCTCTTCTTCCAATCACACCTCTCCCACTCGCAGATTTCTCTCTCGTACCTCTCCCACGCGTACCTTTCCACTCGTACCTCTCCCACTTGAACTTCTCCCACTTGAACTTCTCCCACTCGTACCTCTCCCAGTTGAACTTCTCCCACTTGAACCTCTCCCACTTGTACCTCTCCTACTTGAACTTCTCCCACTTGTACCTCTCCCACTTGTATCTCTCCCACTTGAACTTCTCCCACTTGTACCTCTCCCACTTGAACTTCTCCCACTCGTACCTCTCCCACTCGTACCTCTCCCACTTGAACCTCTCCCACTTGAACCTCTCCCACTTGTACCTCTCCCACTTGAACTTCTCCCACTTGAACTTCTCCCACTCGTACCTCTCCCATTTGAACTTCTCTCACTCGCATCTCTCCCACTTGTACCTCCCCCACTCGTACCTCTCCCACTTGAACTTCTCCCACTCGTACCTCTCCCACTTGAACTTCGTCCACTAGTACCTCTTCCACTTGAACTTCTCCCACTCGCATCTCTCCCACTTGTACCTCCCCCACTCGTACCTCTCCCACCTGAACTTCTCAGACTCGTACCTCTCCCACTTGAACTTCTCCCACTCGTACCTCTCCCACTTGAACTTCGTCCACTAGTACCTCTCCCACTTGAACTTCTCCCACTCGTACCTCTCCCACTTGAACTTCTCCCACTCGTACCTCTCCCACTTGAACTTCGTCCACTCGTACCTCTCCCACTTGAACTTCGTCCACTTGTACCTCTCATACTTGAACTTCTCCCACTCGTATCTCTCCCATTTATACCTTTCCCACTTGTACCTCTCATACTTGAACTTCTCCCACTCGTACTTCTCCCACTTGAACTTCTCCCACTTGAACTTCTCCCACTTGTACCTCTCCCACTTGAACTTCTCCCACTTGTACCTCTCCCACTTGATCTTCTCCCACGTGTACCTCTCCCACGTGTACCTCTCCCACGTGTACCTCTCCCACTTGTACCTCTCCCACTTGAACTTCTCCCACGTGTACCCCTCCCACTTGTACTTCTCCCACTCGTACCTCTCCCACGTGTACCTCTCCCACGTGTACCTTTCCCACTTGTACCTCTCCCACGTGTACCTCTCCCACGTGTACTTCTCCCACTCGTACCTCTCCCACTTGTACCTCTCCCACTTGTACTTCTCCCACTTGTACCTCTCCCACGTGTACTTCTCCCACGTGTACCTCTCCCACTTGTACTTCTCCCACTTGTACCTCTCCCACGTGTACTTCTCCCACGTGTACCTCTCCCACTTGTACTTCTCCCACTTGTACCTCTCCCACGTGTACCTCTCCCACGTGTACCTCTCCCACTTGTACTTCTCCCACTCGTACCTCTCCCACTTGTACTTCTCCCACTTGTACCTCTCCCACGTGTACTTCTCCCACTTGTACCTCTCCCACTTGAACTTCTCCCACTTGAACCTCTCCCACTTGTACCTCTCCTACTTGAACTTCTCCCACTTGTACCTCTCCCACTTGTATCTCTCCCACTTGAACTTCTCCCACTTGTACCTCTCCCACTTGAACTTCTCCCACTCGTACCTCTCCCACTCGTACCTCTCCCACTTGAACCTCTCCCACTTGAACCTCTCCCACTTGTACCTCTCCCACTTGAACTTCTCCCACTTGAACTTCTCCCACTCGTACCTCTCCCATTTGAACTTCTCCCACTCGCATCTCTCCCACTTGTACCTCCCCCACTCGTACCTCTCCCACTTGAACTTCTCCCACTCGTACCTCTCCCACTTGAACTTCGTCCACTAGTACCTCTTCCACTTGAACTTCTCCCACTCGCATCTCTCCCACTTGTACCTCCCCCACTCGTACCTCTCCCACCTGAACTTCTCAGACTCGTACCTCTCCCACTTGAACTTCTCCCACTCGTACCTCTCCCACTTGAACTTCGTCCACTAGTACCTCTCCCACTTGAACTTCTCCCACTCGTACCTCTCCCACTTGAACTTCTCCCACTCGTACCTCTCCCACTTGAACTTCGTCCACTCGTACCTCTCCCACTTGAACTTCGTCCACTTGTACCTCTCATACTTGAACTTCTCCCACTCGTATCTCTCCCATTTATACCTTTCCCACTTGTACCTCTCATACTTGAACTTCTCCCACTCGTACTTCTCCCACTTGAACTTCTCCCACTTGAACTTCTCCCACTTGTACCTCTCCCACTTGAACTTCTCCCACTTGTACCTCTCCCACTTGATCTTCTCCCACGTGTACCTCTCCCACGTGTACCTCTCCCACGTGTACCTCTCCCACGTGTACCTCTCCCACTTGTACCTCTCCCACTTGAACTTCTCCCACGTGTACCCCTCCCACTTGTACTTCTCCCACTCGTACCTCTCCCACGTGTACCTCTCCCACGTGTACCTTTCCCACTTGTACCTCTCCCACGTGTACCTCTCCCACGTGTACTTCTCCCACTCGTACCTCTCCCACTTGTACCTCTCCCACTTGTACTTCTCCCACTTGTACCTCTCCCACGTGTACTTCTCCCACGTGTACCTCTCCCACTTGTACTTCTCCCACTTGTACCTCTCCCACGTGTACTTCTCCCACGTGTACCTCTCCCACTTGTACTTCTCCCACTTGTACCTCTCCCACGTGTACCTCTCCCACGTGTACCTCTCCCACTTGTACTTCTCCCACTCGTACCTCTCCCACTTGTACTTCTCCCACTTGTACCTCTCCCACGTGTACTTCTCCCACTTGTACCTCTCCCACTTGAACTTCTCCCACGTGTACCTCTCCCACGTGTACCTCTCCCACTTGAACTTCTCCCACTTGTACTTCTCCCACGTGTACCTCTCCCACGTGTACCTCTCCCACGTGTACCTCTCCCACGTGTACCTCTCCCACTTGAACTTCTCCCTCTTGTACTTCTCCCACTTGTACCTCTCCCACGTGTACCTCTCCCACGTGTACCTCTCCCACGTGTACCTTTCCCACGTGTACCTCTCCCACTTGAACCTCTCCCACGTGTACCTCTCCCACTTAAACTTCTTCCACGTGTACCTCTCCCACTTGAACTTCTCCCACTTGTACCTCTCCCACGTGTACCTCTCCCACTTAAACTTCTCCCACGTGTACCTCTCCCACGTGTACCTCTCCCACTTGTACCTCCCCACACGTTACCTCTACCACATGTTACCTCTACCACATGTTACCTCTACCACATGTTACCTCTACCACACGTTACCTCTACCACATGTTACCTCTACCACATGTCACCTCTACCACACAATACCTCTACCACATGTTACCTCTACCACATGTTACCTCTACCACACGTTACCTCTACCACATGTTACCTCCACCACATGTTACCTCTACCACACGTTACCTCTACCACACGTTACCTCTACCACATGTTACCTCTACCACATGTCACCTCTACCACACCATACCTCTACCACATGTTACCTCTACCACATGTTACCTCTACCACACGTTACCTCTACCACATGTTACCTCCACCACATGTTACCTCTGCCACATGTTACCTCTACCACACGTTACCTCTACCACAAAATACCTCTACCACACGTTACCTCTACCACACGTTACCTCTACCACATGTTACCTCTACCTTACATTACCTCTACCACATGTTACCTCTACCACACAATACCTCTACCACATATTACCTCTACCACATGTTACCTCTACCACAAGTTACCTCTACCACATGTTACCTCTACCACATGTTACCTCTACCACACAATACCTCTACCACACGTTACCTCTACCACACAATACCTCTACCACATGTTACCTCTACCACATGTTACCTCTACCACATGTTACTTCTACCACACAATACCTCTACCACATGTTACCTCTGCCACACGTTACCTCTACCACATGTTACCTCTACCACACAATACCTCTACCACACGTTACCTCTACCACATGTTACCTCTACTACACGTTACCTGTACCACATGTTACCTCTACCACACAATACCTCTACCACATGTTACCTCTACCACATGTTACCTCTACCACACGTTACCTCTACCACACAATACCTCTGCCACATGTAACCAACAAGTGTCAAGTGTATATCCTCCAGAACTTATTTCCTCAAGTGTATATCCTCCCCCACTTCCCATCTCCTCAAGTGTATAACCTCCCCCACTTCCCATCTCCTCAAGTGTCTAACCTCCCCCACTTCCCATCATATCAAGTGTATAACCTCCCCCACTTCCATCTCCTCAAGTGTATAACCTCCCCCACTTCCCATCTCCTCAAGTGTATAACTTCCCCACTTCCCATCTCCTCAAGTGTCTAACCTCCCCCACTTCCCATCATATCAAGTGTATAACCTCCCCCACTTCCCATATCCTCAAGTGTATAACCTCCCCCACTTCCCATCTCCTCAAGTGTATAACTTCCCCCACTTCCCATCTCCTCAAGTGTATAACCTCCCCCACTTCCCATGTGTATAACTTCCCATCCCCTTAAGTGTATAACCTTCCCCACTTCCCATCTCCTCAAGTGTATAACCTCCCCCACTTCCCATCTCCTCAAGTGTTTAACCTCTCTCACTTGCCATCTCCTCAAGTGTTTAACCTCTCTCACTTGCCATCTTCTCAAGTGTATAAACTCCCCCACTTCCCATCTCAAGTGTATAACCTCCGCCACTTCCCATCTCCTCAAGTGTATAACCTCCCCCACTTCCCATATCTTCAAGTGTATAACCTCCCCCCCCTTCCCAAGTGTATAACCTCCCCCATTTCCCATCTCCTCAAGTGTATAGCCTCCCCCACTTCCCATCTCCTCAAGTGTATAGCCTCCACCACTTCCCATCTCCTCAAGTGTATAGCCTCCCCCACTTCCCATCTCCTCATGTGTATAACCTCCCCCATTTCCCATCTCCTCAAGTGTATAGCCTCCCCCACTTCCCATCTCCTCAAGTGTATAACCTACCCCCCTTCCCAAGTGTATAACCTCCCCCATTTCCCATCTCCTCAAGTGTATAGCCTCCCCCACTTCCCATCTCCTCAAGTGTATAGCCTCCACCACTTCCCATCTCCTCAAGTGTATAGCCTCCCCCACTTCCCATCTCCTCATGTGTATAACCTCCCCCATTTCCCATCTCCTCAAGTGTATAGCCTCCCCCACTTCCCATCTCCTCAAGTGTATAGCCTCCCCCACTTCCCATCTCCTCAAGTGTATAGCCTCCCCCACTTCCCATCTCCTCAAGTGTATAACCTCCCCCCTTCCCAAGTGTATAACCTCCCCCACATCCCAAGTGTATAATCTCCACTTCCCATTTCCTGAAGTATATAACCTCCCCCACTTAACATCTTCTCAAGTATATAACCTCTCCAACTTCTCATCTCCTCAAGAGTATAACCTCTCCCACTTCCCATCTCCTCAAGAGTAAAACCTCTCCCACTTCTCATCTCCTCAAGAGTATAACCTCTCCCACTTCCCATCTCCTCAAGAGTAAAACCTCTCCCACTTCTCATCTCCTCAAGAGTATAACCTCTCCCACTTCCCATCTCCTCAAGAGTATAACCTCTCCCACTTCTCATCTCCTCAAGAGTATAACCTCTCCCACTTCTCATCTCCTCAAGTGTATATCCTCAAGCACTTCCCATCTCCTCAAGAGTATAACCTCTCCCATTTCCCATCTCCTCAAGAGTATAACCTCTCCCATTTCCCATCTCCTCAAGAGTATAACCTCTCGAACTTCCCATCTCCTCAAGAGTATAACCTCTCCCATTTCCCATCTCCTCAAGAGTATAACCTCTCCCACTTCCCATCTCCTCAAGAGTATAACCTCTCCCACTTCCCATCTCCTCAAGAGTATAACCTCTCCCATTTCCCATCTCCTCAAGAGTATAACCTCTCCCATTTCCCATCTCCTCAAGAGTATAACCTCTCCCATTTCTCATTTCCTCAAGAGTATAACCTCTCCCACTTCTCATCTCCTCAAGTGTATATCCTCCAGCACTTCTTATCTCCTCAAGTGTATATCCTCATCTCCTCAAGTGTATATCCTCCAGAACTTATCTCCTCAAGTGTATATCCTCCAGCACTTCTTATCTCCTCAAGTGTATATCCTCATCTCCTCAAGTGTATATCCTCCAGCACTTCTTATCTCCTTAAGTGTATATCCTCCAGCACTTCTCATCTCCTCAAGTGTATATCCTCAAGCACTTCTTATCTCCTCAAGTGTATATCCTCCAGCACTTCTCATCTCCTCAAGTGTATATCCTCCAGCACTTGTCATCTCCTCAAGTGTATATCCACCAGCACTTCCCATCTCCTCAAGTGTATAACCTCCCCCACTTCCCATCTCCTCAAGTGTATAACCTCCCCCACTTCCCATCTCCTCAAGTGTATAACCTCCCCCACTTCCCATCTCCTCAAGTGTCTAACCTCCCCCACTTCCCATCATATCAAGTGTATAACCTCCCCCACTTCCCATATCCTCAAGTGTATAACCTCCCCCACTTCCCATCTCTTCAAGTGTACAACCTCCCCCACTTCCCATCTCCTCAAGTGTCTAACCTCCCCCACTTCCCATCATATCAAGTGTATAACCTCCCCCACTTCCCATCTCCTCAAGTGTATAACCTCCCCCCACTTCCCATCTCCTCAAGTGTCTAACCTCCCCCACTTCCCATCATATCAAGTGTATAACCTCCCCCACTTCCCATATCCTCAAGTGTATAACCTCCCCCACTTCCCATCTCCTCAAGTGTATAACTTCCCCCACTTCCCATCTCCTCAAGTGTATAACCTCCCCCACTTCCCATGTGTATAACTTCTCATCCCCTTAAGTGTATAACCTTCCCCACTTCCCATCTCCTCAAGTGTATAACCTCCCCCACTTCCCATCTCCTCAAGTGTATAACCTCTCTCACTTGCCATCTCCTCAAGTGTTTAACCTCTCTCACTTGCCATCTCCTCAAGTGTTTAACCTCTCTCACTTGCCATCTTCTCAAGTGTATAAACTCCCCCACTTCCCATCTCAAGTGTATAACCTCCGCCACTTCCCATCTCCTCAAGTGTATAACCTCCCCCACTTCCCATATCCTCAAGTGTATAACCTCCCCCCCTTCCCAAGTGTATAACCTCCCCCATTTCCCATCTCCTCAAGTGTATAGCCTCCCCCACTTCCCATCTCCTCAAGTGTATAACCTACCCCCCTTCCCAAGTGTATAACCTCCCCCCATTTCCCATCTCCTCAAGTGTATAGCCTCCCCCACTTCCCATCTCCTCAAGTGTATAACCTCCCCCATTTCCCATCTCCTCAAGTGTATAACCTCCCCCACTTCCCATCTCCTCAAGTGTATAGCCTCCACCACTTCCCATCTCCTCAAGTGTATAGCCTCCCCCACTTCCCATCTCCTCAAGTGTATAACCTCCCCCCTTCCCAAGTGTATAACCTCCCCCACATCCCAAGTGTATAATCTCCTCCACTTCCCATTTCCTGAAGTATATAACCTCTCCAACTTCTCATCTCCTCAAGAGTATAACCACTCCCACTTCCCATCTCCTCAAGAGTAAAACCTCTCCCACTTCTCATCTCCTCAAGAGTATAACCTCTCCCACTTCTCATCTCCTCAAGTGTATATCCTCAAGCACTTCCCATCTCCTCAAGTGTATAACCTCCCCCACTTCCCATCTCCTCAAGTGTCTAACCTCCCCCACTTCCATCATATCAAGTGTATAACCTCCCCCACTTCCCATATCCTCAAGTGTATAACCTCCCCCACTTCCCATCTCCTCAAGTGTATAACTTCCCCCACTTCCCATCTCCTCAAGTGTATAACCTCCCCCACTTCCCATGTGTATAACTTCTCATCCCCTTAAGTGTATAACCTTCCCCACTTCCCATCTCCTCAAGTGTATAACCTCCCCCACTTCCCATCTCCTCAAGTGTATAACCTCTCTCACTTGCCATCTCCTCAAGTGTTTAACCTCTCTCACTTGCCATCTCCTCAAGTGTTTAACCTCTCTCACTTGCCATCTTCTCAAGTGTATAAACTCCCCCACTTCCCATCTCAAGTGTATAACCTCCGCCACTTCCCATCTCCTCAAGTGTATAACCTCCCCCACTTCCTATATCCTCAAGTGTATAACCTCCCCCCCTTCCCAAGTGTATAACCTCCCCCATTTCCCATCTCCTCAAGTGTATAGCCTCCCCCACTTCCCATCTCCTCAAGTGTATAACCTCCCCCCCTTCCCAAGTGTATAACCTCCCCCATTTCCCATCTCCTCAAGTGTATAGCCTCCCCCACTTCCCATCTCCTCAAGTGTATAACCTCCCCACCTTCCCAAGTGTATAACCTCCCCCATTTCCCATCTCCTCAAGTGTATAGCCTCCCCCACTTCCCATCTCCTCAAGTGTATAGCCTCCACCACTTCCCATCTCCTCAAGTGTATAGCCTCCCCACTTCCCATCTCCTCATGTGTATAACCTCTCCCACTTCCCATCTCCTCAAGAGTAAAACCTCTCCCACTTCTCATCTCCTCAAGAGTATAACCTCTCCCACTTCCCATCTCCTCATGTGTATAACCTCTCCCACTTCCCATCTCCTCAAGAGTAAAACCTCTCCCACTTCTCATCTCCTCAAGAGTATAACCTCTCCCACTTCTCATCTCCTCATGTGTATAACCTCCCCCACTTCCCATCTCCTCAAGAGTAAAACCTCTCCCACTTCTCATCTCCTCAAGAGTATAACCTCTCCCACTTCCCATCTCCTCAAGAGTATAACCTCTCCCATTTCCCATCTCCTCAAGAGTATAACCTCTCCCATTTCCCATCTCCTCAAGAGTATAACCTCTCGAACTTCCCATCTCCTCAAGAGTATAACCTCTCCCATTTCCCATCTCCTCAAGAGTATAACCTCTCCCACTTCCCATCTCCTCAAGAGTATAACCTCTCCCACTTCCCATCTCCTCAAGAGTATAACCTCTCCCATTTCCCATCTCCTCAAGAGTATAACCTCTCCCATTTCCCATCTCCTCAAGAGTATAACCTCTCCCATTTCTCATTTCCTCAAGAGTATAACCTCTCCCACTTCTCATCTCCTCAAGTGTATATCCTCCAGCACTTCTTATCTCATCAAGTGTATATCCTCATCTCCTCAAGTGTATATCCTCCAGAACTTATCTCCTCAAGTGTATATCCTCCAGCACTTCTTATCTCCTCAAGTGTATATCCTCATCTCCTCAAGTGTATATCCTCCAGCACTTCTTATCTCCTCAAGTGTATATCCTCCAGCACTTCTTATCTCCTCAAGTGTATATCCTCCAGCACTTCTCATCTCCTCAAGTGTATATCCTAAAGCACTTCTCATCTCCTCAAGTGTATATCCTCAAGCACTTCTTATCTCCTCAAGTGTATATCCTCCAGCACTTCCCATCTCCTCAAGTGTATATCCTCCAGCACTTGTCATCTCCTCAAGTGTATATCCACCAGCACTTCCCATCTCCTCAAGTGTATAACCTCCCCCACTTCCCATCTCCTCAAGTGTATAACCTCCCCCACTTCCCATCTCCTCAAGTGTATAACCTCCCCCACTTCCCATCTCCTCAAGTGTCTAACCTCCCCCACTTCCGATCATATCAAGTGTATAACCTCCCCCACTTCCCATATCCTCAAGTGTATAACCTCCCCCACTTCCCATCTCCTCAAGTGTATAACCTCCCCCACTTCCCATCTCCTCAAGTGTCTAACCTCCCCCACTTCCCATCATATCAAGTGTATAACCTCCCCCACTTCCCATCTCCTCAAGTGTATAACCTCCCCCACTTCCCATCTCCTCAAGTGTCTAACCTCCCCCACCTCCCATCATATCAAGTGTATAACCTCCCCCACTTCCCATATCCTCAAGTGTATAACCTCCCCCACTTCCCATCTCCTCAAGTGTATAACTTCCCCACTTCCCATCTCCTCAAGTGTATAACCTCCCCCACTTCCCATGTGTATAACTTCCCATCCCCTTAAGTGTATAACCTTCCCCACTTCCCATCTCCTCAAGTGTATAACCTCCCCCACTTCCCATCTCCTCAAGTGTATAACCTCTCTCACTTGCCATCTCCTCAAGTGTTTAACCTCTCTCACTTGCCATCTCCTCAAGTGTTTAACCTCTCTCACTTGCCATCTTCTCAAGTGTATAAACTCCCCCACTTCCCATCTCAAGTGTATAACCTCCGCCACTTCCCATCTCCTCAAGTGTATAACCTCCCCCACTTCCCATATCCTCAAGTGTATAACCTCCACCCCCTTCCCAAGTGTATAACCTCCCCCATTTCCCATCTCCTCAAGTGTATAGCCTCCCCCACTTCCCATCTCCTCAAGTGTATAACCTCCCCCCCTCCCAAGTGTATAACCTCCCCCATTTCCCATCTCCTCAAGTGTATAGCCGCCCCCACTTCCCATCTCCTCAAGTGTATAACCTACCCCCCTTCCCAAGTGTATAACCTCCCCCATTTCCCATCTCCTCAAGTGTATAGCCTCCCCCACTTCCCATCTCCTCAAGTGTATAGCCTCCACCACTTCCCATCTCCTCAAGTGTATAGCCTCCCCCACTTCCCATCTCCTCATGTGTATAACCTCCCCATTTCCCATCTCCTCAAGTGTATAGCCTCCCCCACTTCCCATCTCCTCAAGTGTATAGCCTCCCCCACTTCCCATCTCCTCAAGTGTATAGCCTCCCCCACTTCCCATCTCCTCAAGTGTATAACCTCCCCCCTTCCCAAGTGTATAACCTCCCCCACATCCAAGTGTATAATCTCCTCCACTTCCCATTTCCTGAAGTATATAACCTCTCCAACTTCTCATCTCCTCAAGAGTATAACCTCTCCCACTTCCCATCTCCTCAAGAGTAAAACCTCTCCCACTTCTCATCTCCTCAAGAGTATAACCTCTCCCACTTCTCATCTCCTCAAGTGTATATCCTCAAGCACTTCCCATCTCCTCAAGTGTATAACCTCCCCCACTTCCCATCTCCTCAAGTGTCTAACCTCCCCCACTTCCCATCATATCAAGTGTATAACCTCCCCCACTTCCCATATCCTCAAGTGTATAACCTCCCCCACTTCCCATCTCCTCAAGTGTATAACTTCCCCCACTTCCCATCTCCTCAAGTGTATAACCTCCCCCACTTCCCATGTGTATAACTTCCCATCCCCTTAAGTGTATAACCTTCCCCACTTCCCATCTCCTCAAGTGTATAACCTCCCCCACTTCTAATCTCCTCAAGTGTATAACCTCTCTCACTTGCCATCTCCTCAAGTGTTTAACCTCTCTCACTTGCCATCTCCTCAAGTGTTTAACCTCTCTCACTTGCCATCTTCTCAAGTGTATAAACTCCCCCTCTTCCCATCTCAAGTGTATAACCTCCGCCACTTCCCATCTCCTCAAGTGTATAACCTCCCCCACTTCCTATATCCTCAAGGGTATAACCTCCCCCCCCTTCCCAAGTGTATAACCTCCCCCATTTCCCATCTCCTCAAGTGTATAGCCTCCCCCACTTCCCATCTCCTCAAGTGTATAACCTCCCCCCCTTCCCAAGTGTATAACCTCCCCCATTTCCCATCTCCTCAAGTGTATAGCCTCCCCCACTTCCCATCTCCTCAAGTGTATAACCTCCCCACCTTCCCAAGTGTATAACCTCCCCCATTTCCCATCTCCTCAAGTGTATAGCCTCCCCCACTTCCCATCTCCTCAAGTGTATAGCCTCCACCACTTCCCATCTCCTCAAGTGTATAGCCTCCCCCACTTCCCATCTCCTCATGTGTATAACCTCCCCCATTTCCCATCTCCTCAAGTGTATAGCCTCCCCCACTTCCCATCTCCTCATGTGTATAACCTCCCCCATGTCCCATCTCCTCAAGTGTATAGCCTCCCACACTTCCCATCTCCTCAAGTGTATAGCCTCCCCCACTTCCCATCTCCTCAAGTGTATAGCCTCCCCCACTTCCCATCTCCTCAAGTATATAACCTCCCCCTTCCCAAGTGTATAACCTCCCCCACATCCCAAGTGCATAATCTCCTCCACTTCCCATTTCCTGAAGTATATAACCTCCCCCACTTAACATCTTCTCAAGTATATAACCTCTCCCACTTCCCATCTCCTCAAGAGTATAACCTCTCCCACTTCTCATCTCCTCAAGAGTATAACCTCTCCCACTTCTCATCTCCTCAAGTGTATATCCTCCAGCACTTCTTATCTCCTCAAGTGTATATCCTCCAGCACTTCTCATCTCCTCAAGTGTATATCCTCCAGCACTTCTCATCTCCTCAAGTGTATATCCTCCAGCACTTCTCATCTCCTCAAGTGTATATCCTCCAGCACTTCTTATCTCCTCAAGTGTATATCCTCCAGCACTTCTCATCTCCTCAAGTGTATATCCTCAAGCACTTCTTATCTCCTCAAGTGTATATCCTCCAGCACTTCTCATCTCCTCAAGTGTATATCCTCCAGCACTTCTCATCTCCTCAAGTGTATATCCTCCAGCACTTCTCATCTCCTCAAGTGTATATCCTCCAGCACTTCTCATCTCCTCAAGTGTATAACCTCCCCACTTCCCATCTCCTCAAGTGTATAACCTCCCCCACTTCCCATCTCCTCAAGTGTATAACCGCTCCCACTTCTCATCTCCTCAAGTGTATAACCTCTCCCACTTCTCATCTCCTCAAAGTATAACCTCAGTACATGGTCAGTACTTGTATATGGAGGGGTAGGAACAACATCATGAAACACGATGAGCTGGTCACATGGTCAGTACTTGTATATGGAGGGGTAGGAACAACATCATGACACACGATGAGCTGGTCACATGGTCAGTACTTGTATATGGAGGGGTAAGAACAACATCATGACACACGATGAGCTGGTCACATAGCCCAGTACTTGTATATGGAGGAGTAAGAACAACATCATGACACACGATGAGCTGGTCACATGGTCAGTACTTGTATATGGAGGGGTAGGAACAACATCATGACACAAGATGAGCTGGTCACATAGCCAGTACTTGTATATGGAGGGGTAAGAACAACATCATGACACACGATGAGCTGGTCACATGGTCAGTACTTGTATATGGAGGGGTAGGAACAACATCATGACACACGATGAGCTGGTCACATGGTCAGTACTTGTATATGGAGGGGTAGGAAAAACATCATGACACAAGATGAGCTGGTCACATGGTCAGTACTTGTATATGGAGGGGTAGGAAAAACATCATGACACAAGATGAGCTGGTCACATTGCCAGTACTTGTATATGGAGGGGTAGGAAAAACATCATGACACAAGATGAGCTGGTCACATGGTCAGTACTTGTATATGGAGGGGTAGGAACAACATCATGACACAAGATGAGCTGGTCACATAGTCAGTACTTGTGTATGGAGGGGTAGGAACAACATCATGGCACAAGATCACCTGGTCACATGGTCAGTACTTGTATATGGAGGGGTAGGAACATCATGACACAAGATGAGCTGGTCACATGGTCAGTACTTGTATATGGAGGGGTAGGAACACATCATGATACAAGATGAGCTGGTCACATTGCCAGTACTTGTATATGGAGGGGTAGGAACAACATCATGACACAAGATGAGCTGGTCACATGGTCAGTACTTGTATATGGAGGGGTAGGAACAACATCATGACACAAGATGAGCTGGTCACATGGTCAGTACTTGTATATGGAGGGTAGGAACATCATCATGACACAAGATGAGCTGGTCACATGGTCAGCACTTTTGTATGGAGGGGTAGGAACAACATCATGACACAAGATGAGCTGGTCACATGGTCAGTACTTTTGTATGGAGGGGTAGGAACAACATCATGACACAAGATGAGCTGGTCATATGGTCAGTACTTTTGTATGGACTGATTATTCCCCTGGGCCTGCGTCGCGGCTGACATACACTGTCTTCGGCAGGCTGGATCTATCACCTGTCATTGAACACCTGTGATGATATGGGTACGGTAATTGTTTGAAATTTGTTTGAAATATGACTGTGTGTGTGTGTGTGTGCGCGCACGCGTGTGGATCTAGAAGTCATTTGAACCGAAATCTTGTCCAATGGAGCTGCCTTAAGACTGAGACAAGACAAGAAGTAGCTCGCATGTCAGCACACGACAATGCGATGTACGCAGTCAGGTCACTATAGCTCGCATGTCAGCACACGACAATGCGATGTACGCAGCCAGGTCACTATAGCTCGCAGGTCAACACACGACAATGCGATGTACGCAGTCAGGTCACTATAGCTCGCAGGTCAGCACACGACAATGCGATGTACGCAGTCAGGTCACTATAGCTCGCAGGTCAGCACACGATAATGCGATGTAGACATTGACAGCGCCGACGGCCCAGGCCGGCACGTACAGACGGCCACATACACAGACCACTTATCTTCATTCCAAAAGTCCCAAATCTGTCTATCCCTGGCAAATAGGAATCGGCCATTTTGTTTTAAGCCGATCATCTCACTAATCCGTCATCAGTCTCTTCTCGTCACCATCTCAGACAGCAGGAGGCTGGGCGAGGGTGGGAGGAGGCTGGACGAGGGTGGGAGGTGGCTGGGCGAGTGTGGTAGGAGTCTGGGCGAGGGAGGGAGGAGGCTGGGCGAGGGTGGAAGGTGGATGGGCGAGGGTGGGAGGTGGCTGGGCGAGGGTGGGAGGCTGGGCGATGGTGGGAGGAGGCTGGACGAGGGTGGAAGGTGGCTGGACGAGGGTGAGAGGAGGCTGGGCGAGTGTGGTAGGAGTCTGGGCGAGGGAGGGAGGAGGCTGGGCGATGGTGGAAGGTGGATGGGCGAGGGTGGGAGGTGGCTGGGCGAGGGTGGGAGGCTGGGCGATGGTGGGAGGAGGCTGGACGAGGGTGGAAGGTGGCTGGACGAGGGTGAGAGGAGGCTGGGCGAGTGTGGTAGGAGTCTGGACGAGGGTGGGAGGTGGATGGGCGAGTGTGGTAGGAGTTTGGGCGAGGGAGGGAGGAGGCTGGGCGAGGGTGGGAGGTGGATGGGCGAGGGTGGGAGTTGGATGGGCGAGGGTGGGAGGTGGCTGGACGAGGGTGGAAGGTGGATGGGCGAGTGGGGATGTGGATGGGTGAGGGTGAGAGAAGGCTGGGAGGAGGATGCGTGAGGGTGGGAGGAGCTGGGTGAGGGTGGAAGGAGGCTGGGCGAGGGTGGGAGGAGGATGGGAGGAAATGAGAGGAGGATGGGCGAGGGTGGAGGAGGTTGAGCGAGGGAGGAGGCTGGGCGGAGATGAGAGAAGGATGGGCGGAGGTGAGAGAAGGATGGGCTGAGAAGAGAGGAGAATGGGCGGAGATGAGAGAAGGATGGGCGGAGATGTGAGGAGGTTGAGCGAGGGAGGAGGCTAGGCGGAGATGAGAGAAGGATGGGCGGAGGTGAGAGAAGGATGGGCTGAGAAGAGAGGAGAATGGGCGGAGATGAGAGAAGGATGGGCGGAGATGTGAGGAGGTTAAGCGAGGAAGGAGATGAGAGGAGGTTGAGCGAGGAAGGAGATGAGAGGAGGTTGAGCGAGGAAGGAGATGAGAGGAGGTTGAGCGAGGAAGGAAATGAGAGGAGGTTGAGCGAGGAAAGAGATGAGAGAAGGTTGAGTGAGGAAGGAGATGAGAGAAGGTTGAGCGAGGAAGGAGATGAGAGAAGGTTGAGCGAGGAAGGAGATGAGAGAAGGTTGAATGAGAAAGGAGATTAGAGGAGGTTAAGCGGAGATGAGAGTAGGTTGAGCGAGAAAGGAGGTGGGAGTAGGTTGAGCGAGGAAGGAGATGAGAGGAGATTGAGCGAGGAAGGAGATTAGAGGAGATTGAGCGAGGAAGGAGATTAGAGGAGATTGAGCGAGGAAGGAGATGAGAGAAGTTTGAGCGAGGAAGGAGATGAGAGAAGGTCGAGCGAGGAAGGAGATGAGAGGTGGTTGAATGAGAAAGAAGATTAGAGGAGATCGGGCGGAGATGAGAGTAGGTTGAGCGAGGAAGGAGATGAGAGGAGGTTGAATGAGAAAGAAGATTAGAGGAGGTTGGGCGGAGATGAGAGTAGGTTGAGCGAGGAAGGAGATGAGAGTAGGTTGAGCGAGGAAGGAGATGAGAGGAGGATGGGCGGAGATGAGAGTAGGTTGAGCGAGGAAGGAGATGAGAGGAGGATGGGCGGAGATAGACAGTCTGTGTGCTTTAGTCATGAGGAATCACGGAGAGAGAGACAGTCTGTGTGCTTTAGTCACGAGGAATCACGGTGAGAGAGAGACAGTATGTGTGCTTTAGTCACGAAGAATCACGGAGAGAGAGAGAGACAGTCTGTGTGCTTTAGTCATGAGGAATCACGGTGAGAGAGACAGTCTGTGTGCTTTAGTCACAAGGAATCATGGAGAGAGAGAGACAGAGAGACAGTCTGTGTGCTTTAGTCATGATGAATCACGGAGAGAGAGAGAGAGAGTGAGACAGAGAGACAGTCTGTGTGCTTTAGTAATGATGAATCACGGAGAGAGAGAGAGAGATGAGACAGAGAGACAGTCTGTGTGCTTTAGTCATGAGGAATCACGAGAGAGAGAGAGAGAGAGACAGAGAGACAGTCTATGTGCTTTAGTCATGAGGAATCACGGAGAGAGAGAGAGAGAGACAGAGACAGAGAGACAGTCAGTGTGCTTTAGTCATGAGGAATCACGGAGAGAGAGAGAGACAGATAGACAATCTGTGTGCTTTAGTCATGAGGAATCACGGAGAGAGAGAGAGAGAGACAGAGAGACAGTCTATGTGCTTTAGTCATGAGGAATCACGGGACAGAGAGAGAGACAGAGAGACAGTCTGTGTGCTTTAGTCATGAGGAATCACGGAGAGAGAGAGAGAGAGAGAGAGACAGAGAGACAGTCTATGTGCTTTAGTCATGAGGAATCACGGAGAGAGAGAGAGAGAGAGAGAGAGATAGACAGTCTGTGTGCTTTAGTCATGAGGAATGAGAAGAAACAGGGTGGACAATGGAGAAAGGAAAATAGAACTGGACATAGGCAACCTTTCCCCCCCCCAATAAAAACAGGACAAAGATAACTCTATCCCCCCAATAAAAACAGGACAAAGATAACCCTCCCCCCAATAAAAACAGGACAATGATAACCCTCCCCCCACCAATAAAAACAGGACAAAGAACCCTCCCCCCCAATAAAAACAGGACAAAGATAACCCTCCCCCAATAAAAACAGGACAAAGATAACCCTCCCCCCACCAATATAAAACAGGACAAAGATAACCCTCCCCCACAATAAAAACAGGACAAAGATAACCTTCCCCCACAATAAAAACAGGACAAAGATAACCCTCCCCCACAATAAAAACAGGACAAAGATAACTTCCCCCACAATAAAAACAGGACAAAGATAACCTTCCCCCACAATAAATACAGGACAAAGATAACCCTCCCCACAATAAATACTGGACAAAGATAACCTTCCCCCACAATAAATACTGGACAAAGATAACCCTCCCCACAAAAAAATACTGGACAAAGATAACCTTCCCCCACAATAAATACTGGACAAAGATAACCTTCCCCCACAATAAATACTGGACAAAGATAACCCTCCCCCTCAATAAAAACTGGACAAAGATAACCTTCCCCCTCAATAAAACTGGACAAAGATAACCCTCCCCCACAATAAATACTGGACAAAGATAACCTTCCCCCACAATAAATACTGGACAAAGATAACCCTCCCCCACAATAAATACTGGACAAAGATAACCCTCCCCCACAATAAATACTGGACAAAGATAACCCTCCCCCACAATAAATACTGGACAAAGATAACCTCCCCCACAATAAATACTGGACAAAGATAACCCTCCCCCACAATAAATACTGGACAAAGATAACTCCCCCTCAATAAATACTGGACAAAGATAACCTTCCCCTCAATAAATACTGGACAAAGATAACCCTCCCCCACAATAAATACTGGACAAAGATAACCCTCCCCCACAATAAATACTGGACAAAGATAACCCTCCCCCTCAATAAAAACAGGACAAAGATAACCCTCCCCCACAATAAAAACTGGACAAAGATAACCCTCCCCCTCAATAAATACTGGACAAAGATAACCCTCCCCCTCAATAAATACTGGACAAAGATAACCCTCCCCTCAATAAATACTGGACAAAGATAACTCTCCCCCTCAATAAATACTGGACAAAGATAACCCTCCCCCACAATAAATACTGGACAAAGATAACTCTCCCCCTCAATAAATACTGGACAAAGATAACTCTCCCCTCAATAAAAACAGGACAAAGATAACCCTCCCCCCCCAATAAAAACAGGACAAAGATAACCCTCCCCCCCCATAAAAACAGGACAAAGATAACCCTCCCCCCAATAAAAACAGGACAAAGATAACCTCCCCCCCAATAAAAACAGGACAAAGATAACCCTCCCCCCAATAAAAACAGGACAAAGATAACCCTCCCCCCACCAATAAAACAAGACAAAGATAACCCTCCCCCCCAATAAAAACAGGACAAAGATAGCCCTCCCCCCCAATAAAAACAGGACAAAGATAACCCTCCCCCCCAATAAAAACAGGACAAAGATAGCCCTCCCCCCAATAAAAACAGGACAAAGATAACCCTTCCCCCAATAAAAACAGGACAAAGATAACCCTCCCCCTCCAATAAAAACAGGACAAAGATAACCCTCCCCCCAATAAAAACAGGACAAAGATAACCCTCCCCCCAATAAAAACAGGACAAAGATACCCCCCCCCCCCCCACACACACACACAGACAAAGAAGAACACATTCATTGTCTTTGGAGATGGATATTGTTGTAGCACAACTTGTCTGCCGGCCATCACGTCTCTTTATGTGGGGGGGGGGGGGGGGAGCTTTCTAGGGCAGGGTCTGTGTCACGGCAACAGCTAACTAGATGATGGTTGTAGTGGTGTCTGTGTCACGGCATACCAGCTAACTAGATGATGGTTGCAGTGGTGTCTGTGTCACGGCATACCAGCTAACTAGATGATGGTTGTAGTGGTGTCTGTGTCACGGAATAACAGCTAACTAGATGATGGTTGTAGTGGTGTCTGTGTCACGGAATAACAGCTAACTAGATGATGGTTGTAGTGGTGTCTGTGTCACGGCATAACATTAACAGCTAACTAGATGATGGTTGTAGTGGTGTCTGTGTCACGGCATAACAGCTAACTAGATGATGGTTGTAGTGGTGTCTGTGTCACGGCATAACAGCTACTAGATGATGGTTGTAGTGGTGTCTGTGTCACGGCATAACAGCTAACTAGATGATGGTTGTAGTGGTGTCTGTGTCACGGCATAACAGCTAACTAGATGATGGTTGTAGTGGTGTCTGTGTCACGGCATAACAGCTAACTAGATGATGGTTGTAGTGGTGTCGTGTCACGGCATAACAGCTAACTAGATGATGGTTGTAGTGGTGTCTGTGTCACGGCATAACAGCTAACTAGATGATGGTTGTAGTGGTGTCTGTGTCACGGCATAACAGCTAACTAGATGATGGTTGTAGTGGTGTCTGGTCACGGATAACAGCTAACTAGATGATGGTGTAGTGGTGTCTGTGTCACGGCATAACAGCTAACTAGATGATGGTTGTAGTGGGTCTGTGTCACGGCATAACAGCTAACTAGATGATGGTTGTAGTGGTGTCTGTGTCACGGCATAACAGCTAACTAGATGATGGTTGTAGTGGTGTCTGTGTGTCGCGGCAGATTGACAATAGAGATCAAAAATATAACAACAGATACATCGGTGGCTTTATGACACCAGATACATCAGTGGCTTTATGACAACAGATACATCGGTGGCTTTATGACAACAGATACATCAGTGGCTTTATGACAACAGATACATCAGTGGCTTTATGACAACAGAAACATCGGTGGCTTTATGACAACAGATGCATTGGTGGCTTTATGACAACAGGTCATCGGTGGCTTTATGACAACAGATACATCGGTGGCTTTATGACAACAGATCATCGGCGGCTTTATGACAACAGAACATCGGTGGCTTTATGACAACAGATGCATCGGTGGCTTTATGACAACAGGTCATCGGTGGCTTTTATGACAACAGACACATTGGTGGCTTTATGACAACAGATGCATCGGTGGCTTTATAACAACAGATCATTGGTGGCTTGATGACAACAGGAAACATCGGTGGCTTTATGACAACAGATACGTCGGTGGCTTT